>OZ023142.1:20013569-20613569 GCA_963675895.2 Styela plicata | reverse complement strand
AAATTTTGAGAGCAACAAATGAGTTAGTGGGGTCAAATCATTAGTTTTAAAAACTTGAAGAATTTACTTCTAGAGTAATTTTGTACATCCCACCTCTTTCTTTTTCTTTTACTTCTCAGTGTTTATTGGGACTGTTATTTATTTATTTTTTTTTACATAAAATAGACATAGTTTATTTCGACACCTTTGTCCACACAAATAAAGATATCACATTACAGAGTTATCAGGAAAGCAAACAGGACCCAAAATAAGGTTAAAAAACGTACCACAAAATAGGTTTCAAAGAAACGTACGAAGAAAATAACACGCAAGATGTGTAGGATAAACAAATATTACAGAAATAGACTTATTATATACAACCATAAATCTGTACCCCATCAGTCCCATCAAACATATTTTAAATTTCTTCAGAATACAGCATTACAGGATAGGACATAAGCAATACTTGCGTGAACCACTGTATGCCAAAGAGGCGTCCAGCAAACCTTTCGCATGTAATCATTAATTCACAGGATAGGTAGGTTATCATTTTTATCCTGTGGGAGAGGAAAGCCGAGAATACAGCTCAACCATATGGCGAACCACAACCACAAGAAGGTTTTTAGATTATCGTATTTCTCATTTTTCCTGTGTATGGACCTGGTTGATTCAAACCTTTGTCAGGGTGACCAGAAATACGTAAATAGTTCCAGCTCAAAGCACATTCCTAACACTTTTACCGATTGAGCTAACCTAAGTACAAATTGGGTGGTGGTCATTCGTACCAGTAATGGGGGCAGGGGTAAAAGTGGGTAGGGGGGCGGGTGAAAGTCAAATCCCAGATTAATCCATCACAGTCTAATTTGGGAATACATTTCTCAAATATTATGAAAAAACATATTTTTTTGCAAAAAAAAATTATTTTTTCAGAAAAATTGCCGGCATAAAACGTCAGTAACACCCGTTTTCCTTGAAATTATTGTCAAAATGAAATCCTACCGATTACTCAATAGAGGCAGGAGATACATCAAAAGACAGGATATTTAGTACAAAATCACTATCCAATGGTGTTTAAAAAAATATTTATCTGTTGGAGGTCAAAAATCTTTGCAAAAACAGTGAAAACTTCAGTATGTGAAAACATAAACAATTTAATAAAAATGAGAGTTTTTCAGCCAATTGTGATCAGTTTTACTAGTATTTTCATTCTGTTCACTAGGTATCTCACTATAAAATAACTTTAATTTTTCCCACATCATGAATTTGGAATGCACCTATCTATATTCTATTGGGGGTGGCTCCATCAAATTCAGAGGATTGATAGTGTAAAAGCTGTTCTATACAAATTCTATCTCATAATGTATTCTAGTGCTGTTCAAAGAAAAGAATATCTTATTACTTGGCAAAAAATTAACACCAAATGATAAAATAAATGGTGAATTGTGAATGTCACAGGTCACGATGCTTAAACTGATTTTG
The DNA here is from genome assembly GCA_963675895.2 of Styela plicata. Classification (NCBI taxonomy): domain Eukaryota; kingdom Metazoa; phylum Chordata; class Ascidiacea; order Stolidobranchia; family Styelidae; genus Styela; species Styela plicata. Next base: position 20,612,111 of record OZ023142.1, on the reverse strand, counting down.
CAGTACAGTAAAAGCCTAATTATCTAATCTATTACATGCCTCAACTTTACGACAAAAATAAATTTAGATCCCTTTTTGTAATTTCAAGGCATTTCCAGCATTTTAACCAAGTAATTTCGCCATAATTCAACAAATGTTAAAAAAAGTATGTTTTTCATGTTATTTGACCTAAATGTTTTCAAACTAGCCTATGATGGGTATTATTGGAGATCTCAACAATTTTACGCCTATACGTATTCCGGTTATCGTGAAGTGTAGTACCATATATCTGATGTCATAAAAATTTCCCATGTTGGAAGCAAATCATCCTAACCCGGGAGACGATGGTAGATGCTTGCAGCATTGGCACCCCCTAGTTCAGATGAAAATATTCTGCCAGTTTTGATTTTGATGACATTCGGGAATATGGTACTAAACTTCACTAGACCTGTCATTTTTCGTATGCGATGTTTTTTAGGGGTGTCTAACAATATATCCAAATTTCATGATTGTGCTACTTTTTAAAGGTATTATGGTACTAAACTTCACTAGACCCCCGAAAACATACCGGTACTGGTTCTAATTCTGAATTGACCAGGGTACGAATTGACGTACAAATCGACTCAGCGAAAAGAAAGTTATTCCCCTCTTGAGAGTCTCACTAGGTATTAGGCTTAGAATAATTCCCACCTGTTATTTCCTTATAATCCGATTCCAATCTGTAACCAAATATTCCATCTTTCGACGATAGCAATACAGAACGAATCAGTTTTTTTGTCTCTTCCAAAGTCGGCTGCTTTTTGGTCTTGGTCCCGCCCATGGCTGAAATTCTACAAGAACCTTTGTTCAAAATAAGTTTTCAGAAATCCCAAAAAAAACCGGACGAATATGGACATTTACTGTTTAATTGAAAAGCAAAACCGCCAAATGCCGCAAGGAATAGCGAAATCGGGCAGAATCGTGTCAGAGACTCGCGCATTCACTCCTTTCCAAAATATTCATAAATATAGTACTTGCTTTTTTTTTTTTTTTTTTTTTTTTTTAAACCGAAATGAGTTATAACAGAGAAAGTTTTGCATAGTTATTTATCCCAAATCCCAGTTATAGTCCAAATATATATATTTATTATTATATGTAACATGATAAATCACACATACATATATGTAATATATCATGTTAACAGTGCATAATATAGAATAAGTGATAGCAAGCAATAAAGTTTACATATAAGTACATATATTACACATATCATAAATACCAATTAACCAATATATCGTTACCATATGTTATTTGTACCAATTGTTTATTTGAGTTCGATTTGTTGGTGATTTCATTAAAGTCCATTTCCATATTATCCATCCAGATTCGTAAGGTTATGATTGTTTTGATTCACCATATATCCAGTGCATATAGTTTTGTAGCCATTTCACCACATTAATCATCATGCCAATACATGAATGTGGTTATGTTCAGTTATAATTTAAGTTTATATATAAATACCATATTTTATATTAAAGAAAAAAAAGAAAAAAGAAAAAAGGATTATTAGCACTAACCACACACATACTAGAAGACTGCTAATTGATCTGCCTTGTCTTAAAGCATTATGGATTTGTTGAGAATATTGTCCATGTGTTCATGCATGACCAAGTTCTCCCTTTTGTTTTCAGGCATGAGTTTGAGCACTCCTACCAATTTACATTTAAACATGGCCCTTAAGTTACATTTATTTTTTTGCAAACCATCATATTTGACAGAATTTCTGTATTCCCAGATTGCCGACTTTGCGCAGAGCAGAGTCAGCAATTTCGATTCACATATTGTGTCATTGGCAAAAACCACATCAGCTACCATTGGCATTCCACACCAATCCCAAAAATATTTTATCCACTGACATTGGAAAAATAAATGGTAACAACTCTCTTCGATATTTAAATCACATAAGATACAATAACCTGGTTCATTAGCATACCAATACCTCATTTTATCTGCTGTGGGTAGGCCATTTTGTAGAATTTTTTTTCCATGACAGTACTTTATATTTGTTTAAAAAATTTTCAATTTCCAAATACTTCCCCACTTTATTGTTTGTGTTAGCTGGAATTTATTTTTCAAGTAGTTGTTACGACTCAATACCGATGTAACTAATGCTTTTTTTTGAAGAAAATTATATATATTTTTGGTATTAAGGTCTTTCGAATTCGCGTATCTTTCAGCCAGATTTCTTGTGGTGCCAACATTACGGTTTTGTGCTAAAATCTCTTTCCAATTGGTTGGGATACATCTCATCACATGCATAAGTTCATTTGAACATTTTTTAATCAGGTTGTTTTTTTTTGTAAATTCGTTCTTGGCGAGTCAAAATCTGGATATATTCGTTTTGTTAAATCAGATAAATTGGTGTAAATGATATCACCAATTGTGATCAGTTTAGCTACGACCCAGTCTGTTTTAGCTGGCAATTGTGAATTGACATTGTCAGTTATTAACGGGTTATGCCAAATAATTTCATGGAGTATTTCGTGTGAGTTTGTGGGTTCATTGTACTGTAATCCTATATCTTTAAACGCGTTCACTATACTGGTATAAAATTGTGGAGCAGCAATATTTCTATTTAATCGAATATTCAGATGAAGACATTCAAGGTTGCCTTTCGAAAGAAAATCGCAATAACTGTTTATATAATACTTTGCCCTCAAAGCCCAAGGTTTAGAAGAGCCATTCAGTATTTTAAAAACCCATTTTACCTGTATTGCTTTCAATTGGTTCCTGATATTCATCATTTTTAAACCCCCCTGGTTGAAATTTGCACTAATAATTTTTCTATTAATAAGCTGCGTTTTATCATTCCAAATAAATTTATATATCATAGTTTCAAGTTTATTTATAAAGTTTTCTGGCATAAATTCAAAGCTGGCAATGTACCAAAGCTTAGACAACATTAAAGATTTTGTAATTAGTATTTTTCCAATCATAGTCAAACTACGTCCTTTCCACATATTTATGATTTTCTGAATATTAACTAATATTATATCCCAATTTTTGTCTCTTGACCGAATAGTATTTCCCAAAATTGTTCCCAGAATTTTTATTTCGTCTCGCCTCATTTCTATCCCTTGATGTGCATTACCCATGATATCAGTTTTTGCTGAGCCACAAAGCAAGATCGAACTTTTTGTTTTATTGATGGTTTGCCCAGTACCCGGAGTAAAATTTTCCAATACTTCTAGGGCCTTGTCTATAGATATTAAATTCTGAACTGTAATATAAGCATCATCGGCATAGCCTTTATATATCTCCATATTATTGCTACAGTTTTTGAATCCAATGATTCCTGTATTGCATTTTATATTGGAAGCTAATAGTTCAGAGATAAAAATATACAGTAGGGGGGCCAAGGGACATCCTTGCCTTACACCCCTGGTCAAAAGAAAATCATCCGATATAAAACCATTAGTTATTATTTTAGATCTTGTGTTGGTAAGTAAGGTTACAATCCATTTAATGAAATATGGACCAAACCCAAGTCTTTTTAAAATTCTAATCAATAAAAACCTGTCAACCATATCATATGCTTTATGTTGGTCAATTGATAGCACAATCAGTGATAAGTTTTGCTTGTTGGCCCAAAAAATGTCGTCTCGTAAAGTAAGTAGATTTTCATGTATTGATCTTCCAGGTATGAACGCCGTTTGGTCATTATCGATGATGTTTGGCAAAACAATTTTGAGTCTATTTGCTATAACTTTTGCTATTAATTTATATTCGAAGTTCATCAAAGTGATAGGACGCCAGTTACTAATTTCACATTTTTCTCCTTTTTTATACAGGAGAGTGATAACTCCCATAATTGTTTGGTTTGATGTTTCAAGTATATTGTGATACCCTTTGTACAATAAAAATAAAATTGGTCTCAGTAGTTTCCAAAATCGTGCATAAAATTCCTTTGTTAGGCCATTTATTTTTAGGCCTTCTAAAGCTTCATCCATTTCCTCTTCAGTGATTTGATTTTCTAAACAATCTTTATCCCATTGTGTCACTTGTTTGTTATAGTTTGCCAAAAGCCTTTCTTGAATATTTTCATTTAGTCCCGTATCCCTTTTATATAAGTGTTTAAAATATCGAAGTTGTTCGTTTTGTATTTCTTCCAAACTATAGGAAACAGATCCATTTTGTTTTTTTATTGATTTGAACATACGAGTCTGACCCCTACTTTTTTCTAAATTTAAAAAATATTTTGTGGACTTTTCTCCCTCCTCTGTCCACCTTATCCTTGACCGAATTATAGCCCCTTTAGATTTTTGTCTGTATAAGTCGTTTATTTCATTTTCAATCTCCTTCAATTTTTTAGCTGTTTCCTCATCAGAAACATTCATTTCTATCTCCCGATTTATTTGTCTAAATTGTGATATCAATCTATATTCTTTTTCATTTTCTTCTTTGACTCTACGTTTGGAACAGTGCATTGCCCATAATTTAATTTTAATCTTACAGGCATCCCAGAAATCTCCTCTCAAAGACTCATCAAGATTGAGTATTTGCACATGCCATTTTTTCAGAATGGCTATAATGCCATTGCAAAAGTATTCATAATTATTTAGTTGGGCATTAAACTTCCAATATCCTGGTCCTCGTTTTAAATTCGATATTCCAGTTATGGTCAAGTATACTGGAAAATGATCTGAAGAAATTGTGGGTTGAATTTGAATTTTTCCAATTAGATTTCGTACGTTTGTACTTATATACCATCTATCAAGTCTGCTCATTTTCGTATAAATATTATTATTATTTTTTTGTTTCCATGTATATTGTTTCGATGTATTATTATATTCTCTCCATATATCAATTAACCCCCATTTACTTATTAAATCACCAAGTTGATTCGTACTACTGTCTTCCTTATAATTAATTTCTGGATATTTATCATATTTTTCCATGACACAATTGAAATCTCCCCCTACAAAGAATTGATATGGTACTTTACTATATTTGTTTACTATGTCGTGAATTTTGTTGTCAATCAAAACAAAGAAATTTTTTCTATCACAACACCTATTTGGAGCATATAAATTAATAAAAATATAACTCATTTCAAAAGATTTCCAAACAAATATTATATAACGTCCAAATTTATCTACATCAATGTGTTCGAACTCCACATCAATTTTATTAGAGAATAGAACTGCTACCCCGCAAGTTAGGTTCGAAAATGTTGACCAAATCGCTTTACCCTCCCATTCTTTGGTCCAAATTTTCACATCTGTGTCATTTTGATAGTGGGTTTCTTGAAGAAATATAATGTCAGCACCACTTTTTTTTAGATAATTAAAAATCAGCATTCGTTTACCCACATTTCGAAACCCATTAACATTGTATGTCAAAAGGCCTACCGAGCAACTGGTTTGGCTAGTGAACGGAATTATGTTATTTTAGTTTGTTAACCAACATAAAATTAAAAAGAAAATCTAGATACTTGATCATATTCCAGTCCATCATCACTTATAGCACCTGTGTCTGTATGTCTGCTACAGTTGGATGTGGGGTACTTGATTCTATACAAGCAGCATGAACATCTGGGGTTGGTTGAGAGCAGGATGGTATATCATCATGTGCGGTACATTTTTTAGTGTAATCGTTTTGCTTTTCCAGGGTAGGTTGAGAACAGTATGGTCCATAGGTATGAGAGGTATTGTCTTCAGGATAAACATGAATAAGTCCCGAGGTAGGTTGAGAACAGGATGGTCTATCAGTATGAGCGGTACTTGCTTCAGAACATTCATTGGGGAGATCCGGGTTGGGTTGAGAGCAAGATAGTCTACCAGTGGGCTTTATTTCAGACCCGTCTTGTTGAGTATTCGAGGTTGATTTGGGACAGGGGTGGTTCTTCATCATTATTAACTTCATTTGTTTCCATCTTTTCATTAAAAGGCAGTTGGTGAGTAGGAACAGGGATAGGAGGATGATTTGTGGGATTCGTTCTTTTCTTTTTTGACGTTTTTGGACTCTTTTCATGAGCCCGTTTCAATTTTTCAGCTTTGACTTCAACTATTTTATTAATGTTGTCTATCACAGTATTAGCTCCTAGTTTAGTCAGGTGCACCATATCGTTTCTAAAAAATCCATCTATTTTTCTGTTTTCTGACATACATTCTGGACGAGGTATGTATGAAACATGTGAGGCCCATGCCTGTCCTTTTATAATGTTGTTTATTCGGTCACAGCCCGTGGGTCCCTCGCTTCTTCCATACTTAGGCACCATGCCACAAAGATATATATCATTTGAGATACTTTTAGCAAGTTCCACTGCTGTGGTGATGTTTTTTGATAGTTGGTCATATTTGCCTGATTGGCTGGTTTTGATTTCATTTGTTCCAGAGTATATTATAATCTTTTCATATTTCTTTTCCAGGTTAGCAAAAGTTCTTGAAAGGTCTACGAATCGACCTCCAGGGACATGTATGGTGTCAACTTTTTTTGGGTCAATACAGCTGCTCATTCTTTCAACTTGGGAGTCACCGATCAAGAGGATTGGTGCATTGATTGTATTGCTTGATGTTGTACTCGCTGACGGTGTTGTTAATGTTGTATTAGATGATTTGGTACCAGTTGCTTGTTGATTTGTGTTGTCTGAAATTGTATTTTCTTGAATATTGCTTATCGAATTGTGAGATTGCTTTTGAATTTCCTTTTGAATTTCAGCAACTATTGATCTTGTTTGGCGTCTTGCTTCATGGATTAGAGTCTGTTCGCTTGAAAGTGTGTTGGGTTTTGGTCGGTATGTGTTGTTAACTGCTGTGTAGTGGTAGTTTCTGCATGTGTGACTGATGATGTCTGTTGCATTTCTCTGCCTTGATGGCCGAGTAAATGAGGATTTTTCTTTCTTTCTCAGTAAGCAGTCTTTCTCAAGATGTGGTCTACCGCTTATCCCTTTACAATAACGACATGTTCTCCTTCTTGGGCAGGCTAAGACGTCATGTTCGATGGAGTGACAGATATAACACCAGTTTAGGAACTTTTTTTCAAATTTCTAGGTCTAGTTGGATATGTCACAAATATTTCTTCTCCTGTATATTTTGGAGGCATCCTTATTTTTGGTGGTATGTCTTGATTTAAAATAACTTTACATTTTCGGATACCGTTTTCCGCACCATCAGGATCTGCTGATCTTTCAACAGATTTCACATTTCCGTAATTGGATAAAACATTCCTTATGATGTTGTCTGGAATTTCGTCAGGAACTTTGCTGACTGTAACGGTGATAACATTTGAGAACACTTCTTCCACCTCCGCTAACATTTTTTCACCATTAAATTCGTATTCTAGATCTTCTGATAGTACTTTTAGAAAGGGAGTTTTGCTTGCAAATTTGACTCTCCAGACCTTTTCTATTTCATATATGCACTTGATTGTGCCAGGCCCAGTGAGAGCATAAACAATATTTTTCACAGCATTTCTGTCTAACCATCCGTTGCCTTTGAGACGAATGTTCACGGTGTTGACCTGTTCTATATGGTCATCGTCGTCATCTTCATCGTCACCCATACTAGTTTATCAACAATTTAATTATAATTCGCCTATATTTTCCAGTAGTAGCCTATCACCTTATATAACAGCGAATAATGTAGCGAATCCGTATCCCAGACCCTGTATCGATCGATCGAATATAGTACTTGCACTGCGACGTTCGGCTCGACCGCCATTTTGAACCTAAAGGGTTTTGACAAATTTTGACAAGTCATCGAGTGAATATTGGCTATATTTTTTTATTTTGGATTTTTTATTCCAATTTTACCTAAAAATAAAATTTCAGGCAATAAACAAAATAAACGCATAACATGGTAAGATATGACGTCAGATTTTATTTCATATGATTCCACAGCTGGTGATGGGCAAAACCGATTTATTTGGAATTAGAGTAAAATAATCAATCAAATTTGACCAAAATCGATTTTATCTCGTCGTTAAAAATGAAATGATAAAAATTTCACTTCATTTAGCAAGTTTTTGTTTCTATTAAATCATCCAATTAAAGTGACCAGCCCCAATTCTGCGGCGTCCAAATCTCAAATATATATTAAATTAGTTTTGTGAGAAAAGGAACAGAAACGGAATGTTGTTCGTGCCTACGACGCAATGAATCATTTTCACAAAAGACGCATTTGGGATAAATTGACAAATATATGAATATGTATCCAACTGGATAAAATGCGGCATTCATTTGGCGATAGTTCATCGAACAAACAGAACGTTCGAACGGTTACTCAATCATTTGCCTGATTATTGTGTACATTTTTGTCTTTCAAGAGTAAACGTTTAGTCAGTCATACATACATAGGCATAGTTTATTTCGACACCTCTACCGACAAAAACGACGATGCACATAAATATACCAATATCATATCAGTAAAGCCAACGAAACCTTTAGTAAAGTGTAGTAACGAGACAGAAAAAACAGCTTGGAAATTACTAGTTGGTATATAGAAGGGAGATAGATTGTATAAAGCAGTTAGTATGGCTAATATGTAACAGCATCCCTTTTCTTTGCGGAAATAAAGTTTTGCATTTAAAATATTAAAACCAGTGTAATCATTTTTTGTAATTCATTTTAGATGATTGCCATGTAAGAGCCGGAAAAGTACATTGTAAGCATGGATTTTCTAATGTAATATTGCGAGTTGTATCCCGATTCTAACAAGGCTGCTTGAAATAAATAATAAGTGTATTTTTTATTGAACGGGACAAAATATGGGAAAGATATACCCGAGGTAATCGTGAGACATTAGAAATATCTATTACAGAGGTCGGCAACCTTCTTGAGTCGCGGCCATGTGGATAAAATAAAATATACTGGCGGGCCGTCACTGTCGGGACAGATTTTCTGAAACGCGAATATCTTACTCTTAAATTGCACGCCGTTTTACATTCCTATTCATGCTTATATAATATGTTCATTGATATGATAAAAGGAATTTATAACTTTGAAACCGATTATTAAAACAACAAATGTGTGTAACAATTTAATGTGAATGTTGATGTTGTTTGCATTTTTCCGCCAAATTGTCAAAGTCAGTTTTGATATTGGAACAAGAAATTTGTAAAATATCATTAACATGTTCATCAGATAAACGTGATCGTTTATTTTTTGCAAAGTTCATCTTGGAAAATAATTGTTCGCAAATATAAGTGCTCCCAAACATACAACTCTTTTCGCTTTTTCTCGTGATTTCGGAAATAGATATATGTTCTATGAAAAACACTTCCGCAGAAGTAACGCGAAACTTCGACTTTAACGTTGTATTATTCTGAAGTTCAATCAGTTTCATCCGCAAGCTATTGTCCGCATCGTCGGGATCAACATCAAAAGGGGTTGCCAGTACCGTGAATACTCAACCAGTTGCAATTATTGCGTCACAAAAACGAAACGTGTGCAACGAAGCAAATAATTTGTAGCACGAGGTAGTATTCATAGTTTTGTTGAACTATGATTTTAGCATGCGAAAACAACTTATTTCTAGTCGTGGGTAGGATTGCGTGCTTTTGCTTGGAACTGTTCGCGGGCCGGAACGAAGCGCCTGGTGGGCCGGACCTGGCCCGCGGGCCGTAGGTTGCCGACCCCTGGTCTATTACGTTCTATGAACATTATAGATAGAGATTATAGAAATTATAGATTACTGAAGGCGATATCGTGGTCTTCTAGAAGTAAAAGCTGTCGTGATGGTACTAGTGACGGCAACCAACCATCATATTCGGTTAAGTACGACCGTGGCTGGGTGATAGTAGGTAAAGTATATATATCTACGTAATATATATTTACGTAACGAAACCAGGTAACGCTTCGATGAATTAACGGGTCTAGTGAAGTTTAGTACCATATTCCCGAATGTCATTAAAATAAAAACTGGCAGAATATTCTCATCCTAACTAGGGGGCGCCAATGCCGCCAGCATCTGGCATTGTCTCCCGGGTTAGGATGAGTCGCTTGCAACATGGGGAATTTTTATGATATTCGGATATATGGTACTAAACTTCATGAGACCCGAATTAACTAAGTAGAATTAGTTATGTAGCCACGCGCAACCTTTCCTATCGCCTCCACCATCCACGTTGAAATAGAAAATGTATTACATAATTTACCCGTAATCTATTTTGGCCACAATCTCCGAAAATGAGGCAATCTTACCTGCAAGCATGATTGCAAGAATGCTTCGCAGTCACGAAACGCTTTATTACGTGACAATATTTTTCTCGTCATCGGAAATCTGGTTACCATTTTGAACTAAGTTAGGCCTTAGGTATTCAGGATATCTAAACGCTAAACAGGACATTAGGATAGCCCAAGACAAAATAGAATGCATCGTAACAATGCGTAGTCAAGGTTGGGACTAACGTGAACAAAATCCTAAATTGAATCGCTCACTTTGGTGAGATGCTACTGTATAATGCTTGATACGTTCAGATGCTAATGTATATCCAAATATAGACGTATAGAAGTCAGTCCTACTGTTTATTACCTTCTTAGTCGACTTTTGATTCTGACGTCGGATTTTTTATAACATTTATTGGCGTAAGCGGCGCGAAAATAAAGCGTGTCTACCGTTGTGTCAGGTGCGTTCCGTGATCTTGTTCAGTCCAGTCTGAGCCGGATTGCAACAAATGGAAATGCTAGATTAAAATAGCAATGTGTAATCAGAAATTGCAAGAAGGGTGAGTGTGAGCACGCGCTCTTTGCGGTTTGCGGACATCAATTGTGAAAGTCTGGCTTTTTGAGCAGCATTTCATTAACTAGTAAAAAACTAGGTATTTTATTTTACTTAAGAAATAAGTGAAACTTGAACAAAATATTTACAAAATAAGTAATCTAGGTACGAATATTTCACAAATACAATTCGGCGAACCAGTAACCTGTACTGAGAATTGCCAATACCCGATGGTCCGTCTTAGTAATAGCATTTGCCGTGGCAAGACAAAGAGAGTCAGAGGCACATGTCCTTTTTTCTGGATTTCCTCCCCCTACCATTTTGAAAGTTCAATCAAAAATCCCATTATCCTCTTGCATTAGCAATGGCTTGTTTGTTATTCAATCCATGAAGGATAATTTGTGCCAGATGTAAAACAATCAATTCTGTGCACCTCCGCCGCTCAATTTTTAATCGTATTAATCCCAAAATTTTCGCGTTGACTTTGTAATGTTCTCTCTCCCCAATACGCGGTGTGTGTTGGGTGTTCACATAGTAAACTTATATATATATTTAAATGTTTCATGACAGAAAGCTACTTTATAGGTTATTTGCGAGAATGTCTGGCCTGTCAATGCAATCGTTTCCCAGAGGTAAATTTTGTGATTTTGTTTTGAAAGTCGAAGATGAAGAATTCCCCGTTCATCGTATCATTTTACATTCTTCGAAATATTTCCAAGCGATGTTTGACAGCAAAATGATTGAGTCTGAGCAAGGTTTCTGTGAGTTACATGGCGTCACGAAGGAAGGGGTGAAGCAGTCCCTCAATTTGATGTATGGAGAAAAACTAGAATTGGCAATGGAAAACGTCGCTGATGTATTGAATGTTACCCATATGTGGCAGCTAGATGACGCAACAGATCTATGTCTCGCATTTCTCAAAAAGAACGTTTGTGAATCGACGTGTCTCAACATAAAAAATATATCGAAATTATACGATTTTGAAGACCTGGAAACGACTTGTAACGAGATTATCATTAAGAACATGTCTAAAATAGCAGATCATGGAGAAATACACACTCTGAATAAAAATGATCTCCTCCGACTTCTGTGCCAAGCAGAAGAAACCGAAGATAATATAGTGATTTGGAAGTTTTGTGCTAAATGGGTTTTTAAGCATAAAACCCCGGATGTTTGCGAAGTTTTGCAGGAATGCGACATGTCGGGTGTTCAACTAGGAGAGTTCAAAAGCAATGTTTGCGAAAATCATCATGTAAGCTTATGTGAAAGATGTCAGTCGGTTTTAGCGAACAATTTTTTAACACATTTGGGGAAGAAATTACCTTATTTAGATGTAGAAACTATCGCCAATAAGTCGGTAAATGAAAGTACACTTCTGCGCAAGGAAGATATGACCAATTGGTATTTTTCAAAATTCTTGCTAAAAAATTTGAGTTTGAAGAAATTGAGCTTTTTGTAGACGATCTCATCACAGAATATTTTTCCGTGTTTTTAAAACGAAAACTTTTTGTCGAGACTTCCGTAGGAAGTTTTGAGTATTATTTAAAACGACTTAGAAATGGTTACGAAAGAAAATATTTTCGGGAAATCATAAAATGGATCCAACAAGAAAAAATAGAAGATGCTTTCCCAGGAATTTTTCAAACAACTTACGATAGCGATCGAAAATGGAAGTTTTCCAATGATACTTGTTTTTATGTCAAATCTTTGACTGAAAAATATAATTGTGGAGAAATTGGCAAGGCTGTGGATGAATATATAATTAAAAAATTTCCATACTTGTCAACGAAAAAGGAATTTCTATCAGTCTCAAAGCAATTTCTAAAGAAGTGTTTAGCGTCTCCAGAAATGTGTCGAAATGAAAGTGAAAGCGTTTGGAAAGTGATGAATGACTGGATTGAATACGATAAACTAAATAGAGAGAAGTTGTTTTCGGAACTTTTCAACGCTATAGCTTTCGAGAATTTTCCTGTCTACATTTTGCGCAAAACTGTTATCACGCATGAGAGGGTCACACGTTCCACACAATGTATGAACAAACTTGTGAACATCTTGTTCCGCAAGGTGGAGACTCATGACGATGAAATTGGACATCTCAGTTCGAAGATCCGAAAAATTGGAGATAAACTTGACAGAGTTAACAAATAGACCAATCGACTACAGCAACTATAGGGGAAGTTGGGGATATAAATTAAAACATTACTAGATTTTGACGTTTTATACGATCATATCACTAAAATAAGGCAAATATGGCGGTGGTTCGCAATCACTTCCAGGTTACTATAACTTATTGATAATTTTGATAATAAATTTGTTTTTAAAATTTATAAAAAAATATTTTATGACTTCTCAAGATGTTACAGAACTTGCCCCCCCCCCCCCCCCCCCCCCCCTTGCCCACAGGTTCACCTAACCAGTGGCCTTCGGAATCGAAGATTCTGGAAGGCATAGATAATATTTGAAAATCAGTACATGGCCATGATTGTGAAATAAAATATAGCACTGATAATCATGACCCATATTGGAACTAGACCTAATGTTATTCCTCGAGTCGGTCAGCGAAGGCACATGGACCTAAAACAAAAAACATTACGTCCTCCCCACCAAAAAAAAAAAATGCTAGTTTTACAGTTTTGGTATATTTTTCAATAATACGCAGGTGTGTGCAAAAATTTGTGTTCATTGACCGTTCAGGTTTTATTAAATATAGCAAGAATACGAGTAATTGTTTGTTTGTGACGCACATAGCAAGAATACAGAGAAATCTCTGCTCTTTCACCATAATTCCTTTTGATCATAGTAAAGGGGAAAATATTCGGCAAATTATTGCTGTTGATGGAACGTATCATCGAGGTCAATAAGATGTATATATATAAATATAGCCTAAATTCTGAAAGAAATAAAAGTTTAAATATATTTCCTAGAAGGCATTAAACTTTCCACTTCTCTCGAGCCTACACGCAAGTTATTACATCTTGCATTCAAATGTAGATATGTATTTACAAATCCTAATCACTTAACCTAATCACCTTGAAAAATCAATATTTGGCCCTTTTAACCTGATCCCAATTTTGTGGTAAGTATTTATATTCTCAAATTGAACATTCCCAAAAAAAGTTGGGGAAAGTCAGGTTAGTATAGGAAGGTATGTTGGGGTTAGGCAGGCTAAGTAGAGGGGGTGATTAGGGGATAGGGAGGTCGGCTACTGCAGAAAGCTGGGTTATTGTAAACTGTAGGTTTGCATTACCTCACACTAATTTCAGTTTGCTTGGTATAAAAATATTCTGGTGTCATTTGCCTCTTTCCCTGCAAATGATTGTAGCTCGAATTTCTCATTGGTTAGAGTCGGCAATCCTATTAAATTGACCACCTGATCATAAGCTTTTTTAATCAATTGTGTGTCACATCAATGAACCGCACCAAGGGGCGTAATCATAAAGTTTCGATTTCTGGACGAAATTCACTTCTTTCAAGCACGGGTCGCTTATCGGGAAAAAACATCCGGCCGTAACTATTCTCTCACCCACCCATTACACCTATTTACTATATGTTAAATACTGCAGTATTGTTAAACGTTATTTTTTATTTCAAATAATAAAACAGTAAATATTAATCCTCATTCATTTGTAAATGTCTCTTCCAATTCGTCGTTGCTTCAATCTAACCTTGTACATGAGTCGGTTTTGAATAAAAAAATAGCAGTTGTTCATTATTTACATTTTGTGAAAAATTTTCAATGTCCCGATACTCGGTTAATGATAATCACATTTTTATTTCACAAAGATATTTGCCGGTGTAATTACAATGTTTATCATTCAAATTATATTCCACAACAGACCTCATCTCAGCACATTTTGTTTTTCCCAATGCGTTGTTCGGTTCATTTTTAGACCATGGTGTATTACCAGCTTCAGCAACGACACCATCTGACCATATGAATTTGCCGTCTGTTTGTATGTCGTCCAAACCAACCCAGGTATTTCCACCCCCAGATGATTTGACCAACGATACAAGTTCGCTGCAATACATTTGAAAACATATAAAGAAAGGAAAAGTTAGCTGTTGAAATTCCATTTCAATTTGTTTTAAAATATCGAATAAAATTTTTTATTAACGATTACTCTTACTGCTTTTTGACAGTGCGATTACCTTAGGGTGTCAACATGTTTTAGATGGGAGTCGATATCCTACAAGACGAAGTGGTTGGTTCCTGCGCTCTGGGCTAAGGTGATACCTCAATTAATTCTTGCAATATTATTAAGCATATATTTTCAATATATCCAACCTGAAAACTTTTGGATCTCTTATCCTGACCGATGCTACATTTGCTCCGTATCTCAGGAAGTTTGATTTTGCTGTTGCGTATTTAACTCGATCGTTGAATACTTTGTAATAATAACCGTTGCCGGCTTTGTACCAACTTTTTGAATGTTTAGATAGAGTAATCTGTGTGTAGGGCTGGGCAATTCGATTGGAAGCACAAAATATTCGAATCAATTGTGAATCGGTCTTAGGAACAAAAACTTGCTAAACAAAGTGGAATTTTTTTATTTTTAACGACAAAATGCAATCGATTTTGGTCAAATATTATATAGCCCGATTTTCCTTTTGAGCAATCAATAAATCTATCATTTTTATTGGCCATGTTTTTATTTAAAAAAGCCTTCTGCGCGACTTAAGAAACTATTTTTTTGGTAAATGCGACCAACAAATCTATTAAGTTTATAAAAGCGGAACTCCTACATTAGCAGCATAAACTGTGACTAGGGCCGGGCAATTCGATTCGGTGATTCGAGGCACAATTTTTTCTAATCAATCGTGAATCGTTCATAGGAACAAAAATTGCAAAATAAACTAGAATTTTCATTTTCTGGTCGAATTTGACCAAAATCGATTATATTTTGTCGTTAAAATAGGATAATTGTTGCTCTTTAACATGTAGTGTGAATTGAAAATATACTTTCAACTAATTTTTTTTTGGGTTTTTTTCACATTGGAGACAAGTTGTACTAGCAACAATGGGATATTTGTTATCCACATGTAATTAATGAGTCGATCCGATTAAAGTAAATTATTCGAATCAGATTCGAATTCTCAAGGATTCGGATTTGCCCAGGCCTAACTGTAACCACTTAATACCTCAATTTTACTGCATAAGGAATAAATTGACATATATCTAAACGTGTGTTGTAAGAGACGACTAAAATCAAATAAAAAAGTGGTAAATAGTTTTATCCCTACCCAGAGAATATGCCACTCGCCGCATTTACCATGGCGGTTCGGTTTCATTTGGGATTTTTTCTGTCTGAAGTATAGCTGTTGATAATACGTGTTTTAGTTGGCTTTTTTACCTGCTGTTTACGACCTTGTGAGTGATATAATGGCATTTGAACACCGGACATTGTAAGTGAAAGCTTTGTTGGATTCATAAAACCTTTTTTCATGTTTAGTACAAACCTGCGGAAGCTTGAATGAAAGGCGAGGTTGGGGAGTCCATACTTTGAGTCGAAGTTGCTTGTTTTGTCTCAACAATTTCAACTTTCTTTTCAAAGTCAGCAATTATTTCTTTTAGTGACGTTAGTCTATCTGAAAACGAACGAGATAAATTTATTTCCACTCAATTATTTTGGCCGTTCTATCAATTTTTATTAATTTCTAAAATAGATTCAAATAATATGTTTAGAGATTCCAAGATAGAGGTTTTCAAAAGTAGCGACACTTACTCAAATAGCACTTTCATTCTTTTTTTTTTCAGTTTTTTTTTAGATTTTTATTATTTGCTATGGCCTGTCCGTGGGGGCCTATACCCACCAAACGTTAGGTACGGGCCCTTTGACTGTGTATGTGCTCTATGTTACAGCTACCAGCGAAGTACCTTGATGAAGAGCACGCTCGGTGGTGAACTGGTCAATAATCGAACCATCAGCTTTCCGGACAATACGATCGCGCCTAACCGACTGAGCCACCGAGGTGGGCTCACTTTCATTCTGGCAATTCGATAAAAATTGTTTCATGGATTTAACGAGTCTCTGTGGCACGATCAAAGAGTGACTCGAATTTGATACATTGATGCAACTACCGGTATATCTGGGATTGTTTACACCAAATATATGTAACTGTGACTCTGTTTACCTCTCAAATCTGTAACTTCTTTTTTAAGTCCAATGGTTTGGTTCTGAAAATAATATTCATATTATTGATTTGAGAACAAATATCTGAGTCGTTAACTCCGGACAAGACCCTTTAAATGTTGACTCAAAATATAAAAAATATGAAATTGACAGTTGCGTATTCAGAACTTTAAATGAGAAAGGGGGAAATTTTTATTGTGGTGTATTTGTGTTGTTATTTGGTATTTCAGTATATCAACCCATAATTTGCGCAGGTGTCGATACAAATTCGGCAAAAATTGGATTACCTGACCGGAAACAGGCTAAATATCGGAAAATGGGACTCTGGTTGCTAATGTTGGATTATTTTGCAATTTTTCTCGTTCGGCTAGAGAGGGAGGTGGGGACATGACACCGGACATTGTATTCAGAACTTTAAATGAGAAAGGGGGAAATTTTTATTGTGGTGTATTTGTGTTGTTATTTGGTATTTTAGTATATCAACCCATAATTTGCGCAGGTGTCGATACAAATTCGGCAAAAATTGGATTACCTGACCGGAAACAGGCTAAATATCGGAAAATGGGACTCTGGTTGCTAATGTTGGATTATTTTGCAATTTTTCTCGTTCGGCCAGAGAGGGAGGTGGGGACATGACACCATGACATAGCTAATAATAACACAGCTAATAATATTCATCGAATGCTATTATCCGCCCTAACAATTGTTTTTTTTTTAAAAAAATTGATGAATTTTTCTTTTTTTTT
Source organism: Styela plicata (assembly GCA_963675895.2). Taxonomy (NCBI): domain Eukaryota; kingdom Metazoa; phylum Chordata; class Ascidiacea; order Stolidobranchia; family Styelidae; genus Styela; species Styela plicata. The sequence goes on along the minus strand of OZ023142.1, from coordinate 20,594,558 downwards.
ATCATTCCTAGGGTTCAGTGAGAGATACGAAACCAAACTTACTTCCTTAAACTTACTTATTTATTATACACATCAATCCTATCATATGAGCATTTTAAACTTATTATGTTCTACGGATGCGTCGCTCTTCACGGCGAGATTCATCAGCGATCCAAACTAAACTCAAAAAGTTCGATAAAATATTTTTGGCGGGATAAATAACAAAATACCTTCCAAGTTGTCTCGCAATTTTGAGCCAAGTGAGTCCAAGATAGTTGACCGTTGCACATCATCGAAACAAGGCATTCTTCCGCTGGAAATATAAGAAATAGAGATAAGTTTGTGTTCCGATTTTTGTTCAAGTTTTGATTAAGGGAGATAGTTTAAATTTCTGATTCGATCCGTTTAAAAAATATATTATTTGAATAAAAAAGGAGTATTTTTCACGTTTTTTCCCAGTTGTCAGGCACAATACACTGTAACAAAAGTGCAGTAAAATTACCGCACTTTGATAATAATGTTACTCCGTGGTATTGAAATAAAGCGTCAAAATAGCCAATTATGAAACGTACTGGTGCATCCATCAAAAGCCCATATTTGGCATTCTTCCGAAAACATTTCCACAATGAATATAGTATTTACCCAGTGTACCAACTTCTCTTACCCAGGTACCTAGTTTATTTTTCAAGTGCCTAGTTAAAAACTAGGCAAATTTACCAATTTTACCCAGTAAATTAACTAGGTATAACTTCAAATAGAAAAAAAATCGGTAAAACGTAAACTAGGTGAATCAAATATTCGTGAAATTAAAAGTACTTATACTGAAAATATACTGAACTCGGTACTTTTACCTAGAATTACCAGCACAATAAACAATTACCTGAAATGAACAGTAAATTTACCGCGCATTTTTCACAGTGTACCAGGTATATCGTCTAGCGCTTAGTGAGGAAAAGGATCGAAAAAATAATTTAGTAAATATAATTATGTGAAGTATCAATATCATTTATTGCCGCTTAATACTCGAAAATATCGATACTCAATATTGTCGAAACGTAGAACACGAAAACTGCTTTCAGAATTAGTGCATTTGAGCACTTTGATGTTTTATAAGAATATTTATGACTGCTAACACTTCTTAAAAGTTTTTGTTCGATTCCTGCACCCGATAGGATGGAATTTCATTTTACCCGTGGAGGAGGGAAGCCGAGAACAAAGCTTAATCATACGGCGAACCAAGGCATGTCGTGCAGATACAAGTCCCAAAACGGGATGGCGTTTTTTTGGCTCACCATGTTTCTCATTTTCCTGTACATGGGCCTTGTTGGTGGAGGAAGCCATAAGCAGTGATTACGTGAACTATCGTGCACCGGTCAGACGCCCAGCAGACCCCTCGCATATAATCACCATCCCTCGTGTGATTCGAAGCTGCGTTTTGATGATCAGAGATGCCAAGCTCGAAGCGTATTCCCAACTCTTTACCGGTTGAGCTACCCGGGCTTCAACAACAAAAACTATTTTTTGGTTCCGTTTCATCGGTTAATACATATGAATATAAATATATACAATGACAAGCTACACAGTCCTATGGCTTCCACGACGTTAAGCACAAATATCCATACAAGATTCTTGATCACCATACCGAGATTCATTGTTACTCCTACGATTACGACGATAAATTCGGAGATTAATACTACACAAATCTTTCCAAGCGATAACTCAGCAAATAACTAAACTTTGTGACGCTCAATAAACGTTACATGAGTGAAATGAAGCCGTCAGTATTAACGCTGAATAATATATTGTACACTTGTTCTATAATATCTAAAAAAAAAAATTCTCCCTCTCTCTCTCTCTTTATTTTTATTTTAACACAAAACAATTTCGTTGCGATTTGTGAATATTTCTCTCTTTTTTCTCTTATTTTGAACGCGGAAGTTTTAATACCACATACTCCATTGGAATATATCACAGTCAGAAATAATTTTCCCAAACTTGCTTCGTCAAGGATGAGTCCCCTATGAAACGCTCCGATACATCTGTGGCTCATCCTTGCTGAAATAAAAACTCTGATTGGGTTTTTTTGAAAAATGTTCACTGCAGGCAAATGTGTAGTCTCATCTTATAACGAAAACAGAAATTTTAATATCGGTTACACTTATTTTTCATATCTAACACAACCTGTTGGCGTCCACGTTTCAGATAAACAGACAAATAAAATATAGTAACAACAAATGCAGAATTGAAAATTCGACAAAAGCAACGCCGGAAGCAAGGCCTACGTAGGTCTGAGCAATTTTGTTCGGTGATTCGAATCGATCCGAAGCACAAATTATTCGAATCGATCGTGAATTATTGCTCATAGAAAGAAAACCTAGCTAAACGGAATTTTCATTTTTTATTACAAAATGCAGTCGATTTTGGTCAAATTTGACAAAAACGATTGTATAACGTCGGTAAAAATTGAAACTTTTTGCTCTTGGTCGTGGAATGTGAATTAAAAATGTATTGCGTTTAAGCCTGTTTATGCTAGTATTAGTAATGTGAATTCATTGATTTTAATAGTGGGTGAAAGTCCGAATGATTTGGTTTTGTCTGGCCTTACCTAGAGGAACCAACTGACGGCTACTTGAATAGCGAAGCGCTATTACACGATGTAGTGCCAGCGACCGTAAGTAGAAAAGATCCAAAGAGAACTGATCCACTCCGCAGGGAGTGTCACAGCTGTAAGTGTCACCCAATCTTTAAAAACAGACGTTCTTTTTCAAATTCATTCAGAAAATGCTACGAAAAAGGGAAATTATGGTTGTAAAGCATGAATCTCAGATGAATCGCAATAATAAGCATGCGATAAAATGTGATTCGAAAAATATTTTAGAATTGTTAACGCAGTTAATTTCCTTTCAAAATATGTTGCCTGTGTACAGATATCGGATTCAGAATACTGTATATTGTTTAGGATAGTAAATATCGAGAAAACCCGGAAATATTTGTCAACGACAATTTTATAATAGAGAAAGCTGAGTGCTGCATTTTTGGCCTAAAAAGTGTGGGCCATTGATAAAAACCACGGATATTCAGTTGTCCGCCCTTGCTAGATGCATAATTCTTAACAAAACATGGTGGTGACTCCAATTGGAATTTGCTAAATCATCGTGGCAGTTCACGTGACACGTTAATTTCCGCGTTGATTACTCGATTGTTTTGCACATTTTGTCCAATGTTATGATGTGTCCTTTGGTATTAATAGATATCGTTTGAATTTTAGCGGAAGCACAGAATCGAAACAAGAACTTTTGCGTGTAAGGGGAACGCGCTAACCGTCAGACTATGGTAACCGATCACAATAACCTGCATTAAACAACAAACCGCAATATAAAAAGTTGATCGGAGCAAATCTTTCTCTCCCTTCCCCTATCTCTCTCTTTCTCATACAGTCGAAACACCCATCTTCCATCCCTCCCTTTCTCTATACCAGCTGTACGAAAACTCATCGTTGAGAAGATGTTTCCGCCCGGGCAGGAGCCTGGAACCTTTCCCGTGTTAGGCGAACGTGATATCTGATGCACTAAGGAAACCGGTAATAAGCGCACAGCCTACAAACTGATTGCTTAAAGAGTGAAAAAGAGGACATTTAATGTCCTGGCAAACTTGTATCTTGAATCTAATAAAAGCTAATGAATTCTATGACTTAAATCACAAAAATAAAAATATTGTTTATCAGATTTGCTATAATATTCCTACCGCTTTTTATCTTCTTTACAGTATAGCAAAGTACACACCTTGGCCAAAAAAACATGAAAAGGGGGTCGCTGTGAACAAGGATTACGGGTGAAAAATCTGCCGTATGTTTCCGCCCGGGCTCGAACCGGGGACCTTTCGCGTGTGAGGCGAACGTGATAACCACTACACTACGGAAACCGGCGAAAGAGAAGGGTTAGTTTACAAACCTATTGTTTAAACAACTTTTAACACCGGCTTTTCAACATAATTGTGTGTTCCTTAGTTTCAATTTCTGCATTCCATGTAGCTCTTTGCACTTTGGTAGCTAGAGAAGAATTTTCAAGTATGATTTGTCTCCCGTGGGCTTGCTCTGAGCGAATTTTAATAGAAAAAACTAGATTACAGAAACCAGCGCGGGAACAAAAGTTAGTCTACAAAGGTATTGCTTATACAACATTTAACACCAGTTTTGCAACATAATTGTGCAGCATTGCGTTTGTTACGAAAAAAACACAGAAACGAGATGTTTTCACGCCTACGACACAATTATTCGGTTTCATGACTATTCCTGAACACTTCTTTTCGCCGGGAATTATGCGGTTTATATATTTGAACATTACAATCTATAAAATGCACATTTAAAATAAATAACAAGAATATGATATTAAGCACGGAATATTTATTAAAAAAGGCCGAGATAAAGTCTCGGAAGAAGTTTATTATTATTCGAAGGTTTGAAACTGGACGAATTCCAAAAAGTCTTCTTTGTGAATTCGTGTTAGTCTAAATAATTTTTTTAAATTAAATTTTTTCGCAAATATGGTGGGTATTTGGGGGTTTGCGTCCCCGGTCGTTTTTGGATTTCATACATCGGTTAGACGCTTATAAAAATCATCAGAGCAACACTGCGAGATAAGGATGGGCAATGCGATTCGGTGATTCGATTCGAAGCACAATTTATTCGGATCAATCATGAATCGTTCATAGGAGCAAAAACCTGTTAAAAAACTCGAATTTTCATTTTTAACGATAAAATGCTATCAATTTTGGTCAAGCATGTTGTCGTTAAATATGAAAATTGTTGCTCTTTTAGACACTGTAGTGTGAATTGAAAAAACATTACAAACTAACTAAGCTAATCTAATTTTTTGATAGCCAAGATGAAGACAAGTTGTTATACTAAAAATGGGATATTTGTTATTTACATGGAATTAGTGATTCTATCTGATTGAAAAAAATTTTTCGAATTCCAAATGATTCGGTTTTGCCCAGCCCAACTGCGAGATCACCATTTCGCTGGAGAATATTACTGGCAAGAATATATGTAACAGTACCACATTAGGACAAGGTAGTAGAATTCCAGCAGAATCCATGAAATATATGTGGATCTTGTGTGATTTGGGGATCAGAACGATTATATTATAGTTAACATCGCCTTGTACATCTTTTAAGGCTGCGGAGTCAAGAATTTCAATATCCGGGTCCGGTACTGAATCCCAAATTGTGTGCTGAATTCAAAACTTTTGAAAACAACTCAGCCGACAATCACTGGTATTGAAATTAAAAAAAACGGGGTTCAATATTGCTGCTCAAAACCTTTGAAATTGTGCGCCGTTACAGAAGTAGGTTTCAGAATCATCTGAACCAAATGTATATGCGAGTCTGGAGTTGGGCAAAACCGAATCATTTGGAATTCGAATGTGATTCGAGTATTTTTTGCAAATCTGATCAAATCACGAAATCTATGTAAATAATAAATATCTTATTTTTACTATTATTTGCTATTATAACTTGTCTTCATTGTGAAAATCAAGAAATTCATAGTTTTGGTGTATATTCAATTCACACTCCATGTCCAATCCAACAATTTTTATATTTCAATGACAAAATAAAATCGATTTTGGTCAAATTTGACCAAAATCGATTGCATTTTGTAGTTAAAAATGAAAATTCTAGTTCATTTAGTAAGTATTTTTTCCTATGAACGATTCACGATTGATTCGAATATATTGTGCTTCGAATCGATTCGAATCATCGAATCGAATTTTCCGGCTCTATATGAGATTCTACTGTACACGTCTAAGTCCTACTTGTTTATTTGACGACAGTTCATAGAATAAACAAAATATTCTTACCGTTGTCCAATCATTTGCCTGATAGTTATTTACATAAAATTCGTTATTCGATGCGGTTCGAGAAAAAATATTCGAATCAAATTCGAATTCTAAATGATTCGGTTTTGCCCAACCCTAGACTCGCATATATATTCTGTTCAGATGATCCTGATACTCAATTCTGTAACGGCGTCGAATTTCAAAAGTTTTGAACAGCAATATTGAACCCAACCTGCCTCGTTTTTTGTTTAATTGTTGTACATTTTTGTCTTATAAAGATAAACATGTTTAAATACATATATTTATTTCAGCACCTCTGTCTATTAAATGGTGATACAAATATATATATATATATATATATATATATTATATCAGTAAGTGATTAAAACAAACCCTCAAGTAAAGTGCAGTATCCGACAGAACATAAGTTTAAAACATAACTTGGAAGTTAATAGTTAATTGGTATATTGACAAAGAGAGATATGCGGGAGGAATATGCGACAGAAACTCATTGCTATTTTGAAAAAGTTTAAAATTAGTAAATATTATTATCAATGGTATCGATCTTTGTAATTTATGCAAGATGATGGATACGAAACATTCGAAAAAGTCTACGAAATGCTTGAAATCTCTGATGTTATATTGTGAACTGTATCCCGATCCTGACAAGGCTTAAAAAGTAATAAATGTATATTTTGATGGACGAAAAATTTTGAGATATACCTGAGATGATCGTGAGACATTAGAAATATTTATTATGTTTAATGAAGATTATTTGGCGAATTGTAGAAAGCCGGCGACAGAATCAAAAGGGTCGGAATTTATGTGTATTTTCTATTCTCATTTCATAAGGGTAGGATCTCCCTGCCGCAATTTTTCAAGTTCAATGAAAAACCCTAATAGATTTTTATACAATTTTACTTCCTTCAATCCAAGAACGATAATTCATGACATATATTAAACCAAATAAAGTTGTACACTTGATTTCAAGTATTTTCAAATCTTCATGACAGAAAGCTAACATTATTTGATAGGGTATTTGCTGGAATGTCTGAACGTCAACGCAATCGTTTCCCACAGATAAATCTGTTTCGGGGTGAATGTTTTGGCTTAACATTTATAGATGGCACACCTCACGGCATTCGAACCCAAGACTTTAGTGATGCGTAGCTCGAAGCGGGTACCCAACGCTTTACCGATTGAGCTTACCGGGCAAGGGCAAAAACAACTTCCAAGATAGAATCAACAACAAATATAGTTCGAAAATTTTGTATTTTGAAATTGCAATGAATAAGATAAAAAATCAGGAATGGATATTGTTTCTTTATCTTTAGAAGGTGTAAGTATATATAGATCTTTATTTTGTCGTTTAGCGTGAATAGAAAAATAAAATTTGAGCGGCCCTGTTGGGGATTGGATAGGCAAGTCAGTGAAAGGATTGACAGATTAAGAATGTTGTTGTTGTTGGAGTCGCCCTGGGATTCACAAGTCGCGGGTAAGTTATCATTTTAATATTTACAAAATTGCATTTCACCTAAAAATTCTTTAAGTCTCTGGTAATTTGGTGTCGGGGCCTCTTTCTTGTGTATTGTTTTTGTGCTGTATTACATTTCGAGATGTATAACTCAAAATAATTATGTTATTGGTAAAATTTGGAGATTTTCGAATCATCCGTTCTGCAATAAAGGAGTGATAATTTTTGTGAATTTCACTTTTGGCTGGTCATGCGTATCCTTTGGGAATGACGTAATTGATGTCTGACTATCTCCATTTATTATCTTTTAGTTCTCAGATTGTCTTTGTAATTTAATTATACACAAATTAAGGTTATGTTTCAAAAGACAAAAAAAAACAACGATACAAATTAATATTTTTTTTATGTTCTATTCCCAATTTCACTCAAAATTTGTTATACTGTTATTATTGAGCTTTCACAGAAAAAGGTAGTTGTAATTGTAGTAAATGTTTTAATCTAGAAATTCTCAAAAAGTGAGGGGTTTTGCCTTGTTTTGAAGAGCTTTAATTCCATTTATCCGTGTTATAGGAGATATGTTTTCGTATATATATATATATATATATGTTAGGTTACACAGCAATCACAAAGTTCATATACACTTCAGTTACCAGCTAAACTTCACTAGAATAGCCCAACTTTTCTTGTACCGGTACTCTGTACCGTACTGCGTATATGCACTGTGCAGATAGAATAGGATTATATTTTTGTCCTTAGAGGAAAGCCGAGAGTACAATTCAACAGACACCAATTCCAAATCGGGATGAGGGTCTGAAGGTTTTTTGCGTAGCATATTCCTCATTTCTTCTTGTGAATGCGTGGTGGAAGAAAGACGAGACTACGATTTAACCATATGGAAACCGACGACCTCTCATGCAGACACCAGTTCCGAATCAGGATGAATGTTTTTGGCTTACGTATTTTTCATTTTTTCCTGTGCACTGAGGGAAGGTAAGCTGTTGCCAGTCGGTTCGTACCCTGGTCAATTTGTACCATTATGTTTTCGATGGGTCAGTTCATACCCTAGCTGCCTGCTTCATTCAACATTTGTAATGGATTTACAGTTCACTGCTAGCACTGAACAGGCTAAGCTGTACAGTGTAAGAGTCAGTTTTTTATCTTTCACTGAATCTGGAATCTTTCCATGCATGAATTTATCCCATGGGATAAGATAAAATCCAATCCTAACCTGGACTGCCTGCTGCCTGCTTACAGTTAACATGTTAAAATCAGAAAAAAGGGCTGGTTTTTAAATGCCTACTAACGATAGAATGTCCCTCATTTTAATGGTGAACATTACTGTAGGATTTTACGTTGAGCCACAAATTACAATACTGAATATTTACAGGATTTGCAACAGCGTAAATATGTTCGCAAATTTTTATTTGATTCTCTTGCTGCTACTGCACCAGTGCACTGCTACACGAAAACTTGTCTAAACAGCTAAGTTCACGCGAATTCATCAGGGATGTGAATTAACCAACAGCGATTTTTTTCAGGGTAGGAATTGACCAGTCAATTTTAAGAGTTTTATACTAGTAGGAATTGACTGGGGTATTTGAACCCGTTCCAGTACGGTCAGCAGAGATACATAGCTCTAAGCGTATTTCTAACCGGGCATGCTGGTATTTCTGGGTGGAGGTCAATTCGTACAAGTATAAAACTCTATTAATAAGAGAAATTGGTCAATCTGTACCCTGAAAAAATCACTGTTGGTCAGTTTGTACTCTTGCTAAATGTTCGCGGGAACTCACCTGTTTACGAATTTTGGCGTACCACTGCAGTAGCAGTAAGAGGATAAAATAAAAATATGTGGAAATCGCTGCTCAAAATCTTGTAGGTTTTGTAATCCGTGGCTCAAAGTTAGTAATTCGTTGAGATGTTTATCATAAACGCAATAGTCATTCCATTGGTAATAGGCACTTGAAATCCAGTTCTTTTCAGATTTAAACTAAAATGCCTACTCCTCTGGTTTAGGATTGGATTTTGTTTTATCCTATGGGATAAATCAGCGATCCCCGACTTTTTGCAGTAAATCCATTGCAAATTTCATCAGGATAGGAATTGAACCAATGCCCTATTTTTTCGGGTGCGAATCAACTTAACGATAACATACTCGGTACTGGTACCGATTGACTGTGAACCGGTATTCAGTATTTGCTGTTTCACACAGCAGTACATAGGTATCTAGTACAATAGGAGATGATTTTATTTCTATTCTGCGGGTGGGGTGATTTCATAATATGGCTTAATGACATAGTGAACCACATCCTCTTGTATATAAACCATGTATATAAAACCAATGTCGTGCTGAAGGTGTGCAAAAAATTTAGCAAACATAATGAAATTTTGAATTGATATCCAAAATCTTGTTGGAACGTAGAGAAAACTCTCAGATTAGGAATTGACCCCTACACTTTAGCAACCACAGGAAAATGTTTAAAAATCAACCGGGTTACTGATAATTGCAGAACTGGTTGAAGATCTCGGCTTAGAGTCCTGTTACAGTAGACATATATAATTCTTGTCAATATTCCTGTTTCTTTATGCTTTCTGAAATGATTTTTTTAAATGAAATTGGACCTGCTCACACCATATCACTATCGCAAATCCTTTATCCCTCGCAATTTGTGACATTGCAATTTTTTGTCACCAACCTCATAAGATAGTCATAGTCGATAAGAAGAAATTTATATTTAATTATATATCAAATAAGCAAAAGGAAAAAAAAAAAAATCAATCTTTTTTTCTGAAGTGATTGTTTTAAAATTTCAGTTTTGCCTCAATAAGCGTCTTGTTTGTGGTAGATTCTGTAATCCCACGAATTTTGGATGTATTTTGCAACATCTTTTCAAATTACCACATTCTGGAGAAGTGCTCTTTTGCTTAAAGTTTCTTTATGCTGTGTGCAATAAAGGAAGGGTTTTTCAAAACGATGGGTCTTGCACATTTTTCCCTCATTTAATGTTTTTCTAAACATGGCTTGCCAGATTAAATTTTATCTTTAAAAACAGTGTAAGTGGCTGATAATACAGAGCTTCTTTCATGCTGCTTTCTCAGTTCACAAGGTTCCGAAGGGAACATTCTGCATAGTACAATAATTGATATGTTTTATATAGATAACATGGTCTTACTGGAATGTCTAATTGTGTTACATTAGCTCGATTCATCATTATCTACCCAGAATTATCTACCTGCGTGAATCCTGGCTACTCTGCTACTTAGTCATCTGAAGAAAATGGATTCTATCTGAGGAAAATTTGTCAAATTGATGATATTCCAGGATATATCTTGTGACTAAAAGTTTTAAATATTTCCTTTTGAGTGTCTTGTAGCAACCAGACCAGACTTCATAAAAAGGTACAAAATCATCAATGCTGCTATGAAATAGCAGCGTTGATGATTTTGAAGCTTTTTTTCTTTCCCAACTAAAGAAAATGACATCAATATTTTGAACACCCGAAAGAAAGCCCAGATTCTGTTACCCAGTATCTAGTTCATCTGCATCGTTGTGTATTAGGCAAATTAATTTCAGAGAATAATTGCAAAAGTTAGTCTTCAAGTAACAGTTATTCAAAATGATTTTTGTCGGCAGAGTCTTATCAGTAACTAAATTGGTTGAAAACATATATTGTAGTTTTCTGTTTCAATCGGGTCTATTCCAAGTTAATACAGATTAGGCCTAGTGTTGAGAATAGACTTTTAAAAGCTTGTGACTAGAATTGTCAAAATTTTTAATACAGTTTCTGTTTCATGCATCCTTTAGGTATGGACTTAAGAATAGTCCTAACACAATTCAAACACATCTCTTGCGTGCCGCAGTGGCATTCAAAAGGAAACAAAACTTATAGATGGGGCCATGGCAGATACCACTGACTCACTGCATTGCCATAGCAGTTCAGTTCTGAAAATGTTGATAGACTTTTAATGGGGATCAAGCTTGTGACTTTGTCAAAATTATTTAATACAGTTTCTGATTCATGCATACCTTTAGGTATGGACTTAAGAATAGTCCTAACACATCTCTCAACACATCTCTTGCGTGCCGCAGGAGGCATTCAAAAGGAAACAAAACTTATAGATGGCCCATGGCAGATACCACTCACTCACTGCATATTGCCATAGCAGTTCAGTTCTGATTTGATTGCTTTCCGCTTAGGGTGCAGTTGCTGGTACTACATCCTGTAGTAGCTCTTTGATATTAAGTGGTCGTTGGTTGGCATAAGTTGGTTGTATTTAGGCATTGCTTATGGCCTTGGTCGGAGTGAATGTCAATAAAAGAATGTTTAGATTCGAATTCTAGCAGGTGCATATTTTCAATGTAAGATTTTGATGTGAATATTTATTCGATAAAGAAAAATTATGCACTTTTAAAAATGGGTCATTGACACTGCTTCTTGAAGGCCTGGTTTTTTAAACTAAGGTACATGAAGAAAAACAAAACCGGAAAAATATGAAATCAATTTGTCTTTGAATTTATGATGTCATAATGCGCACCGGAGGCTAAATATTTTTCTCAAGAATGGCATTTTTATTGTATATCAATATAAAACAATCGAAAGATTGTATGTGATTGTGCATGAAAAATTAAATTTTGAAAGGGTCTGACATAGGAGTAATATGTACTGAGCGCAAAAGGCGCATAAAATATTTTTGAGACTTCCTACATTTTGATGCACTTAAAAGATCCTCCTGGGATATTTTTGGTCAGTGAAAGGGAGCTATAGCATTATGCTTCCCCCCCAAATATGCTATTGACAGCATACCAGTGGTTCAAAACTGATAATACGTCATAAATGATAACATTCTATATAATTTTTGTCATTGTTTTATTTATGCTGTTGGTCATGGTCACTTGAGACCGATTCCCAGTTGGGGGAAAATGACACCAATGCACGTCTAGTCAAGCTCGAACTACAAGAATTTCGCACCGTTCTGGTATGGTCCATTGGTGGTTCACTCCCTAATGGAATATTTTATTTTACTAATATTAATTGATTATCCTGTTTATATGCATGGACCTCTTCTAATCATCCTTATTGTTTGCAATGATGTCATTTACTTTGATATAAAAGACGTCACACCAAGACGTCAATGCCCTGTTTTGTTTGATTAGCTATTCCTCGATCTTGTCGTTATCTAATTCCTTTTTTTTTCGACTGGCAGAGTAGCTGTCATTCGGGCTAGTCCAGTGATGGCACATATAAAATTGTAAAATTTTTTTTTCTTCACGTTTTCCGAAATGCTCATGTCATTTTCGATTTGCTTTACATAAAAGTTCAAAGCAGAAAACACTGCTGGGTTCATTATGCAGTATATTGATTTTGGTAAATTTTTAGCAGTATACAATTCAAATTAAAACTTTAGAATCAAGACATTTTGTTTTTGCTAACTAGAGATTCAATAGCTAAAAGCATAAAGTAGACTTTTCTAGTATAAACTAGATTTCAAGGCAACAGAGTAGCCAGCCGTAAACGAAGCTAATCAACCAATCTAGGGTCACGTAATCATGACGTTTTGCTCAGCAATTTGGAACTAACAGATAAGATTCTAATTTTGTAAAAACAGTATAGGAAATGATTCAATTACATCACAATTATGTAAAGAATTAATTTTTCTTTACAAGGGGTATTTATGGTGGGACTTCTCAAATCAATGTTGAACGTGAGTTTGTAAAATTAAATCTGATTCGAAATGATTTGATTCAACCACCTGACTCTTACACTTGTCCCTTTTTATACAAGTGGCATCTTTGGTCCTGCAACTGGGCAATATCAATGTTAAATGATGAATATCGTTGGCGAGATGTCTGCTACTGTGCTACTTAGCATCAAACAGGGAAAATGGTTTCAAAATTGAGGAAAATTTAGCAAATGGACAATATTTTGATAAAATATCTGTCCGAAGAAAATGACATCGCTCTTTCCGAGTGTCTGGTAGATTATTTCACTTTGTTATAGCGGCTCAGTTATGTACTTTCATTTTTTCACCCTAAATGAGCAAAAATAAGCAGGTGAAGTATTATTGTACTTGATATTGCGTTTTAGGTAATAAAATGAAAACCTGACAATACAAACACCTGATTGCATTGGTTTTAATCGTGATAAAGGCTTTCCAAGCACAATAAATGCATTGAGAGGAAATGATCACTCTTAGATGGCTTATTTTCTTTTACATAGCCCTAATCGTTGTTTCTTATAGAAAACAAAGTTAATGCACCTGTTCGCATTGCGCCTGCCCAAGTTATTAACGCAAGGGTAAAATGAAACATGAAAAGCGAGCCGGACTCGCAAACTACGCAAGCTGCGTGCCAACATGACCTTAAGATGCAATTGCTTTTGCCACATTTTCAAGGGACTCAATGGTTACATTGATAATTTGATTCTTTTAGGTGCTGCTTCCAGCTTTGTATCGACCAAAGTTTGATAAAAAAATGATTTCTTATCGTTTTGAAAACAATTATGAATCAATGCAACATACCAGCAACTTTTGGCCAAATTGTTGATGAATTTAGGTTGTATCATTGTCTCCCAATCCAGTTTAAAATATTCATTGTGTTGTTATTAGCATATTTTTATCATCTTTTTATGTGTATTAATTCTTATTTATTATTGGACAGGTATATATGAAGCTATTTCAAAATATTGACAATTTAAGTTTGATATTATAATTACTTTCAATCTGTCTTTTCAGAAAATATTATTGCATAACAGAATGTAGTCATTATTTTGGGTTTCTAAAAAGGAGTACAAATCAGCTCGTAGAACCTTGGAATTATAAACAGACGGTTTTAACCACCTGTCTCGTCTACCATGACGTTTTGCCCAAGTCAAGAAGAGTTATCAGTTATACCTCTGAAGGTAAGAATTTATGGGTATTTTAGGGGTGTGTACTTTTAGTATCCAATAGAATTGACTCTGAATTGGTTGTCAGCAGAACAAGTCTTAGAATGGAATGTTCTTTTTCTTAGTTAGGTGCTTCTGAATTTTGCTTAGAGTTTATTTTGTTTCTATTTATATTTTTTTCTTTTATATCCACTACTTGGAGTGTATCACCCTGCACTAGCAAGCCTCTTATACACAGGCAGGGTTGTGAATTGTTGGAAATGATCTTTTCCTGTTCGACTTATTCTAATAGTCATTTCGCAACAAATCCTTGATGATTTCAAAATTTTATATTCTATATTTTGATAATTTAAGAATTTATCTTATAATGTTCAAACCAACTACCTATGTAACATTCTCAAAGCAAGATACACACTCGTGACATCTCACTTGTTGCGAGTGGGTGTATTTGTTGACTTGAATCATATTTATTGAATATGATTATCATGACTTGTCGGGATTGGATAAGGGGTATTATTCTTCAGTGTTCTGGCAGTGGCCCATGCATGGAAAAGCTTGTTTTAATAAGTAAAAGCATGTTTTAATAAGTTTTTGGATTTTTAAGAGACTTGAAACATATCATTTTTGCTGTGTAAACTACAGTGTAGCATGTAGCAGGTTTCCAAATTTGCAGGATTCCAGGTACCTAGAATCTCGCACAGACTTTTGCAGAACTCTCGAAAAGCCATGAGGGAATTTTAAAATATTCGTCTCAAGGATGAGAGATTGATAATTTGAGGTTTTTTTGCTTATTCCCTGTGTAATTCAGTATCCATTCCTTCTAATCTATTACATTATGCTCCCTATGTGCAAATAAAAAAATATGCGTAAATAATGAAAAATATTGGATTCGGGAAATTGCAACAAATTTACAAGCATGATTTGGTATCGGGTGCCAGTGATAAAATAATGAACAAAAATATTAAGAATTAGTTTATGTACTACCTGGAATATTCTAAACTATTTAAGCACAAGGCTAGAGCTGGGTGGCATATTGCTAATATGATAAATACCGGTATTGAGTTTTCCAAAATACCGTATTGCGTTAATCTTTGCAATGTCGTTTTGCCGTAATACCAATATTTCGTGACACGTTGATGCTTTATCGTGGCTAACGCATCTAGTAACGACAAAAACAGGTCTTGATATGCCTCAATTGAACTTTTGCAATGTCATGAAATAACTGCCCGCCCACATTTAGAGGTATGCACTTGACTCACATGCTTTTTGATAGCAAAAATGGCTTGGCACACTGGCTTTTTGGCGGCCGGTATGCCGGTACAAAATATACCCGCCCATATATGCCGCCCAGCTCTACACAAGATGTATGCCAATGGAATCTTATCTGTTGTGAGTGGGTGTGTTTATTAACCTGGGAGTATATTTAGTATGGTTATGACTCATCAGAATTGGAATTATGGGTATTATTCTACAGGTAGTGGCCCAAACTTCCCAATACTTGTTTTCTGATTTTGAAGGGACTTGAGTAAAACATAGCTTTTTAACTGGTTATGTTTATGTCTAAAATGATAGATATGCTAGAATATTGAATAATAATTGATGAATTTTAGCTTCATAGATTATAATCTCTATGTAAAATTATATTATAGGATAGGATGTCATTTTTATTTTTTTTTACTCAATCCTATATATTCTTCCTGTGCATGGACATGGTTGGTGGAAAATCCGTAACCATTGGGTATGGGTGCTGTGCGCCGAGGTGTGCAGCAAATCCTCTGTCTGATATAATCATCCCGCACAGGAATAGAACCCAAGACATTAGTACCGTCAAAGTTGGTAACTTCGGACGTTTTTGTAGTAAATCTGACTATCATTCGGCCATTTTTTATCCAAATAACACCAAATTTGGATGATGGAACAATGTCGCAACGACCGAACGATTATAAAAAACCAGAAGTCGTTCCGATGATTTTTTCTTCCTAATTCCCCGTTTTGATTAATTTAACATACCGCGCAATAAAAATTGTAACTTCGGATGCCTCGTTCTGTCTCTGTTGACGGGTTACGCAGAGAGAGAATATCGTACGTCGTGACAGTTGAGTGATCACGTATCTGCGTCGAGTCGCGACGTCATTTACGTATTAATTTGTCTTGCCTCTAGATAACGTAACTCGAGGCCGCATATTATCTTGTTTTATTGAGCATGGGCCACTGATAAAATAACAATTCAAAAATCATGAAACGCAAGAACTAAAAGATGTCAGCGATAATGAAATTAAAGATAAATGAACGGATAAGTAATAAATGAAAGCACATTTCGGTTGCCACATGTAAATGTGACAAATAAGTTGACAACGGAATTGGTCGTCGGGCATTTGATACTAAATAATAGGCCCATAGCGTTTGATTTCACATTTCAAATGTACATGATGCATTTATATACCGAATTATTCAAAAACGTATGCTATGTCACCTACTCGGATACGAGAATGGTGGAAAATAGACTATCGGCCGCACAAAGCTTAATTTTTTCCCGGCATAACATCATAAAATTTTCCTAATTATGAAAATATATCATCCTCGGCGTTTATCGAGTACGGTTCATCTATGGCTCGTGGTCATCGGCAATATTTTTGCGTTGGTCACGGCGAACAACGGCGCCACGATGTCCGTTTCCGCTAGCGCGGCGACATCACAGACTGGCGCAAGCAGACCGGCGACATCAGAAACTGACGCAGAGCCACGTTGACGCTACGTAAAGAGAGTGAGAGATAATGAAACGACGTCATGCTGACGTCGATCTTGACGTAACCAGGAATTTGGGAGATTTGAAAGATTTTCGTCAATCTAGAAAGAACGCTTTTTCACGGTCCTACGTCGACATCTAACGACCACTCAAATTTTAATTTGACATTGAGTACTCCCTCTAGCGGAATCAACAATTTTGGTACGGACATTACTTCCGAAGTACCGTTTTGGGCCGTTTGAAACGACGCGCCGTATTTTTAGGAGAAATTACACGTTTCTAGTGATATTAAAAGACAGGGGTCACGAGTAATGTGTAAATGTGTGTCATAAATTATTATCTACAAGAAAAACATAGACTGACCTAGATACATGGCGTGTTTAGTTGTTTATGGCCATTTTAAAAAATCGTCCGAAGTTAAAAAGCATCCGAAGTTACCAACTTTGACGGTAGCTTAAAGTTGCTCAGCATAGCCTTAAGCGCATTTCTTACACCTTTACTGACTGAGCTAACCGTCCACCCTAACTATCTTATGTAATTGTGTTACTCTGCATTTATTAATTTTTTTCAATAATCTTGCGTTTATCTGAACATCTATTTGTATTTCCAGCCAATGTCAGCAGCAGATGAAGGGAGATGTACCTGTATTATACAAGACCTAACATCAGAATGTAGCAAGAGACATCACCATACTCTACCTATATCTACATCCACTGAACAACTATTTGAGGTGAGCAGAAGTATTGAAATGGTCATAACATCAAGAGTTTGAATTAATTGATCAAAGTTTCAATTTTGCAATAAGCATTTGTAGTAGCAGTCGTTTCCTCTGTAACCAAATAAACAAAAACACACAAAATGAGGAAAACGGGAGAGAGTAAACCCTTGAATTAAAAGTAGTACACTTTTGTACACCAACATACCCCAAATATACCCCAAATATACATAATTCAAACAACGATTTTAACAAAATATATCACAGTCCGTCGGATCCAAGCGATGAAATAACTAATTAATATTAGTGAACGAACTTTGTGAATTTCATTATCATTTTGGTTCAACACATATGACATGACAGAAATAAAAAATTACGACAGGCGAGGGTTTAGGCTTCGATCAAACAAATCAAAAATATCCTTTCAGAAATTGTCCATTACTTCAAAAACTACCCCTATTTTCTAAAATATGACATTTTTCTGTAGGTTTCGAATTTCTAAATTGCCGATTCGTTGAATCACAAATCTATTGTTTGAACTCTGCCTATTAGCGTTATAGATGGAAGGGAAGTGATATTACTTAAGATATTATTCATTGTTATCAATATACAATGAATATTAATAATATTACCAATACAATCAATGATATGTATTGGTAATGTTGCTTGATATTTGGAAGTCCCTTACCAGAATACTCGGGTTTCTAGAATCATGATTATTACTATTAAATTGATTTGTTTTGCGGTAATATTATGATGTATATATATATTTATACCAAATTTTATATTTGACCTAAAATTTGACAAAAAGTAATTTTTTTCTCCAAAATCTGTTGAATTCTACATTTGAATGCCTGAATACCTGCATATAACTTCCTGTTTTTAGCCACTGTTTGCTATATTGTGCTTGAGTGATTTTGTTTCATCCGTTTATTTAGCCATTTAACTTTGTGTATTGATTTTCTATGTGAAGCGCAAGAAGGGGATTGAACCTTGTTTTGGTCTTTTCGTTTTTGGTATTTTCTTAGATGTATCAAGTCAAAATTTATGGGTCATTGGTTTGAAATCTTCTTCTCAGTTTTATCACTATCACATCTTGAACAGACGTTTTATTTTCAATCTTTTTTTGTATTAGCGGTATATAGCAAATATTTTGCAGAGGGGATTAAAAACCTTAGCTGTATGTAGCCTGTTAGATAAATTTTTATCAGTTGGCAACTGGCATTTTTTTTATTGAAATTAACTCTGAGCAAGACCAGAAGCAGTGCCGAGAAGGAACCAACTAACGGCGACCTAATACCAAAGAGCTGATGATACAAGTATTTATCAGTAGTATCAGAAACTACACTCATTCCAAACGGAACAGAACTGTTATGGTAAAGCGCAGTGAGTGGTGTCTGCTCGAAGGTGATGGTTAAACCATCTACCACTTGAATGATGATTGCATTTGAAATATATATGTTTCGAATTTGATTTTTGAATATCTCTAATAGAATAATTTATGACTCACGAATTGTGAATCAAATCGAATTGGACATTCTACGCTTAACGACTATGATCCATAATACTTAAATATAAATTTGACAAATTCAAAGTCGTTCATTTTCTTTTCCAAATATTTTTTTTTTATCAAATTCTTTGATCTGGTGGCTTACTAAAGCCAAATTAGAATAGAAAAAACCTGCATGTCGATAACTAGATCAATAGGTCAAAGACCTATTGTTTGAAGGAAAGAGAATTTAAATAAATTTGACCTCTTGTAACCCCGATTTGTATAATATTGCATTATTTTCTAGTTATTCATTCAATATTCATTGATATAGTCCAGTTCAGTTCAAGTCTGTGGTAGATATGAATGGACACAGAATCATGTTTTCTGTCTGGTGTCCTGTAAGGCAATTTTCTTCGGATAGCTACAAAATCATTACAGTCCACAGAAATGGATTAGTTTGAAGCATTCAAATCAGGCATGCCCTTGAATAAATTACGTTGTCACTTGAACGTGATTCGTCATAGACTAAGAATGTTCTTATCTAAATAGTTGTCATTCTAGGAATATTTCAATTGTTCTAGATCACTCACTTTTCAATATAAATTTGATGAATGTCGGGTTTTACTTGATATAACATGGCAAGTTTTCCAATCTCGTCTTCATTATCAACTTTGTATAAAAATCCCTGACCAAAAATCATTTTTCAGCATATTTTTTATTCAAATGTTGGCATATTTGTCCAAAGAAATATTGACAGAATCAATTTTCTCAGGCGTATCAACATAACATATTATCTCAAGACTATGTCGGCTCAGCCTGAATTGGTTGATAGTTGCACCCTAATCACAGGGTTCTTTCTGTGAGCTCTTCTATTTAGAGCTCAATTACCAGTATTACATTTTGTAGTAGTCAATAAAACTTCAGAAAAAAAAGCAAGCATCTGAATGTTAATATGTATAGTACCAATACCTAGAACTATGCTCTTGATTGTGACGCTCTCTGAATGCATTTTTGACACTTTTTTCAGATTGTCGCAAAGAAATTAAAATACAGAACCCAAACATTCACAATGACTTTCTCAAAATCAGCTGCTGCTAACAGCACTCAAGAAATGAAATCTAATCCTAACCAAACACTGGGAGATATTGGATTCACGCTTGGGAAAAACTATGTGCAAGTTGGATTGCTAAATGGAGTCAAACCTGTTCCTTCTCAGATATCTACAATTGTAAGTTCATGCTCTAATTAATAACTTTTTAATTTTTTTTAATTTTTATTAACTTAAGCAGGATTGAAATTTTTTTAATTTTGTTAACTTTTCCCTAAGCTAAAGTATTGTACAATTTTTGCCTTGTGAGCAAAAGACGCTTCATTTTTCAAGAATTGCTCATGTCTGTATATATATTTCAGTTGGCCCATATTATTGGCTGCGTTTGTGATCTGCCTATATATCGGTAAACAGCAAAATTAGGCACATAGGAGAATATTGCATATGCACACATATTTGAAATGAATTTATATACAAAATGCTCAGGAGAAACAGCTCAGCGGTGACCAGTATTTATTTTTCAGACTGAAGACTCTGGAGATGAAGCCACAACTACAGCTACAGGCTGGTCCTTTACTAACACTTCTTCAACTGGTACGAGTGATTGGACCAGGGACACTATACCACCTATACCCCCTCCCATTCCTCCCAAGATTGGGGAGGTGGGAAGAAACATTTCTCGAAGAAATGCAGTCGGTTCTGAAGATACCTCTTCCAGCTTTTCTGTGCGTAATATTTTTTTTTGGAACTTGGAAATTTGTTTTGATATTTTGCTACTTAGTTTTAGTTTTGAAGCCTTTCAAATTTCTTCGTTTTTAGTTTTTCTTCTTCAGATTCTTCTCAAACTATATATATTGGTTTAAAATGTTTGTAATTCATGATAAAATATGTTCCTCAATACTTCAAACTCACTAACCTTATTTAATTTAGTACCAACGTTGTTGAAATGATTGACATGAAAGCAAAATCTGATTTATAATCGGCCCTAATGTGTCCAAGGAGTGGAAATTTTGATTTGTATAATTTCAAAACATATTATTTTGATGTTGAACATGGTTTATTGAACTTTAGCCTGTTATTAACTACCCACAACTTGAACCAGACCAGGTACAGAAGTTTGAACTCAGGAAATATGTGCTTGTCATCTGCTATAATTGATTTATTTTATACATCCTTTACATCCATATGCTTTACCTGTTACGTAACTACCCACTTCAAATAAATCAATAAATAAACAGACTTATGTACAATTATTGGGGATATTTTTATCCGAATGGTCAAGTGTCTTATTATTCTGATTAAAAATAATTTTCTTTTTCATTTATTCTGGAATTGATTCATTTTGTATTTTCATTATATTTTTTTCATTCATTATTCTAGAAATTGTGCTTTAATGACGATGGTCAAAAATCGGTATTGCTTTTGAAATGAATATTTTTTGAATATTTTAAAATGACTTCGCTTTGCAGTAATCTATGCATATACAATAGTCATGGTTTTGTTGTACAATCCATTGAAATTCTCCCAAGCGCAATAAATTTAATCATATAAAATTTGAAACATAAATCTATAAATTAAATTGATTTTGATTTGTGTTCTGCAAATACGGATTATTTTAGTTCAATTTCAACCGTTAATCAAATTGGCAGAATCAAAAAATTTACCGTTAGTATTTTCAGAAATCTTTTTTATAAATAAAACTTTGGCTTTGGATGATCAATCAAATTTTGAAATCGAAAGATGTTCTACATTCACAACCTTGCTTTAGTCCAATTTTGATATTGATAGTAGACTGATATTTTTTGAAGCAAAGAATGTGGTTTGATTGTAAAAAATTTTATTAGCATTGATTTGATGAAAAATTGGCCAATCTCAAATGATTTTACTGTCGTACAGGGCAGATAATTCTTACTGCACTTTATTGCAGGGGTTTTGGTTCTGTACAATTGCTGCATTTTTAGTAGCTTCGTGTTCGAACACATTCGATATTGTTAAATTCTTGATTTTAGATATATTTCAGAATAGTTGGATATGAAAATTTTCATTTTTTATTGCATAAATCAAGATAGAATCGACAGAAAAATTCGTTTATGCTCCCTCATTTTGACATAATTCAACGAAATAAAGGAAATTGTGTACTATATTCAAAATTATATGGATTTTGCAATTTATATTTTTCTTTAAATGAGCTGAAATGCTACCTACTCAATAAAATCCTAGTTGAATATAGAATGTATTCGATATTTCAGATTCGAAATTATTTTTTTCAGAGTGTATTCGAAACAGAAAAATATTTTTTTGGCAATCCCTGCTCTTTGCCTTGCAGAAGTGCTCTTTGTTGGTTCCTTTTGGTGCTGCTTCGGGCTTGCTTAGAGCAAATTTCAATAAAAAAAATTTAAATTTGACGATGCACATCCCAGTTACTCATCGAATAGTACATCTGGGTTCAGTTTATTGTCGTTTAAAGGTTCGATTAAAACCAAACATTCGAAATTTAAATATTCTGGAACAGACTGGCAAAGATTTCAGCTCCCCAAAGAAAATGTTTCCATCAGAAGCAAATTCAGCAAATGGTCAATATTTCATGATATATCTCTTCCTAGAAGATAAAATTGTCTTCTTTGAGTGTCTGTAGCAACAAAACTATAGAAAAAGGTTCATAATCATCAATACTGCTATGAAATAGCAGTGTTGATGGTTTTGAAGCTTTTTCTTCGTCTGAAGCAAATGCAATTAGTATTTCAGACACCTGAATAAACAACATTCTGTAACCCTGTACTGACATATGGTATAAACCTGAATACCCACAGAATTAAAAAAAATATAAATTCTGACTCCAAATATTTATTCGAACCATCTAATTGAGCTTACATATCTAATTCACAGGAAAGCATCAGCAAAGCTGCGTCTGAAATCAAGGGTGAAGAATTCAAAGGAATCGATGGTAGTAAAGGACCAAGACTGATCGGACTTGTTAACCAAGCAATGACTTGTTACCTTAACAGCCTGATACAAACTTTATACATGACACCGGAGTTCAGGAACGCTCTCTACGAGTAAGTATGATTATTTTGCAGTCGACGTATAATTTTTTTAATGGAGTTCACTCCAAGCAAAGCCATAAACAACACCCGAAAGGGAATCAACCAACAACCGTGTTCAATAGCAAAGAGCTACTAAAAGATGTATCACCAGCAACTCCATTTTTTTCTATATAGCGACTTCTTGGAGTGGATTACCCTGACCAAGGCCCTGTACCAGCTGCCCATTCATAGATGGACAAGGTTAAAATTGCTGGAAATACATGATCTTTTCTTGTTCGGCTTAGCCTACCCAATTTATTATGCCCTGGGTTGAGTGATGGGCATGGATTAAGCTTTAAACAGAAATGATCATAAACGGAACTGAACCATTATGATAAAGTGCAGAGAGTGGTATCTATCTGCCCTGGCTGATGGTAGAACCATCAACCACTTCTTTGCTTTCTTTTAATTGCCTCTTACGACACACAGGAAATACGTTAGGACTATTCAAAAGCCCGCACCTACAGGGCATTTTAAGAAGTGGTAGTTAGTCTTATCATCACCCAGGGCTGATTTATGAATTTACACACCTGTAAGAAAAGGCATCTTTGCTTTTAGATTCCTGATTTCAAAAAAATGTTTCTTTTATGTTCATCCAATATTTAATCAAAATATTTTTAATATGATTCTATTTTAAAATTGAGTGGTAAATCTGATTTAGTTACCTGGTTTTAGTTATTATATTAGTCTTGGTGGGAATTTGTGAAACATGCATATAGTTGCTACATATCATATCGTTTGAGCATGTTTTTGGGACTGTATTTGTTTTTGTACTGTATTTGTTAATCTAGAACTGTCATTGGACCATGTCGCTGAGGCATATTCGATCTGATCCCTGTGCTTGACAAAATAAAAAGCCTGTATTAAATCTAATTTTATTTGAAATGAGTTGAACAATGTAAATTCAAAGCAGTAGAATCGGGCACGCTTCTAATTCAATTCAAATCTTGCTTTCTCAAAGTGGTATCGTTAATTTAAACCCTCTTTTTTTTGTTTGTAGATGGGAATATAAAGGTACAGAGGAAGAAGCTGCCACAACGATTCCATTTCAGTTACAAAGATTATTTCTTGCCTTACAAACGTCTGATAAACAATCTGTTGAGACAACAGATCTCACGAAAAGTTTTGGATGGGACAGTAGCGAAGGTGGGATGTTTTACTTGTTGATTTTTCACTTGTTTATTGATGCTTTTTGCCAGTTTTATTTTTTTTAACGTCCTTTTGATGTGTGTTAAAAATATTTGAAAAATTATACTAAAATTTTTGAAAGTGCTTTAGGCATTTTTATCAGTGCATTTCAATTATATAATTCTAGGAAGATTGTTTATACTAATATTTTTAATTAGCATTGATTTAACCGAAATTATGTATATTGAGTTAATCTTAGCAACGCTGTGTGTGTCATGATACCAGATTGTGTAACATGTTGCCTCAAACGGTTACACATTGGTGCAATAAACAAAGAGGTTTTTACTGTCGACTACTCTGACAACCGAAGAAAATGATTTTATCAGAAGAAAATTTAGCAAGTGTGCAATGTTTTGTGACACATGTCTTGCTAGAAGATCAAAATTCCCATTTTCTGAGTGTTCGGTAGCAGCCAAACTGTACAGAAAGTTTCCAAATTATCAATACTGCTATGAAATAGCAGTGTTGATGGTTTTGAAGCTTTTTGGTCAAATATAAGATTCTGCCATCCTGCTTGTAGCAATATAAAAGGTACCAAAATTCACCTGTAACATTAACATATACGGTACTTAGATTAGACAGATCCAATTTCACAAAAAGTGCATACCAAATCAGAGAAATATTCACCAAGCATCATTTGGTAATTATGTGTCATTGATGGATCGTATCGACGAGACGCGGTCCATCTGTGGTAGATGCTTGACAAAGTATAATTTCTGATTGATAAGTAGAATAAGTAGTTGGTCCCACAAAATCTAGAAAGAGAATGTTAAGAAATACAGCACTGAAGAAAATTTAACATTTAAAAAAAATCGTTTGAAAAAGATGGCTTGATCATTTCACACAGTCAAATTCAGGAAGTCTTCTTTGTTGTGTCAAAAAGTATTGATCCCCCTATTTAAATTTAAAAAAAACAATGAAATATATCATAGGAAAACAATGAATCATTGACTTGTAGCGATACTTTACCACAGTATGTTTTACTTTATTTTACTGCAAAGGAAGGACTGAGCTAAAAATGCTTCAAATTTAAACTACATAAACAACTTCGTTTAGTCTGTTGAAATTGCTCTTAGCAAGGCCTATGGTAGAACCGGTAATGAACCGACCAACAACAACAAGATTGCTAATAGCTATGTGATATGGGAAATGTAGTTCCGACAACTGCATGACAGGGAGAAAACATACCAAACAGAAATGAACTATTATAGTAGAATATATGGACCTAGTATCTGCCCTTGACGATGGTAATACCATCCGATCCGATACTACATCTGAAACAGAAACTCTAGTTTTCTGTTGTACACACTTTTTTGCAACCTATATTTCGACATTTTGATCATAATGAAAGAAAATGTCTATTGCAAAAGTAAGGCAAATGAATAAGAAAGAAATCCTCTTGCACTTCTCCTTCCTCAAAAAATTCCTAAACCTTACTTTTGTTTTGAAGCAATTTTTTTGCGTTACTGGGCAATTTTTCATTGAGGAAATAAATTTCATCTCATCTGATGCAAATAACCTCTGCTGGGGAATTTCCTGGTATGAAAGCGAAAAATATTGCACGATTTTGCCGTTTGAACAAAAACGTGTAATTCAATAGAATTGCGTATGTTCATGAGTAAATTTCGGTTGGCCGATATAATCGGCCATCCTGTGTGAGTTGCAGATAAATCCGTAAATAGCAAAAGTAGGCCGAGATATCGGTCGAGCTCTGCTTCACGTACTCAAGTCAATGAAATAGTCAGATAATATAATTGTTACAGACAAACATTGTTCCAAGCATGATCATTATTTATCAATCCTAAGCTACCAGAGACTACACAGATTCTTACATCTTAGGATGAACGCTGGTGGGCATGGATCGACATGCCAGACTATCCTGGGACCTGAGATCACCATCCTGTGATATCAAATGATACCCACTAGGCTAACACGCATGACTAAATGTTTTATTGAATTTTTCTGATGTAGCTTGGCAACAACATGATATTCAAGAATTATGTCGAGTGATGTTCGACGCGTTGGAACAAAAATTCAAAGAAAGTGACGCTCTGGAATCCGATCGATCAGAGAATAATGAATATACAGGAGTTGATGAGAAAGATAAGAAACTGAACGATGAAAAGGAAAAAGTAGTGGAAACTGAGATTATAAAACTCTATGAAGGTACGGAAGATATTTTTACATTCTAATTATTGTTATTCATTATTTTTTAAGTCAATGCAACACTTCACAGTAAAAAATTTTGCAGTCGTAGAATTTTATACTATACTATGATATAGTGGTTTACTTTCTGTTGGAAGAAGTTCCTACTATACAGTTTGTTCTAGCTTGGGCAAAATCGAATCACTTGGAACTCTAATCTGATTTGAATAATTTTTTTGCTCATTCTTTGTAAATAACAAATATCCCATTTTACTATTATAATTTGTCATCCATTGTGAAAATAAAGAAATTTATAGTTTATGGTGTATTTTCAATTTTACACTAAGAGCAACAATTTTCATGTTTTAAAGACAGAATATAATCGATTTTGGTCAAATTTGTCGACCATTTCGTCGTTAAATATGAAAATCCTAGTTCACTTAACAAGGTTTTGTTCCGATTCGCGATTGATTCGAATTAACCGTTCTTCGGATCGATTCTAATCACCGAATAGGATTGCCCAGCCCTAGTTTGGTTTTCTGCTGATCCCAATAAGATTGCGGTAACAAAAATTCAAAAATGTGCTTGTCACAAACCTTTTTTTATTCACAAACATGACTCATGCTATAGGGCAGACTGGCAGAATGCTGGATACTCTCCTACTTACCAGCTGAAGAAAATGAGTTTCATCACAGGGAAATTTAGCGAATGGGCAATATTTTATGATATATCTGTGGCTAAGAAATTTTGATATCTCTTTTTGAGTGTATGGTAGCAAGCAAATTGGATAAGGAGCTTTAAAATTATCAGTGCTTCTATGGAATAGCAGTGTTGATGAATTTGACGGTTTCTTGTCCGTCCGAAAGAGAATCATATAAAAATTTAGGTTCTTCTCCAACCCTGATATACTGCTTTGGTCGATGTGATTATCTCACCAATAAAACAAGTCGTATCTGATATTTATTCAGGCAAGATGAAGGATTATGTACAATGTGAGGAATGTAAGAATGAAACATCTCGTAACGATACTTATCTCGATATTCCGATAACTATCCGACCGTTTGGAAGTACAACTACTATGTCTAGTGTGGTGAGTTTGAGTGATACTTACTCCTTTTTTTTGAAACAACCAAAGGAAATGGCCAGCGTGGCATAATCTGGATTTTCTTCGGGCGACTGATTTTCAGACAGTGAAATTCCCCGGCTGGACGAAAATTGTATAATTGCCCCATTTAAGTGCGATATCAGACGAAATACGCACGACCATTGTTGCGTCTTAAATAAAGGGCGCCTCCACTTTTGTTCGGACTTTTTATCGTGCTTTTTATCGTATTTCTGTTCATTGAATTTATGGTAAGAATGCTTTTGTCACATTACATTACACATGCATTAATTATTGGGAAATTAATCGCAACGTAGGACGCAGTAAGCAACGTTTGCCGTAACTTATAACGCTAGCATGCAGCGGGCATTCTATTGTATCAACGACGTGATACAATGACCACTATAATTTAAATTATGATTTTTTTTACAAAATGTAATGGTAATGGTAGCCCTAATATCATGCACAAGTCAGAGATGGGTATTTATGAATATGGAATGACATGATAACGATTAAAATTTAGAGTTAGTGATTGCCAAAGGGAAATCATTTTTAAATAGTTTCATTGCAAAGGATTTTTTATATTTTGCAATTAATTTTTGGGTAGCTATTAATTCAAAAATTTAGGTTAATCAATCTTTTTTAAGATATTTCGCAGCGAAGTAATTTAGTATTTAATCAAAAATCAAATCAATCTTTTGAAGATATTTGCAGCGAAGATTGTATTGCATCTCTAAAAGTCAAAATCAAATAAAAGGAATAAAATGAGACGCTTCATTAAAATGCGCTCTGTGGCGCATTGCGTTTTTTGTTTTGTTACCTGAATGCAGTGTATCGGTAAGACAACTTTACGTGTATTGTGGCCATAAGAGTAAAACATTCCACGAGGAGTTGAACTATTGTAGTGGACATTCTCATCC
The DNA here is from genome assembly GCA_963675895.2 of Styela plicata. Taxonomy (NCBI): domain Eukaryota; kingdom Metazoa; phylum Chordata; class Ascidiacea; order Stolidobranchia; family Styelidae; genus Styela; species Styela plicata. The sequence continues at coordinate 20,565,945 of OZ023142.1, read as the reverse complement.
CTGGACGATGATTAAACAATCTCTCGCACTTCTGATTTGTTCAATTATGTTTGTATCAGTTTTCTTTTTATCGAAGGTTATAATTGTTACATAAAACAACCTTTATCACATAAAACCAAAATAGATAATCTGGTTAAAACTGGTTCAAACTGGATTTTATCTTATGATTTCAGATGGAAGGATTGAAATTATTTGTTCAACCTGAAACGTTGGATCAAACAAATCAATATTTTTGTGAGAAATGCAACAAGAAATGTGATGCAAAGAAAGGACTAAAGTTCACTTCGTAAGTATAGGGTTTTTGTAAGGAATTGAAGCCATGCCAAAAAAGCTTCAATTTCTACTGCTATTTCATAGCAGTATTGATGATTTTGAATATTTTTTAGAAGTTTGGTTGCTACTAGATACACAAAACAGAACATTTGAATCTTCTAGCCTCAGATATATAATTTAATAATTTTATTTATTAAAATTTACTCTAAGCAGGGCTGGAAGCAGCTTTTTTTGTTCATTGAAATTCACTCAAGACCGGAAGAAGAGCCTAAAGAGAACCAACTAACGGCCACTTTATAGCAAAGTGCTGATGTAGTACCAGCAGCTGTACTCTAAGCGGGAAACATCCCAAACAGAACTGAACCATCATAGTAAAGTACAGTGAGTGGTATCTGCCCTGGGCGATGGTAGAACCATCTACCACTTCTTTGCTTCCTTTTATTCGCCTCTTACAACACGCAGTTAGCAGTGCCTTAAAGGTACTAACAATCGGCCACTTAAAAGCAGAGAGCTACTGAGAGATGTAGTACCAGTTCTGCACCCTAAATGGAAAACATCCCAATCGAAACTGAACCGTCATGTTAAAGTGCAGGGAGTGATATCTGTCTTGGTCAATGGTATTGCCTATTCGCCAAGTTTTCATCTGAAGGAACCCATTTTCTTTGGATGTCTGGTTATCAGAGTAGCTGGCATTCTGCTGTATGGCAGGTTAGATACAGTATTGCCTGCAAACTGATAGGAACTGCGCCAGTTACTTGAACAAATAAAGGATGATAGGATTGAAGCTCACTTTCTAACTGTGTTTTATGCTTTTTGTTTTTCTGCGAATATTTTTGTGAATTTTTGATCGTGGATGTTTTGTTTTTTGTTGTAAGATGTTGTAACTAAGAATGTCGTTATCCAAATAGAATATAATATTAATTATTAATTATTATATGCCATAAATCAAGATTTGGGGAACTAAATTTCTCATTAAAAGACTGTAGATCATCTGGTAGTGTGCCAGCTACTCTGCTATTTGAGGGAAAAGGTCCATCAGAAAAAAATTTATCAATGATATATTTGGGGCTTTGAGTGCCTGGGTAGCAACCAAACTATAAAAAAGTTTCCAAATCTTCACTGCTGCTGTGAAACAGCACGAGGAAACCAAGATCCTGCCACCCCGACGGTAGTTTATCCAAAATTTCAGAACACGATTCTATTGATATAATAAATTTTGAATACTGTTGAAATCAAACTATTAGAACATCGCGAGAGACAATGTTCAAGTTTTGTTAACATAGAAACAAGAGTATCTTGAATAAAGTAAATAAAAACAATTAAATCCTAGTACTGACGAAGGTGACATCGCGATTTATACGGATGCACCCAATGTACTTCAGTCATTGTTGCACAACAGTGCATAACACCACATTGGACATTAAAATTGATGAAAGCGATAGTGGCTAGATCAGTGGTACTCAATCTTTTTCTTTTCTTGGCCCATTTTCAGTGCACAAAAATTTCAGTGCACAAAAAATATGAAAGCAAAACACATTTTTGCATTCGCAGGCCTGTGTGCACCAGGATTAACACTATGTTCCAATCAACTCAGAAAATCTCAATTCCTCCCCAAGTCATTATTCCTGTAAAATTAAGTATAGTTGCACAAATGAAACTAAATCCTTCAATAAATCTAGCTTTTTAAAATTGGTTTGTGGCCTACTTCAAAATGTTTCCATGGCTTATTGGTTGAGAACCGCTGGGCTGGCTCCACCAGAATCAGAATAATTCTTCGCTTTCATCAGTACAAGATTCGAATGCATTGACATTGGTGGGTGCAAGATTTAAAACAGCCTTAAGATATTTTTTGCATAATGTCTCGAGTTGTTTTTCTGAAATTGATATTTGATTTTTTTCAATTCTTTGCATTAACTACAGGCAAGGCTTTGTAGTATTCTACGTCATATTTGAAGTCGTAATTCGTCGGAGTCGCAAGAAGTGGTAGATGGTTTTACCATTGCCCAGGACAGACATCTCTCACTAGTTTCGTTTAGAGTGCAGTTGCTAATTCTGCATATTTTAGTACATTTTGTTATTGAGCGGTCGTTAGCTAGTTCCTTGATTATACTCTCACCCACACTTTAACCAGTAATGTTAGTACTACCACCCTCGCTTAAGGAGCTAGTCCAAAAGGTCTGCAGGTGGCTTCCAAAAAACTATACACTTATTCGACGATACAGCCATGGCAATTATCGCATCAAGGCCTAGTAATGTTGTGTATCAACTAAATATTCTAGCATTTGTGGTAATGAGGATAGGGCGAAATCATTTGAACTCTATTTCTCCAAGAAAATAATTAGTTAACATGATTAGTTATACGCACATATAGCTGTGGGGACCTCAAGATTTAGCAAATATAATGTTAATTATATTGTAAGGTGTTGTTCCAGAATAGTGAAATTGAATCTAATATACTGAATTGTATTCTTGAATGTCATTGTTTGGCGTTTAATCTAGCACCAAAAAGCCTAACAGGTTATCAAAAAATAGATTGGAAAGATGTCTAAACACCATTGGTGAGATTGAGTTATTGTCCATTTTACATCGGTAGCAATTTACTTTTGTGGCAGACTGAGTCTTTGCTCAAACTTTTGAGCTTTTACACTGTTTTTTTTTCAACTCTGTGGTGTCGAATCCAATTATTAAATTCAAATATAAATTTTCAATTCGAATGCTTTAATATATTCCACTCTGATTCAGTTTTCTTAAATACCCAACTCTTACCCAGCCTAAAGTGAAATACTACAACAACAACAAAAATATTTACCGGTATCTGGAAAGTGAAAAATCTTTGATTTTTTTCAGATTTCCATACCTACTCACACTGCAGTTGAAAAGATTTGATTTTGATTATCAAACAATGCATCGCGTGAAGCTGAACGATCGAATGTATTTTCCCTCAAACTCTCGACTTGAATGAGTTTATTGAAGATGAAGAAGAACAAGAGAGCGATAAAGACAAGGAATCGATTTCGGATCAAGCTAGTGATTGTGTGGGAGCAGAACTCGATCAAAATGAGATAGAATGTAAGCAAATATTAGTCTATTTTTGCAATCGAAAAAGTTTTTGTTCAAGTTCTGTTTTCCTCAAGTTTGGGTCACTGCTGGGTCATGTTACAGACAGTGCTGTCCTGCCTTGCCTTTTCTTGAAGAAATATTACTTCAGATCATTGTTGAGACCCCTTTTTTTCATGTTTACTTTTGATTCATTGTGAGCCACAGATAGTTCATTTTCCCCAGTGGCTCTTTTATTTTGTTAAACATGATGTGCAGATTAGACCGTTTTTCAGTCTTGGATTTGCAATCAAGAATAAATCACATGCTTAACAAAACATGTACGCATGGTTCATCTGTGGCCCGTTTTCGATAAAATTAAATTTCTGTTTGCTTGGACCAATGTTTGAGTCATTGATATACTGCACTACAGTTAGAGGCTGTGTCACCTGTAATATATATTGAAAGAGTTATGATTTCTTATTAGAGAACATGTGTCATGTGTGTGGTTGCGGGTGTGAGTTCCGCCAAGTTCGACTTGTAAATCCATCCCACCCCTAGACCCAGGTGGTAATATCTTGGATAGCCATAGCGGAAAGATTACTGTCTATCTTTCCAGCGACACTAAACCTATTTGCTATGAGTAGCAAAATTTTTATGAAACGTATGTGGATTTAAATCAAATCGCAGAAAAAAGTACTCGTATCGTCCAAATGAAACAGTCTCTGAATCTATTTTAATCACAAATCTAAAATCGGGAACCCGTGTCATGCTTAGGGCTGGGCAATTGGAATTCGAATCTGATTCAAATTATTTTTTCTAATCTGATCGAATCATAAATTCCATGTAAATAACAATTTACTGTTACAACTTGTCTCCATTGTAAAAATCAGGAAATTTACAGTTTATAGTGTATTTTCATTTTACACTCCATGTCTAAGAGCTACAATTTTCATGTTTTAATGACAAAATTTAGTCAAAATTTGGTCAAACTTGACCAAAATCGATTGTATTTTGTCGTTTAAAATGAAAATTCTAGTTCGTTTAGCAAGTTTCTGTTCCTATTACCGATTCACCATTGATTGGAATAAATGTTGCTTCAAATCGAATTGTTCAGCCCTAGTCAAGGGCCACCTATACTATGTGAACACACACCTATGTGAACACACACTACTTCTGTATATTATTGACACAAGTGATAAAAACATGTCTACGTTGTGGTACTTATCTCGATTGACAAACATTAAATGTGGGAAGTGTTCCAAAATTCAACAATACGATGAATCTCGTTGCGACCAATCAGCGGCTAAAAAAATAAAAGTATGAGATGTGTTTATTCAATCCGCTATAAGAGGAGAATGTTTCATGCAAATGTTAATATGCAGTGAGTGGTAATCCGGGCAAACTATAATGCATAAATGTAGCTGAAAAAATGCAACATGGAGCAGTGATCGATATCTTCCCTGTGCACAGGCGAAGTTTTCTATTTAGGGATGGAGCTCTTCTAAAATTTATTGGTATTTTTGGAGTAATCCCAAAATGTAGGGATGAACCGAGTCCGCAAAGACTCCAACTCGGCCAAGTTTAATCATGGATCTAATTATATTTTATAGAATTAGAAAGTAATATAATTTGGCATTAGTCTCGTCAACATTTCAAATATAACTAAAACGTAGATTCACTTAAGGTGTTAATTTACCGTAATACAATATATTGTTCGACGCATTTTATAAACTTTGATCAACGATTTATAATATATGGCAATATTCGAACCTTCATTTTGCTAGTGCACTGCGTGTTTTGGTGTTGCCTATTTCACGCATTGTGAAAATAACATGCCCAGGGATTCAAAAACGTACCGCGTTAAATATGTAGATACGAGATTTCAAATAATGGGTTTATTGGATTTTTTTCATATAAATTCACTCTGAGCAAGGGCGGAAGCAGTGCCTGAAAGGAACCAACTAACGGCCACTTAATAGCAAAGAGCTACCAAAAGATGTAGTACCAGCAACTGCACTCTAAGCGGAAAACTTCCCAAATGGAACTGAACCACCATGGTAAAGTGCAGTGAGTGGTATCTGCTCTGGGTGATGGTAGAAGCCTCTCACGACACAGGAGAAACATGTTGGGACTATTCTAAATCCCGTACTCTTTCATTCTCAGTGCAAATAGTCGAAGAAGAAGGGGACAGCAGCAGTAGGGATAGTGGTAATGATGATGATAGTCGACCTAACGTTGATACTGGTCGTGGTGTGAGAAGAACTGCAAGGATATCAGACGATAGTGAGGAAGGTTGGTATTTCTGTATTGAATTCTTAGTTTCAATTTATTTTACTCGTAATCTTAGTATGCTTTGCGATAGAATGGGATTTTTCTTTTTGTCCTGTGAGACGGAAGAAGGGGTAAGGCTTGACACACTTATTAATGCGAGCAACAACCTATCATATAAATAGACATATGAACATAGTTTATTTCGACACCTCTGTCGACACAGAAGGCGATACAAATAAAGATATAACATTACAGAGTTATCAGGAAAGCAAACTAAACTTATTTACTTACATTCTTTTACGTAGAGTAATCCTAACTTATTTTCTGCGTGTCATAAGAGGCAGAGACTAAATGGAAACAAAGAAGTGGTAGATGGTTTTACCGTCGCTCAGGGCAGATACCACTCCTTGCACTTTGTCATTGCGGTTTTGTTTCGCTTTGGAATGTTTTCCGCTTAGAGTGCAGTTGCTGGTACAACATCTTGTAGTAGCTCAATGCTATTAAGTGAACGTTACTTGATTCCTTTTAGATTCTCCTTCCGGTTCTGCTTGTAGTGAATTTAGAATACTAAAATAAACAATTTACATTGTATTACACTACATATATGAAGAGCAAAAAACATTATTAGCGTTGTCAATGATTGACAAACTAATTACTCTGCCTAAATTTTATACTAAAAACTATAGCATAAGTATTAAAACCTCATTTTTATTTCAAAATTCCAGGCAGCAGCGTTGATGAAGGAATTGACATAGAATCACAATCCGGGCAAGGTATTGGTATCGGGAATGGTCTGGAGGATGGTCTTGGATCTGGTAGTTCTACACCTGGTGCTATTGGGGGTGTTCCTAAGAATCAGGATTGGGGGAATCTGCATGGATCCCCAGACCAAAAGAAAAAAGTAATATGTTGATTTAATTGGATAACTTCATTTTTATAGGGATACATTTAATAAGGAGTTGAACAGTCATAGCAGAGTGCAGTGAGTGGTATATACCCTGGGCAATGGTAAAACGAACTGTATACTTGGGGTGTAATAACTTGGGTAGGATAAGCCTAACAGGAAAAGATCATATCTTGCTCGTCTCTAAGTGGCGCTGTTACAGGGCCTTGGACAGGGTGATACACTCGAAAGAAGTGGCATTAAAAAAAATACCTCTGTTTTGGAAATGGCAACAGATAGTTTGCTGCATTGTGTTTACCAGAAGGACGGAATACGCTGAATCGATATCACAAGGTTTTAAGCCGGTTCATTCACCTCCAAAATTGTTTTTTTACAGGGCAAATACATGTACGAATTGTTTTCTGTGATGATACATTCCGGAAGTGCAGTGGGAGGCCATTACTATGCTTATATAAAATCTTTTGATGACGGACAATGGTACAGCTTCAATGACCAAGTAAGCAGGTTTTCTGATGTTGAGTTCTTTGTTAATGTGATTCAGATGGATATTAATGGCAAAATTCCTATAGGATATGACTGTAATGTCGTTATCTACCTCTGCATACCTGTGCAATTATTTTCTAGAGTTAGAAAATAGCCGACGGGAATATTCATATCCTCTTCTAGGATGCAGTGAGTGGTATCTGCTCTGGGTGATGTTCGAACCATATATCACTTCCTTCGTTTTAGTGACCTATTATTGCTTTGAGTTGCCTCTTACATTATCTCTATCTCGGGTCCCATACAATAACGTTTTTTTTTTGGCCAGATTGTCTCACCTATATCACAAGAAGACTTAGAGAAATCATACGGAGGATCAGGTGGAAGAAGTTCCTATTCCTCTTCGTTTTCGAGGTAAAATCACAACGATGGATTTAGTATGAGTTTTGATGTTCGTCTTGTTGGTGATGCATTTGGTATCACTGCATAAAAGCTTGATACCCTGTAATTTTGGCTCATAAATCCATGCTCAACACTCGACCAAGGGTGTATTTCCTGGGTATGCAAAGGTTCAGTGGAAAAACTTATATCTTTCTGACAAGACTTATCTGACATATCATGCTGCAACATGGAAATCTAATTTCACAGATCAAAATAGTGTTAGTACTGAATCAGTTTTCTTCAGAATATTTGAAAAATCTTATTTAATTTTAAACTAATTCCCAATCGGTTACATAAAGGCATTCAAGGTATGCGAAGGGTCAGTCGAAAAACTTATCTCTATCGGACATGTCATGCTACAAAAGTTTTTGTTGTCTAATTTCACAGATCAAAATAGTGTTAATGCTGAATCAGTTTTCTTCAGAATATTTGAAAAATAATATTTAATTGTAACCTGATTCCCAATAGTTTACATAAGAGCATCTCTAAAAATAATTCAATGGAGAATATGTGCAAATCAGTATTGCTTGTGTTTGCCCATTAATGTGATTTTTGAATAGATTTCTGCTGTGATATTTTATAATAATAACAATAAAAATATTGAGGTCATAGTTTGCCCCTTTAATCCTGCCCCTAAAATAGCATTATTGATTATTTTTAATCTACACACCTTAGTTCTACAAATGCCTACATGCTGATGTACAGACAGATCATTCCAGAAACAAACAAAGGTATAAAAAATTCTAATTTAGTGGTATTCTCATTTCCTGTTACTTGTTTTTTCCTTCTTATACAAGTTTAGGGATTCCAGGAAAGCTCTTCAAATGGTGTTCAAAATTGATTGCGTTTGTCAAGTGGCTCCTAAGATTTCATTTAACCCAAAGAACCCTCGATATAGATATTTGGTCAACTGAGCCATTGAACGTTTCCTATTTTATGTAGTTGCTTTGTAAATTGCTATGAATGGATGATGCAAATGAAACGATTTAGCTCAGTTGATTAAGTTTTTTTTCTCCTTTATCAAAATTTGCTCAGAGCAAGGTTAAACGAGACGTTTCAAACATGAAAGCCTCCTGAAACCACTAGTGAGCAGAGAGCTACATAAATGCAGGAATGAAGGAAGATTATATAATCTTCATCCCTGGAAGATATTTATGGACATGAATTTTAAAGTCATTTAGATCAACATAATGTGAATAAATATACTTCGAGCTATGTATACCTGTTTGTTCTGTGTAGGGAATCCCTCCTGATGGCTCTTATCTCGTTAGGTTTTATGAGTAGCGGGTAAAGCAGTGCGGCATCAGGTATATTTTGTACCGGCATACCACCGCCAGAATGCCGGTATTTCCGGTACTATTTACCATTTTCTACTAACAAAAAACATGCTCTTGTGTCATTTTAAGGAGCCACGTGATGCGCGATCTTGTTTAAAAAAAAAACACGTGCATAACTCTAAATGTGGGCGTTTGTAAGTGGCCTGAAGACTTGTTTTTGTCGTTACTTGACAAAAACTCATAAAACTTGCAACCGTTTTAGGCGATATATCACGAAATGTCGGTATCACAGCAAACCGACATTGCGAAAATTAACGCGATACATATTAATAATACCGGTATATACCGTCCTACCGATATGCTGCCCAACTCTAGTAGTGGGGTAGTTGAGATTATTTTAGTTTGTCCTGCGACATGACTTAAACTAACAGACTTATTCAGAATTCATCAAAACCGAAGATCTTCCCGAACACATCAAGAAAATGGCTGAAGAAGAGGAAGAGAGGGAAAGGAAGATGAAAGAATGGAAGGAAAAGGAGAAAAACATGTGCAGTATTAAGGTGGGAAGTCTTTTTAATGTTGGAAAATTATTTTGGGATTTATTTTTAAAAACAAAAAGCGACGAAGACTTTGAAAAACAACTGAAATAAAAGGAATTGGCTGTTTTATTGATCATACCACTCCACCATTTTGTTGCGATGTCGATGCTATTTCCAGTTCATCTCATTAAATTTTCTGAGTTGGAAGTCCAATTTTTTCTTTTTACATGTGTCTTTCCTGTTTGAGAAATGTTGTGGCAGTGAGAAACCTTTCATTGGGCGTTTAATACATTAGCGTTAGTTGGTTGGTATTCTTATTTATTGGATGGTTGCATTGATTGTAATTAATTAAGCGTTGTGTGTTTTGGTAATCTTGTGAATATTTTCTTCTATAAAGATTGAGTGATTGCCACCAGCGATATTCATAGTGAATCTATTTGCTCAACCGGTGATGTGCAAATGATGTTTTATAAAACATCGTTTGCACATCACCGGTTGAGCAAATAGATTCACTATGTTCTTGTACCGTCAAATCGAAGTCTATTATTTTAATTTCAACAACATCTTCCCAGGTGTATTGTCGAACTCCAGTTCTCCTGAAACTTCACGAAACCCAGACTATTGTTGAAACATCTTACGAGTTCCATAATTCAACCTCGTTGAAAGATGCTACTGATCAAGTCTACAAACTTCTAAGACTTGGTAAGAATTATTTTCTTGTCAGTTGTTCTCAGAAATTTTTTTTTTATATTTGAAATTTACTTTAACCCAAAGGTTGGGAGTTGCATCTTTAAAGAACCGAATAGGGTAGGATATCATTTTTATTTATCATTTTTATTGCGGGAGAGGAAAGCCGAGAATACAGCTTAACCATATGGCGAACCACGACCTCTCTTGCAGATACCTGTTCCAGATCGGGGTGAATGTTTTCAGATTATCGTATTTCTCATTTTTCCTGTGCATAAACCTAGTGCAAATAACATCCAATGATATTTGTTCAGGCATCATATATACTTATTGTTGCTTGATTGGTAATTATCACATTTATAGGCATTGTATAAATGTGGTATTTCCGGTGGTAATGGAGGAATGGAATTAGTGCTGGGATATGTAAGCCAATTGAGCAGGAAATTGAATAAACTTTTCACAGTATGCGAATAACAATGCTTACAATATTATGTAAACATGAAATTTTCTTTTTTTGTGTCTTAACATTTTTCTTGTGTTCATTAGTGTTATGATTAACAGTTATTCTAGATTTTGTTAAGCCACCGCGACTAGGAAAATTCTTCTGTCAAATCGTAGTGGCTGAGGATCATGCCATCCTGGCGAGATTCATCTGTGGCTGTTTATTGATAAAATGAATTCCCTGCCTGTCCCACTCTCTGCTCGATTTGCCGATGCTAAAATCAAATTTTTTCATTTAAAGATCCCTTTTTCTTCAATTTTAGACGAAACAGGAATCGAGCGTCATAATTGCCGTTTGATAAAGTACGATCATTACCACCAATCAATTGAGCAATCGTTGGACGACGAGATCGAGAATCAGGATGAACCTCTTGCCAAGTTATTAGGTTGGTCTTTGGTGATAATATTCTTCTTTTTAATGTAAATTCACTTCAAACTATCCAAACACACACCAAAATGGAGAAGAATGGGAAGAATGAGAAACTATGTAAGTGGGCGCGATGTCCTAGTGGTTGAACATGTTGGCATCGCAGGTTGAAGATCTCGAGTTCGAGCCCCGGCGAGTCCGGCTCCGGCTCGCTTACCCATGCCCACCACTCGATCCAGGGTGTAATAACTTGGGTAGGCTGAGCTGAACAGGAAAAGATCATATCTTGCCAGCTTTATAACCCTGTCCGTCTATAAGTATCCGCTGTTACAGGGCCTTGGACAGGGTGATCCACTCTAAAGAAGTGACTATAAACAAAAAGCCCAGCACATTCCACACATGACTAAACTGCTATATGTGACGTAAGAGGGAGTTCATCTTTAGTAAAAGGTATATCATGGAATATTGCCAAATTGCAAAGTTTTCTTTTAGTGAACTCCTTTTCTTCGTGTGTCTGAGTGCTAGAGATGCTTGCATTCTGGCGGTCTGCCCCACACTGTAACAAAATTACAGTAAATTTACTGGTCATGTGCAGTAATTGCATAGTTCCAAAGTTAAAAAAACGCCATGTTGATGAGAATCATGCCAGTTATGGGCTGTTGATGGACCGCACCTCCCTTGGGTGCGTTCCATCAACACCCCATAATTGACCAAAAAAGACAATACTGCCAAATAAATTACTGTCAAAAACCAGTGATTTTGTTGCATTTTTTGTTACAGTGTACCATAGCGCTTCAGCTTCGAATGGAGTATTTATCTACTAGTGGCAAGCGAGCAAAACCATTCTTTACCTCCGTTTCTTTTCTTTCGCCTCATGTGACATGCAGGAACTGTGCCAGGGCAATTCTAAAACATTGCCGGTACTGTATGAGCCCTGTAGTTTGAGGCTTTAGAATAGTCCTTACATTTCCTGCATGTCGTAATGGGCGAATAAACGGAGGCAAAGAAGTGGTAGTTGCTATCACCATCGCCCAGGGCTGATACCACTCACTGCACTTTACTTTGGGCCATTCAGTTCCGTTGGAATGTTTTTCGTTTAGAGTGCAGTTGTTAGTGCTACATGTTTTAGTAGCTCTTGACTGTTACGTGGCCGTTAGTTGGTTCTTTTAGGCACTGCTTTTGACTTGCACAGAGTGAATTTCTATTAAAAAAAATGTTAGGTTAACAACATAAATGGATGTAATATGTTTTATATCAATGCCGCAGTCATGTTTGAATATTTCATTACCTTCCCAGACTTCCATTTCTTATTTGTTTACTTCATATCCAGGTGGACCAAGAATGTCGTATTTGTTCGATCTTATGGTGGAAACCAAGGAAAATCATCAGCATTTTGAGATTTATAAAAGTGGAGGAATCACTATAAAGGTAAAGTATTTATTTTTAAATGTTTTTTATGAAATATATTTTTATTTCAATTTTCATTATTCATGTTTTCGATTATTCAAGGGTGCCCGGTTAGCTCATTAGGAGAAGCGTTAGGAATGTGCTTCGGCCTACGCATTTCTGATTGTTAAAGCGCGAGTTCGAATCCTGTAGGGGCTGATGATTATATGCGTGATGTCTGCTGGACAACTCGCGAATGCACGGTGGTTAACGAAAGCACTGCTTACGGCTTCCTCCACCAACCAAGTTCCAGCACAGGAAAAATGAGAATTATGATAAGCCAAAATATTTCATCCTGATTCGGGAACTGGTATCTGCACAAGAGGCCATGGTTCGCTATATGATTTAGGTGTGTTTCTCGACTCACACCTCTCCCCCAGAATAAAAATGAAATCTGATTCTATTCCATTCGTTTTGGAAACCCTGGTCCAAAACTTCTCCCATAATGAACTACAGAAGTAAGCAGAAGTGAGCATCTAAATTACCCGATCAGGCATGTTTTCAATTTTTTTCGAATTTTATTCTAAAAGTGACATTCATGATTTGCTCAACAAATTTAGTATCAAAAAAGTGTATTTTTAAACTTTGTAGTTGTGAATCACTGAATCCTTTCATTACATTTGTTTTCCCTCTTTGCAGTAACTGGTATCTGCCCTGGAAGATGTTAAACCAACAGCCACTTCGAATGTTTTTTTTTTAATTTCTCTTTCGCGAGATTACTTAGTTTTCATTTGGACTTTGCTGCAGAATGGATAGGATAGGATATCATTTTTTTCCTGCGGGAGCGGAAAGCTTAACCATATGGCGAACCACGGCCTCCTGTGCATATACCAGTTCCGAATAGGGGTGAAGGTTTTTTTTTAGATTTTCTGATTTCTGTCATATTGCTTATTTTTCCTGTGCATGGACCTGGTTGGTGGAGCAGACCTCTCGCATATAATCATCATCTCCTACGATATTTGAACCTGCGTCATAACGATCAGAGATGCGTAGTTTGAAGCGTATTCCCAACGCTTTATCGATTGAGCGAACCGGGCACCCGTCATAACAGATACAAGAATACAAGATTTCTACTTTAACCACAATGAATCCTTTCATAACATTTCCTCTATCATTATACCCAGGTATACCCAGCAGACTACAACAAGGAATGCTTCCTAGATTTCATGATTGTACGAATGATGCCCGATGATAATGTATATCATCTTAAACAAGTTTTAGCCAAGGTAATATAATATAACATTGATTCTTTTGTAATTTATGTCTCAAACATCGATCCCCTTGAACTCATTCAAAATATTGAAGGCTCATTTGTTTTAAGACTTATTTATTTTAAGCTTAGTGATTCAATAAATGAATATATTATGGAGTAAATGGGTTCAATTACTTTTGCTTACAACAGATTTTGTGCCTGTTGTATCAGTCTTTGCGTATTTACCTGGGTTTAATAAGGCCTAATAAAATTTTGAAAAAAAAACTGAGCCAGAGTCATTTATTGATTCTCATTTTTTGCTTACTCTTTATTAATCTCGTACAAATTGAAGCAAATCATATTGATATATGTTTTTTCATACCCACTTCTTGGAGTGGATCACCCTATCCAAGGCGCTGTATTAGTGGCCACTTATAGGCGGACATGGTTAGAATTGCTGGAAAGATATGATCTTTTCCTGTTCGGCTTAGCCCACCCAAGTTATTACACCCTGGGTTGAGTGGCGGGCATGGATTAACGAACCGGACTCACCGGGACTCGAACATGAAATCTTCAACCTGCAATGCCAACATGTTCAACCATCGCGCCCACAAATACTTAAAAGAAATGAGTGGGCAGTTTATATTATGCTGTAAAAATTAATATTCCCATAATTAAATTCAACAGAAATTTGAAAAAAAACGTCGGTTCAAGCCGCACTATAGTTACCTTTAAAAAAGCTTATTATGAGACTATTAATGAACAAGCCATCCTGTGACGTTCTGTACAATTCAATCTTTATTTTAGAAACTCCATTATCCACTGCGAAGAATTAGGATGGCCTATGAGAAATATACAAGTGATGTTAACCTACTGACATCAGCTACTCAAACATTGAGAGATATCGGACTGTTCAGAACTGTGAAGGTATGTAGTTGGTTATTTGTTATGAACCATTTTAGCGAACTTTAACAGAATCGTGTTTCTCTTTGGGTGTCTTAAATGTTCATTTCATCATCTTCGCATAGAAAAGAAGTCTTCAAAACCATCAACACTGCTATTTCATTTCAGCTTTTTATATTGTTCTATTGCTACCTAACCTGAATGCATAAAAAATGATGTTTATACATTCTAGCATGTGATATACATCATGAAATAATGCTTATCGTATTTACTTGATTGTAAGCTGCCCTTAATTGTAAACCGCATGTGATACTGTTAAAAATTTAATGTTAGCCGCATATACCGGTACTGTGCCCTGCTTATATGGTTTTATGACTGATAAAGCTGACTGCTAAAGTTCAGACAGAGTATCGGCATCGCAAAGAAAAAATGTAAGCCGCCTTTGGAAGTCAGCCGCCCTTGAATGTAAGCCGCATATACCGGTACTGTGCCGGTGCTTATATGAGTTTATGACTGATAAAGCTGACCGATAAAGTTTAGACAGAGTATCGGCATCGCAAAGAAAAAATGTAAGCCGTCCTTGAATTTAAGCTGCATATACCGGTACTGTGCCGGTGCTTATATGGGTTTATGACTGATAAAGCTGACCGATAAAGTTTAGACAGAGTATCGGCATCGCAAAGAAAAAATGTAAGCCGTCCTTGAATTTAAGCTGCATATACCGGTACTGTGCCGGTGCTTATATGAGTTTATGGCTGATAAAGCTGACCGATAAAGTTTAGACAGAGTATCGGCATCGCAAAGAAAAAATGTAAGCCGTCCTTGAATTTAAGCTGCATATATCGGTACTGTGCCGGTGCTTATATGGGTTTATGACTGATAAAGCTGACCGATAAAGTTTAGACAGAGTATCAGCATCGCAAAGAAAAAATGTAAGCCGTCCTTGAATTTAAGCTGCATATACCGGTACTGTGCCGGTGCTTATATGGGTTTATGACTGATAAAGCTGACCGATAAAGTTTAGACAGAGTATCAGCATCGCAAAGAAAAAATGTAAGCCGTCCTTGAATTTAAGCTGCATATACCGGTACTGTGCCGGTGCTTATATGAGTTTATGACTGATAAAGCTGACCGATAAAGTTTAGACCAGTGGTTCCCAACCTTTTTCAGTTCGCGACCCACTTTTATTGCAATCTTTTTTGTGCGACCCACAATGATACGGTTAAACGAATGAAAAACAAATAATGATGAAAGAAACGATATATCCACATGCAATTAGATAAGTTCTCACGCAACGTAGCATTAAGAGTGTACATTTCTAGGCGGTTCCGAGCCTTGGATTTGGTTACAGCTACAGTTGAGAAGCCAGACTCGCAAAGGTAGGTAGTCGTGAATGGCAAGAGAAGCTTGACAGCACGCTCTTGATAGTGAAGGATATTCCTTGCTTGCTTGGATCCAAAATGACGGAAGATCTACTTCTTGAAAACTAAGCTTGAGAGTGATGTCTTCAGAAAGCTCGATAAGTTTATTCTCAAATTCTGCAGGCAGGGCCACATCCTCGACTGAAGAGAATTAATACCAAATGAGTTTAAAATCCATAAATTTCCAGGACGTGGATCTTCTGGAAAGTAGTGATCAAACTTTTGCAACAATTGTGCCAGGTGATGAATTATTTGTTCACAGATGTCTACATGAGGGTTAGATTCAAGGTTTTCGCTGAGCAGTGGGAACATATCAAGTCGTTTATCCTTCAAGTCGTTTATCCTTCTTTTCCGTAGGTTTATCTTTTTTTTAAATCCCCCAACTTTATCAGCAACTAAAAATATTGAGCTGTTTTCTACCTTGCATTGTCATATTGAGTTGATTCAACTGGTCAAATATGTCTGAAAGGTAAGCCAGTTTTGCACAGAAGTAGTCATCAATATAATGCCCAGCAAGAGGTGATTGTTGATCTTGAAGAAACACGTAAACTTGACGTCTCAATTCAAAGAGACGATTAAGAAGTCCTTCTGAGAGCCATCTCACCTCACTGTGATACAAGAGCTGCAAGTGATCTGAATCGAGATTGTCGCACAAGGCCGCAAACAATTTTTGCGTGTAGAGCATTCTTCTTGATATAGTTCACGGTCTTCACAGTTACAGACATGATCTCATGTAGTTCTGGTGACATCTGTCTTGTAGCGAGGTTTTCTCTGTGTAAAAAGCTGTGAGTCCATTTAGCTTGTGCTGGTGTCTGCTGGATTTGCTTAACGACGCCAAGATGGATACCAGTCATTGATGCAGCACCATCTGTTCACACACCCACATAGTTCTTCTAATCAATGCATTTGTTAGCAAAGTGGGTATCAAGACAACGAATTACCTCATCGGCAGTTGTTCTAGTGGGAAGTTCTTTGCAAAAAAGAATTTCGTTGTGAACGTTGCCGTCAGCACAATACCTTCCAAATACAAGCAGTAAAGCTATATTAGTTAAATCAGTAGATTCATCCAACTGTATGTCTTACTTTCTCATTACAACTTCCTTAGATTTTCTTTCGTTTCCATTTAATTCGTTACTTTTTCTTTTCAAAAAATTATCAATTTTGCGACTGTATAAGGAATCATCAAACAAAGTTAGAGAGTTAACATAAATTACATCAATCTATGTAACATGTTGCCGATCTAACTAAAAACTGTAAAATTTAGAAAAGCTTCGCGACCCACCTGAAGTGCCTTCGCGACCCACCAGTGGGTCGCGACCCACCGGTTGAGAAACGCTGGTTTAGACAGAGTATCGGCATCGCAAAGAAAAAATGTAAGCCGTCCTTGAATTTAAGCTGCATATACCGGTACTGTGCCGGTGCTTATATGGGTTTATGACTGATAAAGCTGACCGATAAAGTTTAGACAGAGTATCGGCATCGCAAAGAAAAAATGTAAGCTGCTTTAAATGCAAGCCGCCCTTGAATTTAAGCCGTGAACATTATGGAAAAAAATTTATAGGCTGCGGCTCACAATCGAGTAAATACGGTATTTACTAAATATATTCAGATAGATCTTATTTTTTTTGGGGATTTGAGTAGCGGAATAGCTGGATTGTACCAGTCGGGTACGTTACTATTGTTTCAACTGTCTTCTGACAGAAAAGTTGAAAATTGCTTGTTAATCCACTGATGTTACTCTGCAAGGAAGATTATTAATCAGTCTGACATTTGTGAATGCATTATAGCCAAGCAATGAAAAAAATGAACATGACCCATGAAATAATTTGACATTAGTCTATTCACTATTATTATCTTAATTACTGGCGAGGTTCCACAATGTCACAAACAGTTTTATGCAAGAAGCTTTTTTTCATAGAATATCTAAACTTTGGTATTCCTTGCCTTCTCCCTGCTTTCCTGATTGTGTCGATCTACAAGGCTTTCAGGAAGGAACATTTTCAAGTATGATTTGTCTCCTGTGGTCTTGCTCTGAGCGAATTTCAATAAAAAAAATAAGGCCCTGTTCTCTGCTTCAGTATGCTGATTCTATGTATTTCCTTATAAGATATAACGAATTTTGCGACCTTCGTGTAGGACATCTCGCAGTAATGTTCAAATTTGATGCCACATCTCATGGCTTGGTTCCACTACCCATAAAATTTTCACTGAAATAGTAAAATGGTGATAATTTTGGTCAAGATTGATATTATAATGTTCATTTTTACATTGGAGCCTTGAGTCGAAAGTTGAGAGCTGGAGTTAGTTTGGAGTCAAAATAAGGGGGCAGTCTGAGGAGACGACTTTTCACATCTAATTCTGCAGCCCATTGTTTATGGAATCAGCCTTTCAAAATCACTTATTCTTTGCATTAGATTTACATTGATTTGATGAATGATGACGAACTCTCTGAATCATTGAAGTTGGAAGAAAACGAAGCGAATAAAAAATATACGATGAGTCCTAAAGATTTGATAAAAGAAACCAGATTATGGAGCCTGATTGACAGAACTGCTAATCTTATCAATGTTGAAGTTATCCTACCTGAAGGTTGGTTGGTATTTTTAAGAAATATATATTTGTTCGCTGAATTTTGAATGGTTCATAGGATTCAATTAAATTGCAGAGTCAGTGGCACTCTATTTTTCATAGCCACACTTTAATGACTTGTCTCACTCGAGTAAACGTTTTCTTTAACTTGACTCGACTGAGTCGTCTGGAGCGCTAAATGACTTGGCAAAATGCAGACGTAACTTGACTCAGGATTTAAATTTAACTTGCAATCACCTTTTAAAAGATCTTATTGTCTGACGTTGCGTTATCAGAGAAGAAAACTAGCCTCCTAGAAGGAAATAAAACATGCAAAACTACTGTGAAATTCATGTCCATCTACCCAATAACGATCAGATGATCATTCTTATTGGGTGCTCATAAGGAGAGAAGTGGCAAATTAATCTGTCATTGCAAATGTTCTCGAGTATTTTCCTATATTTTCCTTCGATATGTTTAAATAACCAAACTTTCTTTAATTCTGTTTATTAGTCCAGACATGTCAACATGTTAACATGTCAACTTGTATGTTAATTGTCTAGCAAGTAGACAAGTAGTTTGACATTGAATATTTCCTTCAGTAAAAATTTTATGTGATGGAATTTCTTAGATGCCATCTGCTTCACTTTCTGATATACTAAAAGGCATTCTTCTGAGTTCAATTTCATTTCCTGTTTCAGATACTCCAACATTTGAACTACCTATCTCACGACCAAACTCCCCTCCTGAGCTGGAGTCTCCAGGGAGTTCCACCAGTTCCATACCTCCACTTATCAGTCGATCACCTCCCACTGAAGACAAAGTTTGCCCCGAAGCCCCACCTGGGTCTGTACGCTCGACCCCATCGAGTGACGAAGGAGTGGGGTCCTACGATGGGAGCAGCGGGACCAACACTGCACCGAAAACTGCTGAAGGGTCGCAGTCAGCTTCTCCAAGGGAACGAGCGCAACCTGTGCAATGCCAAGGGAACGCTGCACAGATTATCGTTGATGCTGCTTTTGCTGAAACTCAATCAGGTGGGTTAATTTTACTGCATAAACCAAATTCAATATTATATGCAGGATAGAGTTGGTTTGAATTTACGTTATATCAGAATAACACAATGGTGATGGAATTATGTAATGCAGCGCAATTGAGCTATAAAGGCTTTTTTTCTTAAATTGCCTTTATAGAGGATAGCATAGGATATCATTTTTATCCTGCGGGAGAGGAAAGCCGAGAATACAGCTTAATCATAGGGTGAACCACACCTCTCGTGCAGATACCAGTTCCGAATCGGGGTGAAGGTTTTTTTTGGAGGATTATCATATTTCTCATGTTTCCTGTGCATTGACCTGGATATCAACTTTATCAATCGTATATGTGGCAACTGTGTATTATAGTCCCACTAAGTGGGTGTGCATGAACAGTCAGGTATGATGTCATCAGTTATGCATGACTGCTCATGATCGCCCAACGATGAAGGACAGTCGGACGATCATGTGGTCTGTACTTAATGTGTTCATGGGCATCAGTTCAATTAGTGTGTTACTTCTGTTGTGGTTAGATTTACTTTAACATTACTTATACAATACATCATGAATAACAGTTTGCGTCGTTGCCGTCATCCATTTTAAAAACGACAGATTGATATTAGATTTACATTTTTTGTAAACTGTTGGTTTGGATGACGCAGTTTTGAGGTTCCTTATATACTAATAGAGGACATTTGTTGGAATATCACTGCGAACATATATGGTTTAGGGATGTAAATTTTGCAGGAACCAGGAATGTTAATATTTACTGAATTACGTAAATAAATATGACGAAATTATGGCCCACGGCAATTACAACCCGTTTCTAACGGATAACTCTTAAGGGACAAATGTTGTAATAACTTTAAAGTACAATACTAATTTGACCAAACAAAAGAACGAAAGACTTATCTCCGGGTTCTGCCTTTTCAACCATCCTCAATCATGCAACTACTGCATATCTAGAGTGAGATTTCAATTCAACTGAAGATAATAGTAGAATATGCATTTTTTTGGGGATTTTATTACACTATGTTCTGAACTATTTAGATGAGCGAACAATCTTCTGGAGATCCCCAGAGCAACAGGCCTATTTTAATGATACTGAAGATTATTCCAGGTATGTTTTCTTCACGATCGTTTGTTTGTATTCGAAAAATTTGCTGTTCTGAATTTCAATTCCGTTTTTTTTTCTAAATTGAATCATTTTGCACTAATATCATGATTTTGTTGCATATTGGGCCAAATATGCTCAAAGAGCTGTAATTTTTCTATTTTAACTTAATTTCATCAACATTTCCTTGAGTTTCTTTTAGAATCATTTTGGGTCACAAATTTATCTTGACCCTCTGAATTTGGTATCTTATTAAAACTGATATACGAGAGCTTCTTTGACTCTATTTCAAAAAAATCTTAAAATTTGCCCGGTTCGGATTTTATATTTTTGATGTTCTATAATCTCAGACTAAACAATATTGATGAACAACTCAGAAACGACGAAGATCCATCAAACTCACTTCATCTTCGTCGAAACAGTGAAGAAGACGAGGGATGTTCTACTGGATCGCCAGGAAATTTCAACCTGACCCAGGGTGATTTTAAAGCAGAGTTGGATAGGAAATTGCTTGGTGAGTTTCATGGTGTTTTTTTATGTAATAATTTGCTCAAGGTCGGAAGGTGGACAACAGAGCCTGATCAGAGACCATTGACAAAGAGCATCCAAAATTCTGTTGTTAATTCTTGATCTTTTAAGCTGCCCATTTAGATAGCGAGTCCTTGAATGTCACAAACGGACCTAACATTTTTTTTCAGAGTGGATTACCCTGTAACGGAGGCCATTTATGGACGAACAGGGTTACTTTCAATTGATGAAAAGATATGATCTTTTCCTAATCGGCCAAGCCTACCCAAGTTATTACACCCTAGGTTGAATGTTGGGCATGAATTAACGAGCCGGACTCGACTCGAACTAGAGATCTTCAACCTGCGATGCCAATTTGTTTAACCATTGGGCCATCGTGGCCACAAAATCGCGATATCGATATACAAGTCTTTGAATTTAAAGTTGATCATAGGAAATGTTTCTCTTTGTCATCAAAAAAATTTCTATTACAATTAAACCAGGAATCCTAAACCTATAGCCCTTAAGAACATTTTGTGCGACTGCCTTAAATATTTGAATTTTAAGTCTTAAGTACCAGAAAGAAAAATCTGCATCTATTTATTGGGCTTCACAATGCTTTGGAGCTCTGCTTATGTAAAAAAAACTGTAGAAAAAGCTTCAAAATATTCCAAGCCTTTTTTTTTCTCTGAAGAAAATGACATTGATTTTTTATTGTGCATTGTGACTGGCTATATCACAAGTTTTCATTTAGCCCTCGGAGCAATTTGAGTTTGAGGCCTTCAAACTTCATTCCTGATTACATTACACAGCTGCAAGCTATAATCGAGCATCACCTACCAGCTCATTAAGATGTGAAGATGGATCAACAGACGATAGTTCATCACAAACCAGTGGAGAATTTGAGATTCAAGATAACGTTAGACAACAAGGAGATGGTAGGAGTAGGCCTGGGCAAAACCGAATCATTTAGAATTCAAATCCGATTTCGAATACTTTGTTCGAATCGGATCGAATAACTAATTATATGTAAATAACAAATATCCCATTTTTACCATTATAACTTGTCCTATTGTGAAATTGAAGAATAAAACGAAAGTAAAATGGAAGAATTTATAGTTTATAGTATATTTTCAATCCACGCTAAGAGCTATGATTTTCATTCATTTGAATGAAGAAATATTATTGATTTCAGTCGAATTTGACCAAAATTGCATTTGGTCGTTAAAAATGAAAATCCTAGTTCATTTAATAAGTTTTTGTTCCCATGAACGATTCACGAATAAATTGTGCTTATCTCGGGTTCAAGTCCCGCTCGCTTATTAAGGCCCACCACTCAACCCAGGGTGTAATAACTTGGGTAGGCTATGCCAAACAGGAAAAAATCATATCTTTCCAGTAATTGTAACCCTGTCCGTCTGTAAGTGGCTTCTATTGCAGGGCCTTGGAAAGGTTGATCCACTCTAAGAAGTGGTCACAAAAAATAAAAAATTCATATGGTACCTTAAGATAGTCGAGTTAACCATGAAATAACCATGTAATTGTATTGCCAGCGGATGCTGATGAGCTCGATTAGAAAAGGCGTTAAAAATACGCTTGGGAATTATCACAAAAATCGTGGTTCGCTATATGATTTAAATTTTTATCTTTTTCATTTTTTTATTGAAATTTACTCTGAGCGAGGCCAGAAGCAGAGCCTAAAAGGTACCAATTAACGACCACTTAATAGCAAAGAGCTACTAAAAGATGTAGTCCCAGCAACTGCACTCTTAAGCGTAAAACATTCCGAATGGAACTGAACCACCATGGTAAAGTGCAGTAAGTGGTAGCTTCCCTGGACGATGGTAGAACTATCTACCCTTTTTTTGCTTCCTTTTAGTCGCGTCTTACGACACTCGGAACTGCAAAGAAATCATATCCTATATAATTACTGTAAAAAATCAAATTCATTTACTACAGGTGCTGCTGACAGTGCTGGAAGCTGCTCAACTATAGATAGCACTGGGACATTATGCAATACTGGGGAGGAATCTGTTTATTTCGGGCCCAAAAACGAGGACGAGTCTCTTCCAATCTTCCCCTACCCCCACGAGAGTGAGGAAAGCAGTTATCCATATCTGTCATCAACTTTGCCAAACGCAACAAAAATAACCGCTTTACCTGGCATGGCTCGGCCTGTTCTGAGCACAGGTTACCAAAGAATCGGGGAAGATAATACTTCAACGAATTTAATTGACAGCAGGATCGAGAAAGACGGGTTCACTCAAGCGCGAAATAACGCTGAATCGTCAAATGGATATTGTGAATGCGCTAAAAGCAATGACTATGCATCTTCGAATAGAAATAACCCTGATGGGGCGTCGACAAACTCTGACCAACTGTCGAAAGACACAGGACCTGGGTATTTGTGCTCAAAATGTGGCAAGGTGAAATCAGAAACTCAATCAGGGGGCTTTAACCCCCAAAATGAGTCCCAAGACCCAGAGTCTGGGGAGGGACTGGACAATATTACCCCACTGTTTTGTGAGGTTGAAGGGTCTGAAATGGGGGCCGGGGACTCTGGTATCGGGGATTCCTCGAAACCAAAATATTTGGAAATGACGTGCCTGAATAACCCCGAACTCAACGCAGAGACCAACAGGTACGTCATGTTACATATTCGACATCAATTATAAAAGGAATTATATATCTTTTTCAAAGAGTTTGATAAAAATATAGCATATAGCGATACCACCTCTTTCTTGATTTGTTTGTTCGAAATTCGCTCTTGATAAAAGCCGAAAGCAGCGCACATGAGGAACCAATTGATGGATTAAAAGTAAATACCAGAAATTTTTAGATTTAAATTGACTTATTATTTCAATACAAGTTTGAGTTGAATATTTATTTCAGTGCTTCGACAACAGTTTTGGGCAAAATTTTTGCGGAATTCATCCTGAATTTGCAGCAGATTGAACCCTGAAACCAGACTGGCAGAATGGCAGCTATTCAGCTACTCAGACACCCGGCATCACAGGTTGAAGATCTCGGGTTCGAGCCCCGGCGAGTCCTGCTCGCTTATCCATGCCCATCACTCAACTCAGGGTGTAATACCTTGGCTAGGCTAAGCCGAACAGGAAAATATCATATCTTTCCAGTGATCATAACCCTGTCCATCTGTAAGTGGCCATTGTTACAGGGCCTGGGACATGGTGATCCACTCTAAGAAGTGGCTATAGAAAAAAAATTTCTATCTGTGACTAGAAGATTAAAATATTTTATTTTGAGTGTCTGTTAGTAACCAAACTGTATAAAAGGTTGAAAATCGTCAATACTGCTATGAAATAGCAGTGTTGACGATTTTGAAGCCTTTTTATCCATTAAAAAAATACGAATATTTTGGACACCCGAAGAAAAACGAGATTCTTTTACACTGTTTTGTCCCCCCCCACCCCCTCCCACTTATTATCACTCCCAAGAAATTTTTCGTAATCCTTTTTTTTTTAATATTTTCAGGCAAAGAACAGAATCATCATCGTCAGTTTTATCCGACCTAGGATGGGGAGACACCTCCCACCCTTCGTCATCGACACAGCATCGATATTGTTATTTCAGAATAACTGACGTTACTACTAATCAAAAGTGCCAAGGTTTGTTGTTTCACGGCAGGCTTGGGCACAATGACCGCTACTCTGCTACTTAGACCTGAAGGAAATGGGTAAAATCAGAAGAAAATTTAGCAAATGAACTACATTTTAAGATATACTTTTGCCTTTTTTGGGTGTCCTGTGGCTACCAAACTGTACAGAAAGTTTTGAAACCATCAATACTGCTATGAAATGGCAGTGTTGGTGGTTTTGAAGCTTTTCGTCCGCCCGGAGAAAATCCCAGGAACATTCCAGACACCCGAACAAATACAAGATTTTCTGTAATCTTGTTTCACGGCTTGTTCAGGTTTTATGATCCAAAATCATAAAAATGCTTTGTAGGTAATTAGGGCAAACAAAATGTCTGGTATTTTGCTGCTCAAATGGCAGTGGATTTTATTTGCCCTGGGTGATAGTGAAGCCATCTACTAAAAACTTAATTAAAGTGTCAAATTCTTGATTTTATGTGTTGTATCTTCAGATGTCTTGCCATTTTATTACTTTCCGGGGTATATTGTGAAAATGAAAGAGATTGTTTCACTTTTTTTCCATTGACTTTGAGAGGTGCCCGGTTAGCTCAGTTGGTAAAGCGTTGGGAATACGTTTCGAGCTACGCATCTCTGATCGTCAGGACACAAGTTTGAATCCTGTAGGAGATGATCATTATATGCGAGAAATCTGCTGGACGCCTCGCCGGTACATAGGGTTTACAAAAGCACTTCTTACGACTTTCTCCAACAGCCAAGTCCGCGGAAAAGAAAAATGAGAAATATGATAAACCAAAATAGGTTACCCTGATTTGGAACTGGTATCTGCATGAGAGGCCGTGCTTCGGCATATGATAAAGCCGTATTCTTGGCTTTCTTCTCCTGCAGGATAAAAATGAAATCTTATTCTATGTACTAACAGATTGGATCTATTAAACTCTAAAAATATTTACTCACCGTATTATGAAACATAAAATACCAATGTCCGCATTGTTAGATTCTGCCCAAGTAACTCTCAGCACTTTTTTTTCTTTTGTTTTCAGTTTTGAAAGCTCAACTCGACAAGCGAACGACAGTTGGAGGATTGAAACGTAAACTCCATCCAATCGTGCAGATATCAACCAGGGATTTCAGTATTTATAGAGTTTATTCCAGCGGTCAAGAGGTAATTTTTATTATTACTGACGCCACTAAAAAGCTAGGTTTAAAGGTTTTTGAGACATATGGAAATTCCCCCCTCTCATTCACGTGCCCACAAAGATAGATAATAGGCGACGAATACCATGTTACTGCCGCCAGGGAAACTCTTACCGAGGTAATATAGGGCGAGGGCCTAGTGGTGAACTTGTTGGCATTGCAGGTTGAATATCTCAAGTTAGAGTTGTGATGATATTCTATCTTGAATATTTATAACTTGAAAGTAGCAACACAAACAGAGTAAACAGCAAGAAACAACCATCTACGAACATGGCAGGTGCTCAGGTGACATTGGATTCAAAAGAGGCACAGAATTGTCAACTAGGGTTCATCACATATATCCCGCACCTTAGAATCTCATATTACATGAATCCCGGGGAGTCTGTCTTGTTAATCCATGTCCACCACTCAGCACAGGGTAGATTGGGTAGGCTTAACCGAACAAGAAAGATCCTATCTTTCCCACAACTCTGACCTTGTTCATCTGTAAGTAACCGCTACTAGAGGTCTTTACAGGGTGATCCACTCCAAGAAGTGGCTATAGAAAAAAAATAAGCTCATCTTAAGAAATACAAACAGTAGTTTGATTTGCCAATGTTTGGAATAACTATACAAATCAATTTCATCACACCAATAATAGAAAGGCAAAATTTATTGCACTGATGAAAGTCATGTCAATGCTACGTGAAACATTATCAAATCAAGTTTTCGCTTTCATTCCACAGAGCTTCCAAGAGCTTATTTCATCCCAGTGTTGTTAGTAATATTGTATTGTTGTGTGACCTGCCTGAATAGTGGAAAGGCACTTGTATTTGGGAATTAGATTTGGTGATCTTGACCAGTGTTTTTACAAAAATATAAGATCACAAATACTTTTATTTAATTTAATAACAACTGAAAAATTGCTTATAAAACAGATAAACAACTTCACACGCAAAGTCCTTCAAGGACAGATAAAACAGTAAAAGATATCTGGGCTAGCATGTCAACAGAAAATGAAAAGTATGTTCATAGTCGTTGTGACATCACAAATAGGAATCTTGGAATAGTGTTCCCTTTAATTAATGTTCTCTAAAGGGAACATCATAGTGTGATGTAAGGCAGAAGAGATTGAATTGCCTTTAGTCTTTAGCTCATCATTAATTCAAATTTGGATTAACTGTTATTTCAGACCGAGCTTAACACATTGAGTGAAACATTCTCACTTGTATCGAACGATGCTCAATTAAAAATCAAACACCAACGTGCACTGAGAAAGGACGAACATCGATGTAAAATATTCCACCTTAACCTGGCCGAGGACGATGTGAGTTATCTTTCCTTTTCTTAGTCTTCGTGATAACAAGCCCTAGGCTTAATAATTTTTTTTTCAACTGGAAACACTATGTGATTATAATTTTGCTGACTTTGCTTAATATAATATGGCAGAAGTCGTAAGTATTGAATTAATCTCAAAGATAGATAAGGAATTATCAAAACTTCAACTTTTGGATGCAATTTGTTTTATTTGTGTCCATTGGATATGTAGTTGTGTGTTTAATTGCAGTTGGAAAAATTCTTTATAAACAATTTATGCCTTTTTTTTGTTTTATTGAAATTCGCTCTAATCAAGGCCGGAGGCAGAGCCTGAAAGGAACCGACTAACGGCCACTTCATAGAGAGAGCTACTAAAAGATGTATTACCAACTACTACATTCTAAGCGGAAAACATCCCAAACGAAACTGAACCACCATGGTAAAGTGCAGTGAGTGGTATCTGCTTTGTGCATTCTTAGAATGTTATGGAACACCGAGTCGTGGATATTCTTTGGTTCATTCTATACATAATGTAACAACTTTTGTATCCTCAGCCAATCAAACATCTTGTGGAATGGGTGGTCAAAAAGGGGTCGAGCGTCAAAGAAGCCCAACAAACGGTGGCCGATGAATTATTTAAAGAATGTGAAATGAAAGTCGATCCAGAAAGGTTGGTTTTTCATAGAAATATATAAAAAATAAAATATTGTAAATCAGGGTTGCAAATTACACAAGAGCTATACTCTCGTCAGTACTGGTGCGAACACTTTTACGAGAGTATTTGTAGACTCCTATGAGATAAATTTTTTCTCCCAAAGGACAGTATCTGTATGCTCACAAGATTTTTTTTTTTTTAATTGTTTCAAAATGTTAGGGATGATTTCCAATGCATTGAACCTATGATGAAGATCTTTATTATGAAGTGTAGTAGTGAAATAAATTTTTTTTTTATAAATTCCTGAATTTTTGTAACACTCGAGTGACGAAAATCACGAAATTATGGTGTACTCTCATAGAGAAATCCTTTTTTTGCACCCCTGGGTGAATGAATAAATACTATTATATAATGGTTCCATTTGGATTGCACACAATGTAAGTGGACACAGTGGTATTGCGCTCATGCAAAATTACATACAACGAGAGTTGTACCCTGTAGAATTGCACCCAAAGGAATTACACCTGTTGAATTGCACCCAGAGGGAGTGTATGCAATTTACTATATGTGCAGTTCTATCGTCACATAATATGGCAACAGTCTGTTCCTATACATATTTTCTTACTGCTGTGAAATGTACTTGTCTATGCAGTACACATAAAACCATGTTTGTATAATAAACCCTGTGGCGTTTAGGGACTGGGCAATTCGATTCGGTGATTTGATTCTGTTCTGAGCACAAATTATTTGAATCAATCTTGAATCGTTCATAGGAACAAAAGTTTGTTAAATTAATTAGAATTTAATTTTTAACGACAAAATACAATCAATTTTGGTCAAATTTGACCAAAATTGATTTTATTTTGTGGTTAAAATATAAGAATTGTTGCTCTCAAACATGGAGTGTGAATTGAAAATACACTAAAATTATAAATTTCTTGGTCTTCACTATGAAGTCAAGTTGTAATAGTAATATGGGATATTTGTTGTTTACTTAGAATTTATGGTTTGATCCGATCCGGAAGGGATTTGAATTCCAAATAATTCAGTTCTAGTGACATTCATTGCCTTACAGTATTGTGTTTTTTGTCTAACTTCAATATTGATACTCTTTTTACATGGGTTTTGCTGAACTCTGGCGTTTTTTGGTAGTTGTACCTTCGTTCTGTAAGTTTCAAAGGTTCGTTGAAGGTCTCTTATCTTTTATATTCCCCACATCAGTAACCAAAAAGTGTTCCAAGTGCAATAATTTCCCTGAATCTAGTTATATGTGATATTCTTACCTTTGCCACCACCCAGGGCAGGTCCCACCCACTGCACTTTACCATAGCAGCTCAGTTTCTTTCATCTTAGAGTGCAGTTGCTGGTAATTATTTTTTTTGTATTAAAATTCACACTGAGCTAGGTCGGAAGCAGTGCCTGAAAGGAACCAACAAACGGCCACTTAAAATCAGAGAGCTACTAAAAGACGTGGTAGCAGCAACTGCACACTAAACGAAAACATCTCAAACGAACTCAACCGCCATGGTGAAGTGCATTGAGTGGTATCTGCCCTGGGTGATGGCAAAACCATCTACTACCTCTTTGCTTCCTTTTAGTCGCCTCTTACGACACGCAGGAAATACGTCAGTACTATTCTACAGCCTGTACCTACGGAGCCAGAATATATCTTGCAGTATCTCTTTGCTATTTAGTGGCCGTTAGTGGGTTTTTCGGCACTGCTTGTGGTATTGGAAAGCTTGAAACTACATTAGGCATTTCCGGATGAAAAAATTCAGTGGACCTGATCTATGTGAGATTTTACTCAAATTATGCTTTGCTTTTCAGAATCCGTCTTCGCAGAAAATGTTGGAGGAATCCTGGTAAAATCTTCCTGGAATCAGATGTATTTGGAACAGATATTATCATTGCCACAAACACTGAGATATTTCTAGAAATGCTGGAGCAACCGGAGAGAAAGGTAACAAACCTGAACATAGAACTGTTTTTTTCCTTTGTTATTTTATCAGAATTTTCTCTAAGTTTGGCAGTAAGCAGTATTGATGGCAACCTATTTTTTTCTAAAACTAAGTAATTTCAAACAAATTTACCACATAACTAGGTAAAGTATCGCTAGGAAAGCAAGTTTCACTTTCAAACCTAAGTAGTACATTGATTGAAAACTAGATAAACTAGATAAACTAGGTAATCGCTTTTCCGCTGTATTTAAGGCATTTTTATTAGATGTAGGGGTAAAATCTGCAATTAGTCCATTTTGAAACCTTTCTCATAATAAAAAAATGGATTTATCTAAATTTTTATACTAGTTTCTCATTGCAGGTACCTGGTGAAAATTAGGTAAAACCAGGTATACTTGGTAAACTTGGTACTTTTACCTGGTATTGCCAACACCTAGTGGGCAGTTTCGAAAAAGCAATTTTTTTGGTTATTTTAATTTACGTTTTTGTACTCATAATTTGCTAAAGTAAGGATCGGAAGCAGTTGAGATGAAAAACGTACATTGCAAAGAGTTAGCTTGATAAATTGAGAGACCGACTACTTCACCCTTTGCAAAAAAACATTCCACATTCAATCGAAACCTTGGAGTAAAGAGCAATAAGCTTTGTTTTCTCTGAGTGGGAGTATAACCATCGAACACTTTTTTGCTTTTGCTTACTTCTTACGACGACACACAAGAAATATGCTCGGTTACTTCTAAGCCTATACCATTGATCCCTATAGTTCTATATTCTAAAGCTGACAAAATGCCAGCTAAATCGACACTCAAAGAAAAAGGCTTCCATCAGAAGAAAATGAGCAACACTGAGAAAGATTAAAATGCATTTTTGCGACTGCTTGGTAGTTATCAGAGTTTAAAAAAAAGTTCGAAATCATCAATGCTGCTATGAAATAGCAGTGTTGATGGTTTTGAAGCTTTTTTGTTCATCCGAAGAAAATGGGAAACTAGTTTAGACACCTGAGTAAAAACGATTTTGTCATCCTGATTTTATTCTCACATTTTCACAGACAAGCCATAAGCAACTCTCTGTCTATTGTCGTCATTGGAGACCTTCTACATTGACCCTTGACCCCATCGAGGAAGTGATCTTGGATCCAAACACAGAAAACCAACATACTGTCGATGAATTGAAAAATAAACTTTCAGCATTGAGTGGATTGAAAGCTGATGATATTGAATGGACCAAGGTACTGTTTTTTTTTTTTTTTAATTCAATTCTATCTTTTTATATCCACTTCTTGTGGATCAACTCGACGGTCCTCTATGAGCAGCAGGATTAGAATTACTGAAAAAAGATATGATCTTTTCCTGTTCACTACCCAAGTTATTACACACTGGGTGGGCAAGGATTAACGAGCCGGACTCTGGCCTAGTGGTAAACATATTGACATCACAAGTTGAAG
Organism: Styela plicata; assembly: GCA_963675895.2. Taxonomy (NCBI): domain Eukaryota; kingdom Metazoa; phylum Chordata; class Ascidiacea; order Stolidobranchia; family Styelidae; genus Styela; species Styela plicata. The sequence goes on along the minus strand of OZ023142.1, from coordinate 20,534,818 downwards.
GTTAGAGTCCCGGCGAGCCCGGCTCGTTAATTCATGCACACCACTCAACCCAGGGTGTAATAACTTGGGTAGGGTAAGCCGAACAGGAAAAGATCGTATCTTTCCGGCAAATCTAATCTATAAGTGGCAGCTGGTACAGGGTGTCCACTCCAGGAAGTGGCTGTAAAAAAAAAAACTAGAACTAATTGCATTGATTTATTTCCATTTTTATTCCAGCCTCGTGGATTATTTCCATGTCACACTAGTGTATTAGACATCCAAGATGGTCTGGAATGGGATCCTGCGTTTGTATGTCATCTCAGCTCTGCTCCTGCCAGTATAACTGATGACGGTGCTATAGTGTTCTATAGGTATGTCTGAATAAATACTCAATTGTGGATTGAAATTCATTCTTAGCAAGGCCGAAAGAGAAGAATAAATAAAACAACTTCACTTAGACTGGAAAACATACTGGACTGAATTGAGCCGCTAAAGTCAAGTGCACAATGACCCCATATAAATAACGCTAGCGGAGAGGAATGCCTGACACGTTGCTGGTACACCCTGGTTCCAGGCACTTTCTATTACATTTTCTCCATATGTTGTGTGTTTGGTTTTCTCCTCTCACAGGATAAAGACCCTTCAGATAATTGAAGCAAATGCTTTTTTGTATCAGCATCCCGCTGTGCAGTGAATCCCGATTTTTCACACCCCACTGCATCAGCTGTAGCCTATATATGCACTTTTCTCGTAACATAAAATGTTTTCAATCGCAGGGATAAAAAAGAAATTATCAAAGAACTCTCCGATACAGAGAGAGCAGAACTACAACAGAAAGAAGCAGCAAGGTTATCTATTGCTAAAAACAGTACCTGTGCTAGCTCGAGGAATACAGGTAAAAAATTCTGATGTTATAAAACTTGCAATTTAGGCACTAGTATAGATCATTGTTGGGGAGATCGAGTCAATGCCTCGACCCGAGTCACCTTTTACAATGACTTGACTCGAGTCGTCTCAGCTAAATAGGTCGACTCGTACTGGATTTGACAAAATGTAGATGTGACTTGACTCTGGTCAGTGCCTTGACTCGAGTCATCTTTTACAATGACTTGACTCGAGTCGTCTCAGCTAAGTAGGTCGACTCGTACTGGATTTGACAAAATGTAGATGTGACTTGACTCTGGTCATCTCAACTTAATAGGTCGACTCGTACTAGACTTGACAAAATGCAAAATTGACTTGACTCTGGTCAATGCCTTGACTCGAGTCATCTTTTACAATGACTTGACTCAAGTCGTCTCAGCTAAATAGGTGGATTCGTACTAGACTTGACAAAATGCAGATGCAACTTGATTTGTTGATAAAAAATTTAGCCAAAAAAAAAAAAATTTAGAGTCTGCAATCATCTTTTGCGACGTGAAAGTACTTAATGCACTGAATTTAAATTTTGGTAAAACTTGGACTCGACTCAACTCGCGTGTTCTTTGACTCGACTTGACTCGGGACTCGAAATTAAATGACTCGTCCCTAACACTGGACTATGCATCATTGATATCGATCACACTTGAGGGGAGAACACCCCAATCAAAACTTAACTGCTATGCTGAAGTGCAGAATGGTATCTCCCCTGGACGATGATGCTATACCACTTCTCCTGTTTCCGTTTAGTCACCTCTAATGACATTCAGGAGATATGTTAGGGCTATTCTAAATTCTGTACCTACAAAGCAGAAAACCAAGCAAGTTTAATTATTTTGAGAAAAATAATAGAGGAACTCCCTGTTATCTTAACAAACTAAAAAAAAAGTCATCTTATTCACAGGCTCTGCTGTCCGTCCATATTCTCGTAAAGAAAAAGCATTGAAAATTTACACTGTGGGTAAGAAGAAGAAAGATACAACTAAAACGGACTATTATTTTTAGCAAGTTTAATGATTTGACTCGACTTGACTGCACCGATTTCATGACTCCATTATAGGAAGACTTATGAGATGTTGTTTACCCAGGGAAAGGCAGCTTACTCAAAACAGAAATCTCATTTGTATAAGCATGAGCCACAGATGGAGAGAGTATATTTTGATTTATTTCGTCAAATATTTCCTTTAGTTTTTTTTTTTTGATGGCATCCATTTTCATCAGCGTCTGAGTAGCATGCAAACTGCAAATTCTATCGCTGTTAAAAAGTTTCGTCAGAATTGGGCTGTGCTCGAATGCATGAGTTATTTTTCAAAATAAAAGCTATTTGCTGCGGATTATTGCGATTATATTGAAATGTTTGCCGTGGAATATTAATAACTAAAAATGACCTTTTTAGATTCGTCATTTGAATACATATACGTTTGTATACATATTGGATTCAAACACTACGTTAAATGATTTTTTTCATAGCCGCACGCCCTGAACAAGGCTCTGTACCGGCGGCCACTTATAGACGAACATGGTTAGTGTTGTTGGAAATATGTGATCTTCCCGTTTCGGCTGAGCCTACCTAAGGTATTACACCTTGGGTTGAGTAGTGGGTATAGATAAACGAGCCGGACTCGCCGAGACTCTAACCGAGATTCTCAACATGTGATGCCAACATGATAACCACGAGACCATCGCGCCCACATACCACATAAATTGTGGCAAAAGTTCATCAGTTATATGTAATATTGTGCCTATTAGGAGAAAAAAAATCGGATGTTCATTAAATTTTCCCATAAATTTACAAACAAAATCAAGTCGAGAAAGATATTATAATTCGATAATTTGTAAGAATAACACATCATAGTAGCAACACAGTCTGGCACCATACTTTAGTGGGAATTTGAAGATATACTCGTCTACCATCCAAATCAGAAATTTTATTTCGCCAAGTATGACCCACAGATGGATCGTGCCTCATCGGCACGATCCATCAGTGACTCATACTTAATAAAAAAAAGTTTGAGAATTTTTTAAATTGAATATTTTTGGATCCACACAGAAACTTGTAATGTAAATTTGTGCTATACTTTTTTATCATTCCAATTTAAAAGTTTTAGAAAATATTTTCCCAATCATAACAGTTAATTAAAATATTCTTTATTCAATCCTGAAATATTCCGGCAAAATGTTATTCGGTTTGAGTAGACAGTTCACCATGCCGTTTCACTGCAAATTAAATTTTTTCTTCACAAAACGCATCCTAGAAATTTGAGAATCAGCAGCTGATATAACCAATTAACAACCGCTGATATACACAGACACAGACTTGAATGAAAAAAGAGATTAAAACAGACTTGGTTTTTAAGAGCTCTGACTAAAAATACTACCTACAGTTTATTGCGCCATATAACTATCTTTTAAAATTTTTCTCAACCAAACACCCTCTAAAAATTTGAGAATTATCTGCTGAAACTAAAAATTTGAGAATTATCTGCTGAAATAACCTACCAGCAACCGCTGATACGGAAAAACTTGAATGAAATAGTTAATTTTTAAGAGCTCAAAACATAAAAAAAATTTCAGAACTTATTCACATCGGGAGAGGTCATGGTTAGCCATATGTATTCTCAGCTTTCCTCTCCAACAGGATAAAAATGAAATCCTATCCTATCCTACATTGCTATTCCAAAATGTACAACTAATGGTTTTTACTTTGAAGGACTGTGGCCCATGCATGACGAATTACCATTTTTCTATTTCACCACACAAAGTGTAATTGTAGAGCCTGCTAAAAAGTTCGGCCAAAATGCGGACTCAGCAAAAATTTGAAATTTCTGAAATCAGGTCCATTTTTTGTCCATAGTTCATCCACACTCAACTCGTCAATAAACCCTCTGTGGCTCAGACTTGGAAAATGAAATTTCTAAAAGCAGGTCCATTTTTCGTCCATAGTTCATCCAAACGAAGCTGTCAAATTTTTTTCAAGTCCACTTTAAATTCCATTTCTACAATTTATATACAATGTATACTAGACATCAGGTTCAATGACGCCGATATCAAGCATTTCTGCTACTGCTTCTGGTTTTCTGCTGAATTTTTGTTGCATTGTAAAATTTTGAATTGGTATTTTTACTTCATTGACTATTTGTACATTTGTATCTTGTATATTTTCTGAGAACCACCCACGTATACAATTTTGGGAGATTTTTTCAATTCTGTTTCTTCAGTTGCCGGCAGAAAAAAAAATCAGTCACCCGAAGAAAATAGATGTCATCGGAAGAAAATTTGCACCATAAATAGAATATCCTATTAAGAACTACCCCCAAGAAGATTCTAATGCCTTTTTCCCCATTCGCAAATATTGGCATAAAAGTTTAATACACCATAAAAGGACTGGTTCTTGATCGTCCTGTGTTGAGGTCGCGCTACACGTTTGCTTTTTTTCTAGTTTTTTTTTTTTTACCCTTGCGTTTTACGCAAGCGCAATGCTGCATGCATGTAGTTTCTTACGTTTCCCAATGAAACGGAACGGTTTGTTCTGCAAGCAAATGGAAATTGACCGTTTCGTTGCGTGCGTTTGTGCTGTGTAGGTACGTGGAAACGATTAAAGCAAAGCAGTACAGGCGTGTATTGCCGTTTTTATTTTGTTACCCCAAACTTAATACAACGCATCGGTGAGACAACTTCACGTGTATTGTGGCCTTCAATGTTAAGCATATATATATCCAATCGATATATATAAATATATATACATCAGCAGATCACAAATCAATATTAAATAGCAGATTTGAGGACCCTGTGCTGATGTGGAGTCTCAAGTTCTCACATAAGTTGCCATTTGGGTTGTACACCAGTATTCAGTCGGAAATTTATTTTGTCAAGCATGAGCCACTGATGGACCGTGCTTCGCCGGCACGATTCATCAGTGACTCATGCCTAACAAGCTAGTTTTCATGGACTGGAATAATAACACGCATATTTTAGCTAAGAAGAGCCTATGTCGGACTGGTCTGAGTAGATTACTTATTGTACTCCTATACCCTGACAAAATATATGCCTAACCCATTCGCTGTTTCTGCCGGATTAGCGATTCCATCAGATTCAAAAAAAAATATCTGAATCGGATTCAAAATGATTCGATTTTGCCCTGGCTCTTTTCTTTCAAGTAATGACGTGACCGCTTCATATGCTCTGAAGAATGCAGGACTTCGTTGATCTTTAATGGTCTCGGATGTTCCGGACTATCCATTAATGCATGTCAAAACACATTAATCTCAGTGGAAATTTTTGGAAAGTCGATAATTTTTGTTCAAGTTCTCCTAATTTCATGCAATTTGTGAATATTTCTTCTCTCTTGTGAATACTTTTCCTTTGTCAATTGTTTTTTGACTTTGAAGTAAAATATTAACCTTGGAAACTGTTTGAGACTCGTCTGTTTTTGTAACTAAAAAGCAATATCGCCAGGCATGTTGGCGACCCCGTGTCAAAGCTTTGGTGGCATATCCTCTGGTTTCGTCGCTAGCGTTGAGTTCAGTTTGTTAGGTCTTTTGATACAGGAAACGCATAGCGGAGGAAAATAAAGGAGGCTACACTTATATCATTATTTTTTTTCTCTGTTTTATGTACATTTATGAACTTGAGATATAACAGCGCCTGTCGCCTGTCTTCAAAGGATGGGCAGTGGCGCAATTTCTTAGGATCCTGGTGAATTTGGTTATGTGAAATGGGATTTTTCCGTCCCTCTCCTCAAAACTTTGGTAGGTAAGACATGACATGACTCACCTCCATCCCTCGGCCGGTTCTACACGAAATTTCATTTGCGGCGCGATCTATAGCTAAACTGTACCAGAAATATTTGTTTTTTTGTAATTAGATTTGTTCGAAAGTGCCAAAGCAGAAAGCTGGGTGCCCGGTTAGCTCAGTCGTTCCTCCAACAGCCATGTCGATGCGCAGAAAAAATGAGTAAAATGTTAAGCCAAGATTTTCATCCCGATTCAGAACTGGTGTCTTGAGAGGTCGTGGTTACCATATAGTTAAGCCGTATCATCCGCTTTCCTCTCTCAATGGTTAAAAATGAAATTCTATCCTATTCACGGAAAACAATACTTGGGAAACATCAGGGGTTTAAAAGCATTTTGAGGTCGTCATATCAGTTGTGTGGTCTGAATTCGATCTAACACTTTATAAAGTGTGCCTGAACAGAATAGGGCCTCGCTAATAGACGGATTAGAAAGTTTGGTTTGTTAAGCATGAGCCACAGATGGACCGCGTTTCGTTGATACGTTCTATCAATGACTCATACTTGGCCTAAATGTTTTTCCGATTGGGGATGGTCCGACCTGAACAGCACAATACGCGTTTGCAATGTTGCGTTTTTTCTGGGTTTGTTTTCATTTTAACCTTGCGCTTTACGTTAGTGCAACACTGTACATGCGCTTGTCTACATTTTCAAACGCAACTGCTGCTAACGGAGAGTGCTCGTTTTCTTGCGTACGTTTGTTCTTCGCAGATGTTAAAATACAATTAACGCGTAGCCATTCAATGTGAAAAATTTTCATATTTTAACGACAAAATATAATCGATTTTGGTCAAATTTGACCAAAATCGATTGCATTTTGTCGTTAAAAAGGAAAATTCTGATCCAATTAGTAAGTATTTGTTCTTATGAACGATTCACGATTGATTCGAATATACTCTGCTTCGAATCGAATTGCCCGAACTTACTAAGAACGCAGCGAATTTACCACGATTTTATCTATGAAACGGCCAATTAAACATTTATTGCATTTAAAAATTTCAGAATTAAAAAAAGGTTCAATATTTGAAAATAATGCACCGAAAAGTGGCGACATTTACGGCATTGTTACGATTGATTCAATAGCTTTTGTTGGGCTCCTGAGTCTAAGATGGCATCTATAGGAAACGAACTTCATTTCACAGCATGCGATTAACAGTGTTCACAATTATTTCTGGTTATTAGATTTCTTTAGCCTGTCATCCCATCCAATGATCCGGTGAGGTTATCGAGCGCAGACCCAAGGCTGTGGTTTTCAGTGCCTCGCCAAGGGGCACCCCGCATGTATAGCTTATCGAAGTCTTCTCCGTTGGGGTTCGAACCTGGGTGATTCGCTGCGATTCAAGACAATATAATAAGCAAATATATTGCATACTAGACAGGCTTATCATTTTCAAATCTGGATTTGAATCCTATAAAAAAAAATTTTGGCAATCCGACAAAAATTATTCTAAGAGGTCAAAGTTTATGTCAATCACATGACAGGGCCTAGGCGATTAAATTTGAATTCGAAGCAGGAACTATTCAAATCAGCAAACTACGAAAAATGTGATTAAAACAAACCTAATTTTTTGCTTTTGTGCCTTTTTATTAATGACAGTATATTTTTTTATAGCTATCCCCTTTTTGAGGGAAACATTCTGAACAACCCGGGTTAAAGTCGTTGGAAAGATATAATTTTCCCGGTTTCGGCATATAGCCCGCCAAAATTATTGCTCCTTGGGACGAATGGTGGGCATGGATTAACGAGCCGGACTTAAAGCCGTGCTCTTCAGCGTGCGAAGCCAACATCATACCCACATTTAGGAGGAAATAAAACATGAAAGGTTTTTATTTGCAATTATTTGCGATTCGATCACATTTGAAAAGCATATATATTTATACATTGAAATAAAATTCGAATTACAGGAATTCAGTTTTGCTTGGCCCAAACAATTCACAGATGGGTCGTGCTGGCCGCGGTGTCTCGCGTGGACAGAGTTTTGAAGTAAAATAGCAAAATATCGCTTAATTGATTTTACATCAATCAGTGATCTATCCTAAATGAAAATTAAAAAAATGACCAAATAATTGGGGATATCCAGTACAGTACAAAAGAAAAATGACTAAAAGGGAAAAGATTATGAACGTATAATGAGGCATAAGGGAATAATACCTCAAGGACAATATTAAAAAAAAATATAAAAAAATTAGTACCATAAGATACGAAAAGATAAATTCTAACACACGGAATGTATGAGAGTGTTTTATGCCTCATATTTTTTCCTATTTATTTTTATTAAAATTCACTCTAAGGAATTCTTGAAGCAACAAATTAAAAGGAACTAGCAACTGTTCACTGTTACGGCGAAGATTAGCGCAAAAAACGCTAGTAATTCACTCGTCGCAATCAGAAATTTGATTTTGTCAAGCACACATCACAGATGGATCGCGTCGATGAGACGCGGTATATGAAAAAAGATAATTTGACTAAAATTTTTCGATTGGGAAAGTGGTAAAGTATCAAACACGATTAAAATATTATGATAGAGTGCAGTTAGGGTATTTGCCCTGGGCATTGTTGAAATCATCTATCACTTAAGACTTTAACATAAAAATATTTTTTTTCGTCATAAATGTTTTATTCTTTTAAAGCAATTATTTCGTTTTCCTCTGCAAGTTTTGCTTTCTCTTTTCTTATTTGCATCACTGTTCTGTGCAAGAGAAATGCAAGAAAACTCGACGTTACTGCGGCACCAAATCCAATGTAAAATGCAACTGATAAATTGTTTAATCGATCGACTGCAACGCCTGCGAGAGAAAGAGATATGTTAAGGATGTTTCACATCTCAGATCAGAAATTTTTGTTTGGTGGGGATGAGCACTGAGGGATCGCCCCGGAGGCGTGCCGAAATAAATATATTTTTTATTTCAGAATCGAATCGATTAATTTTTGAGATTCGAATCGAATATTCTAATAACAAATAAAAACGTTTTCCGAAAACAGGCCAAATACATAAAAAAAAATATTTATTTAATATTTTCTTCAATGTATTCGCATTTTTTATTCTGTCAATTTCGAATCACTGGAATAATGGAATCAAATAATTTATGAATTCCCGAATCGAATAATTTGGATTGACTTATAAATATATATACATATATAATCAACTGTTTTGGTGATGAAGTAATTAAGCACAATCCAGCCAAGGTGCACTGTAGCAAAAATGCAACAAAATCACTGGTCTTTGACAGTAATTCCACTTAGCGGTATTAAAAAAATTAAAATGACTTTTTCGGCCAAATATGGGGTGTTGATGGAACGCACCGCGAAGGTGCGGTCCATCAATGGCCCATAAATGGCATAAATCTCATCAATCTGGCGTTTTTTAAACTTAAGAAATATGCAATTACTGCAAATAATAAGAAAATTTACTATACTTTTGTTACAGTGAACATTGTATACCGACGCCACACCAGAGGATTAAATATATATACAATATTTTATTTTGTGAAGCATGAGCCACAGATGGACCGCGCCTTGGTGGAGCGATTGAGGAAGGACCCATACTAAGTATTTTTTTTCAAATTTTTTCCTCGAAAAGCCCGTAAGTTCATGGAAAGCAAATTGATCTCGACCCATTGACTCGGCCAGTGTCGTATTTACAAGCCTAAAAATGCAAAAACTGGAAATTCTTTGAGATGAAAAATTATGACGTCACAATGGCGCAATGAACTTACCGACAAGAACAGTGGTTGCTGTACCAGTACTGTGCGTTATAATGTTTGAATATCCAAATACAAATGCATATTGTTTTACGCTAAAGATTTCAGCGATAAAAGCAGAATAAATTCCATCCGTCCCGCCTCCAAGTGCTCCAATACACGCGCAACAAATCAGTGCTCCCACGTAACTACGAATGAATGGGAACACTAATATTGCAATCGAAAATACAGCATACAGTGCACTCTGAAGAAAGAAAGAGAAGTTGAGGACTGGTGATCAGAATGTTGGCATTGCAGGATCTCGGGTTCAAGTTACGGGGAAGACGAACCCGGGAACCCACCACCCCCTCATGTTCGAATCCTATCGGATAAATCAGTGGTTGAAGCCACATAATGAACTTAAATAATTTAGTAAAGATCATATTTAAACTACATTCAACATGGAAACAACATTCTAAACACATGGTAATAATTTAATGGTGACCAGATTTTAACCCCATGTGAACTGCAATAAATCAGTGCAGACCATATGGTGACCACAGGCGAACTGCAATAAATTAATGAGGGGCCCGTTAAAACCACATGTGTATTGCAATAATTTAGTGGAGACAACATTCTAACCACATGGTAATAATTTAATGGTGACCAGATTTTACCTTCATGTGAACTACAATAATCAAGTGCAGACCATATTGAAACCACAGGTGAACTGCAATAGATCAATGGAGACCACGTTAAAACCACATGTGTATTGCAATAATTTATTGGAGACAACAATCTAACCACATACGGTTACAAATTACAAATATTAGCATGAACTGACTTAAAAGCGCGCCATATTTTTTTATTTTAAAGACAAAATACAACCGATTTTGGTCAAATTTGACCTAAATCGATTGCATTTTGTCGTTAAAAATGGAAAAATGCACTTCATTTAGCATGATTTTGTTCCTATAACCGATTCACAATTGATTCGAATAATCTGTACTTCGAATCGATTCGAATCACCGAATCGAACTGCCCAGCCCTAGTTCGAGTCGATTCGTTTTAGAGCAATCGAAAAACGAAATAAATTTTCATCATAAATTATTAAATATAAAATACCACACTATCCTAAAAAGGGTATTTCTACTTACAACATATAAAATCCTGTATCGTAGGGGCATTTTATCAAATAAAAAGGCATAAAGAATTCGTGAAAATATTTCTCCTACTGCAAACGCCGACACGAGTGTTGATGCTTCGAATTCCGTCAGTCCAACTTCTGTTAAATGAATTTGTTTAGGAACTGTTGATGATAAACATTTGGTTGTAGCTGTTTTAATACGTAACATAGGTACGACCCTATTGCCCCAAAATCACTAGTGCATTCATGCGGGGGGGGGGGGGGGGGGGGGGGGGGGGGGGGGGGGGGGGGCGGGGGGGGGGGTGGTTGGCATGACGCCATGGCCGGAATGTTAGTAAAATAACATTTTGAGTGCTTTAAAAAACAAGAAGAATCTAAAAAATTTTACACGCCTTCGGCGCGCTATATTATCTTGCCCGAATTAGCCCATTTAGGGGGTTGAATTCTATTTTTTCCAAATTGAAATTGAATTCTATTTTTTCGCGCATCTGGTGCATTTTCGGTTGTTTTATTGTGATATACAACAAAACTCAAATTCTTAAAAAAATTATTTTTCCCTGTGTCACCAATTACGGCATCATAACTTTGCTTTACTTTGTTCTCAAAAATCCAAATCGAGTCCAGTTATTTTGCTAAGACGAATCGAGTCGACTCAAGTCTTTGAATAAGGTGACTCGAGTCTTTGATTTGCGTCTCTCTAACTCTGAACTGCAGTGAAGATAACCATTACTTACTTGACTTTCCATAAGGAATAATATATGTTGAGGCAGAAAAAAACGCTGCAGCAAACGTCGTCCAAGACAATGTATAAAGATAAAAACGTTTTTGTGTGAACAAATCCAAATAATATTTTCTACAAAAAATTTTAAACTTTGTTCCAAAAGTCTCTTCAGAAGTTAAAGAAAGTTCGTGGCTTGAGTTGGAATAATTTGAAGATAAACTGAGCGGCCTTTTGGCAACAGGCTTGTGAGATTTGGTGATGTTATCGTTTGAGTCGTATGTTTTCCGAGATACAGGAGGGGTGTAAAGTCCAATGCTTTGGCTTCCAACAATTTCAGCGTCTTGTGATCGTAGATCCAATAAACGTAGCTTCGGCTTCTCCAACTTTTCTATGTCTCTTAATGATTAAAAAATAGCATAAGTCAGCACGTACAGTTATTGTCAAGTATAAGATATTTGTGCGCAGAGAGGATTTGTGTGTTTTGAAACACGACAATTACATCGACCAAAAGGTCCAAGTTTAAAATTTCATAAAAAGTCCAAGATTTGTATCAAATTTTCCATTTTTTAATCTGATAATGCATGTTTTTTTAATACTTTTTTCCACAATGTGCGGTTAAGCGCGCTTCTCAGACATAGACATAGTTTACTTCAATATTTTCGCTACATCGCACCAAACAGTAAAACAAAACGTGAAACTATCTGGACATCAAAACAAAATTATAAAATAAAGTTTATATCTCTCAATTATGTTGTAAGAATGTTTCAACTTAACCAACCAATTTAATTGATCCAACACAAATATATGCCCACCTGTCCTTTGAATTCTTCCTTTCGCATTTCTCCGCGGATGAATATTCCTCAACATCTTCAAAGTCGCTCACTAATTTGATTGGTCGCATCAGTGCGCTCGCTACTCCCATGTTGAGAAATAGGCCAGCTATAATCTGTAGAAAATAATTCCTTTAGAAAAAAATGCCTTTATCTGGCAAATAGAATTCTGGTGTGATTCGGGTTTTCAATTATTTTTAGATTGATTCTGCAGCGAAATCATGATAATCTGATGAGGTCTGGGCAAATCCGTATCATTTTGAATTCGAATCTGATTTGAATATTTTTTTTCGAATCGGATCGAATCACTATTTCTTTGTAAATAACAAATATCCCATTTTTACTATTATAACTTGTCCCCATTCTGAAAATAAAAGAAATTTATAGTTTGTAGTGTATTTTCAATTCACACTAAGAGCAACAATTTTCATATTTTACGGCAAAATATAATCGATTTTGGTCAAATTTGACCAAAATCGATTGCATTTTATCGTTAAAAGTGAAAATTAAAGTTCATTACCGATCTTTTGCTCCTATGAACGATTCCCGATTGATTCGAATAAATTGTGCTTCGAATTGATTCGAATCACCGAATCGAGCAGAGATTCACCAACATATAGAAATCAAGATTTTCACATTTGGCATTGGAGCTGTTGCTGAATCAATATTAACACGAAGTCATATCCTGGAGCATAATATTTACTTTTGTATCGACGAGGCAAGAATAAGCAAACACTTCTAGACCACATGCTGTATCAGCAGAGAAGGCAGGTTAGTGTGCCAACACGTTTTTTAAAGTATGCGTGATTGATAGAAAAAATAAACCTGGCGAACATGGTTTGCCAAGTATGATTCACTGATGGATACGCGGTTCATCAGTGGCTCATACTTGTCAAAATAAAATTTCGGATTGAGATATTATACATCGCAATTAAGATGACGACCGCGTTTGCTTCAAAAGTGCAACTCAGGAAGTTTTTTTAGAGCGAGATTATTCCGTACTGCATTGTATTATACCCAATTTGCGTGACAAAAATATTGTCTTTATTTCAAGTATGAACCACATATGAATCGCGCTACCGAGTTTAATAAAATTTCCTTAAACAAAAAACTTTGCCCATTGTAACGGGATGCGGGTGACACTCAGCCTCAGACTTGACGGGTAAACAGAGCCATGACTAGGGCTGGGAAAATTCGAATCATTCGGAATTCAAATAATTTTTTCCAATCGGATCGAATCACTAATTCTATATAAATAGCAAAATCCCGTTTTTAATATACCAAGTTGTTAAAATCAAGAAGTTTGTAGTTTTTAGTGTATTTTCAATTCATACGCCATGTCTGAGAGCAGCAATTTTCATATTTTAATGACAAATTTGACCAAAATCGATTGCATTTTGTCGTTAAAAAGAAAATTTTAGTTCCCTGAACAAGTTTTGTTCCTCGCCTTGGCGGCGCGATCCATCAGTGACTCATACTTAACAAAATATGCTTAATTGGGCTGTGTTGAGTCTAATTAAAGCCTGTACGGACCTTACCTGCGAGTCGTAATAGGAGACTGAAGAGAAGAAAAGTAGTCGTAGGCAGGTTCCATCCACTGCACCCTACCTAGAGCTGGGCAAGTTTAGTCATCGATTCGATTCGAAGTACAGATTATTCGAATCGATCGTGAATCGATCATTGTAACAAAACTTCCTAAATAAGGTGGAATTTTACATTTTTAACGATAAAATGCAATCGATTTTGGTCAAATTGGACCAAAATCGATTGTATTTTGTCGTTAAAATTAATATTTTCACTCTTGGACCGTAGTGTAATGGAAAATACATCGCTTTCAAGCCTGTTTAAGCAAATATTTTTAATTCGTAAATGTAAATTTCTTAATTATCATAATGCAGACAATAATAGTAATAGTGAAATTGGATATTTGTTGTTTTTATGGAATCAGCGATTCTATCCAGTTCGAAAAAAATATTCAAATCAGATTCGAATATCAAATGATTCGGTTTTGCCCAGCGCGAACCCTATCATTGTGGTTTAGTTTTGTAGGGTGCAATTTTATGTATCTTTTTGCACATAAGTTGTCACCAATGGTTTCTTTTCAGGCTTTACTTTTAACCTCGCTTATTAAAGTAAGTTTTCATTTGAAAAAAATCGCAATAAATTCAGAAAGTTCTGCTCAAAACGTTAAAATAATATTTACCCTACATGCTCCCCTCCATCCGTACACAGTAACGAGATATTGATAACCTGGGCAAACAAGCAATGGGCCTGCTGATATACCAAGACAAAGTAACTGGTTTGCTGTATGTAATCTTCGCTTGAAATAACGAGTTGTTGACGTGAACATTGATATTGAAATGGCTCCCATCCCAGCCCCTGTTTTTGAAAAAAAAAAAAAAAATATTTTTTAGAACCATTTCATATGAACAGCGATAACACATACAAACTAACTGCCATCAAATATAGTATAAAGCAAAGACAAATTGTATTATCAGTAACTGCATTCTTAGTGGAAACAGTTTAGAAGCTTAGTGAGTGCTATTAAAATTTCATGAACAACAAATAATTTTTTTTTTATTTTTTATTTTATTGAAATTCACTCTGAACAAGGACGGAAGCAGTTCCAAAACGAAACCAACTTAATAGCCACTTAATAACGAAGAGTTACTGAAATGTGTAGAACCAGCAACTGCACTCTAAATGGAAAACATCAAAAACAGAACTGAACCACCACGGTAAAGTACAGTGAATGATCTGCCCTGGGCGATGGTAGAACCATCTACCACTTCTTCTTGTTGTTTAGTATATGTCAAATTTGAACAACAACTAAAACTAAACGTCAAAATAGACCGCGTCACAGAAATTGCGGAAGGGGGGCTGTTCTCCATAGGTTCTGATTTTGGCTGGACAGTCGCTCCCAAGATATCGAATATTATTTAATATTTGATATTTCATTATGAAAGGGGAAATGTTTACGCGCTTTCGGTGTTAAACCGTATGCATATTTTCACTTTTTGATTCAAGATTACGACTTTTCACAAAAAAAGTCCAAAAAATTTGATAAAAAACACTCAATTTGACGGCTTGCGCCGCCGCTGTCACGTGATACATGCTTTATACAAAAAAGGAAAAATTCCTCCATATTTATACCTACCTACAAGCATAGCCATCAGTATTTGCACGGCCCACAATTGTTGACAGAAGGACGCCAGAAAACAGGAAATTCCGCAGAAAAATGATGAGAACAAACACAGTGGGCGTCTCTTGAACTTCTGCATCAACAACGGGCCAAGTACAGCTGAATATAAAATATGGAAAATGTGAGCAAAACGGGGAACTATACTTCATTTTCCGTGTTTTTTTATTTGAATATCAACTTCTACGCAAAAGTAGAAAAGTCAAAAGTCGTGCCTAGGCCGCACAGGTTTTATCTGAAAAATGTTAGTTCATAAATTATTTTCCACATATTTCCCTTCCCACACCCGGTATTTGCTTATTTTCGCAGCCACTGTATAAGCATGCGATTTCGAAATTATGAGAAGTGGTTTTACCATCACCCAGGGCAGATACCACTGATGAATGGCGGGCGCCGTCATACGCGGTCTAACTCTGGCCTTATTCGATAAAATTAAATTTTTGACGGGATGGTAAAAACATAATGATAAAAACAGGACAAAGATGTGTGTCAATTTGAATATTTTAATGTTTATGAACCTTGCTGAACTTCTATGTTCATTCATCAAGGTTAATTACGACAACGACACAAATTCACTCGAATTTTTTTAGATTATTTTTTATTTTAATACCTCAGGACAGCGTGCTATATTTTTGTGAGATATACACTATCACAAGAATGAAGCAAAATCACCGTTTTTTGACCGTTATTTTACTCAATCAAATAAAAACTATATAATCGATTTTGCGTCGAAATATGTGGTGGTAATGGATCGCATAGCCCGAGGTGCAGTCCATCAAACATAAAATTACTGCGACTGAACCTACAATCATGCTATGTTTGTTGCACAGAATAGGCGTGTTTACTGTGATTTCCGGGAAGTCAGGAATTAGTCTGTGGACTAAGTGAGTTCAAAAAATCTGACGTGAATAAGATTTTACCTTTGATACCGGTAAGTACGGCTAGGCAAAACCGAATCATTTGGAATTTGAACCTGATTCAAATAATTTTTTCGAATCGGATCGAATCGCAACTTCGGTGTAAATAAAAAATATACCATTTTTACTATTTCGAGTTGTCTCCATCGTGAAAATCAAGAAATTTATAGTTTACAGTGTATATTCAATTTACATTCCATGTTTAAGAGCAACAATTTCCATATTTTAAAGACAAAATATAAGCTATCTTGGCCTAATTTGACCAAAATTGATTGCATTTTGTTGTTAAAAATGAAAATTCAAGTCCATTTAGTAAGTATTTGTTTCTATGAACGATTCACGATTGATTCTGTGCTCGATTTGCCCAGCACTACTCATAGGTGAAAAAAGTGACTTCGAAAATGCCTATTTTCTTTTATTTTTGCCCCAAATAAACAAGGTATCAACATGAAAAAAATTGCTCATTTCAACAGGAAGATCGATATTCTTGACCGTATCGATCGCAAGATCGATGTTTGACCGCATTTCCATCTGACATCCGTAATGAAACTGAGCAGGCTCCGTATTTGTGCTTTCGAGTACATATTAGTATAATTGTCCAGAAGTTGTTACCCAGTCATATTTTCCTATATACATATTTCCTAAATTTTCAACAATTTTATAATCAAATTTATAATATGTTAAATTTAACCAGGTACTTGAAATAGGAATTTTATTCAAAAACTGATGTTTTGTAAGAATATGTAGCCAGCGCGTGGCAACTGTGGACATTTGGACCCTTTCTATTAGCAAAGATTCCACTGTAAAAAATGCCGTAAAATCACCCTTCTTTGACAGTGATTTCACTTTGTTATATTGAAATAAAACTGTAACATCGACGCCAATTATGGGCGGCGCGTTTCCTCAACAGTACTTCAGAAATCTAATCTCTCCAAGGCGGTTTAAAATTTTGGAAACGTAGATCCCGATCAGAAATTTTACTTTGTCAAGCATGAGCCACAAACCGACCGTGCCTATGCGTGTTAATACTTGGAATAAATCTAATCTTTAAGGTGGTTTCAAAATTTGGAAATGTACATCCCAAACGGAAATTTTATTTTGTCAAGCATGAGCCACAAATGAACCGTGCCTTTCATACTTGGTATGAATCTAATCTTTAAGGTGGTTTCAAAATTTGGAAACGAACATCCCAATCAGAAATTTTATTTTGTCAAGCATGAGCCACAAATGGACCGTGCATATGCGTGTCCATACTTGGTATAAATCTAATCGAAACGGCGGTTTCAAAATTTGGAAACTTACATCGCGATCAGAAATTTTATTTTGTCAAGCATGAGCCACAAATGGACCGTGCATATGCGTGTCCATACTTGGTATAAATCTAATCGAAACGGCGGTTTCAAAATTTGGAAACTTACATCTCGATCAGAAATTTTATTTTGTCAAGCATGAGCCACAAATGGACCGTGCCTATGCCTGTCCATGCTTGGTATGAATCTAATCTAAAAGGCGGTTTCAAAATTTGGAAACGTGCATCCATCCCAAACGAAAATTTTATTTTGTCAAGCTTGAACCACAAATGGACCGTGCCTATGCGTGTCCATACTTGTTATAAATTGATCTAAAGGGGGTTTCAAATTTTGAAACTTACATCCCGATCAGAAATTTTATTTTGTCAAGCATGAGCCACAAATGGACCGTGCCTATGCGGCACGTTCCATCAGTGACTCATACTTAACAAAACATGTTGTGGCGAAATATTTCTAACTGTGATTTGCGACGAAAAAACAACAAGTTTGCTGTTCGGCTGTTATGAAGTATGTTTGTGGCCACTCATGTACTAAAGTTGACCAAACTTTCTTCCAGGAAGCAAATATACCGGGGTCAAATGAACTGACCGATGCTGTGTGTAAATTGGGTTTCCCATTTCCATATATATTTAACTTCAAATCGAATCTAAGATCATATTTTTCGAATTGATTATTTTCGAATTTTGTTCAAGGGACTAGATATGAAAATTTCATTGAACGGCTAAAATTTTCAACATATTTTTTTATAACCACTCCTTGGAGTGGATCATCCTGACGAAGGTCCTGTATCAGCGGTCAATTATAGGAGAATAAAGTTAAAGTTCTCGCAAAGATATAAAGATATGATCTTTCCAGTTCGGCCTAGCCTATCAAAGTTACTTGTTACACCCTGGAATGAATGGTGGGCACAAAATTAACAAGTCTGACTCTCTACGACTGGGAACCTGAAATTTGATCTGTGATCCCGAATATGACTATACCTAGACCATCGCGACCACCAGGCGACAAGTTTCGGAATATATGTAAAATTTCAACATAACTCAAGGTGTAATAACTTGGATAGGCTAAGCTGAACAGGAAAATATCATATCTTTCAAGCAATTGTAACCCTGTCTATAAGTAGCTGTTACAGGGCCTTGGACAGGGTGATCCACTTTAAAAAGTGGCTATAGAAAAAAGTATCCTATAAAATGTTCGCTCAAAATCATACCTAATTCCTATTCATACCTAATCAGGCGAATGAGTATTCATATGCAAATGAGACATCATCCCGAATCGATTTTAATTTTGAATTTGCAAGAGACAAACGTGAAACGGCGGGGAAAAGGTCAAATCTCAGGCGTGTGTCAAATATTAGGAAACCAAGGAACCGTACAGAAGGCGCGGGAAATATCAGTGGCATCTTCGAACGAAAATACATCATTGCAGGCATTAAAATAATTTTAAAAAACAGGTTGTGTGCCATTTCAAAGATATCTTTTGTATAGAATTTCGAAATATTTATGGAAAGCAGTGCTCTGACTAGGGCTGGTCAAAACCGGATCACTTGGAATTCGAATCTGATTCAAATAATTTTTTTTTGAATCGGATTGAATCGTTGATTTCATAAATTTAACAAAGGTCTCATTTTGCTATTACCGTTTTAGTCTCCATTATGATGATTAGGAAATATACAATTACAAATATTAACATAAACTGACTTAAAAGCGATGTATTTTCATTTCAGATTCATTTCGTTAAAAATGGAACAATGCACTTCATTTAGCATGTTTTTGTTCCTATGAACGATTCGAAATTGATTCGAATTATCTGTACTTCGAATCACCGAATCGAATTGCCCAGCCCTAGCTCTGACTCAAAAACGCTAAACTGGATGAGACGTAGACATGTTGTGCAGACATGCATCGACTTCCAAACATGTATTAAAAGGTTAAAGTGGTTCAATTTCTTTGCCATCGTCTAGAAGGGGGTTGGGAGCCCAATCATATTTGAACTTTCTTCATAAAATAATTAAAAAAAAAAAAACCCTTACTGAATATTCCATACGTGACTTGGAAGAGTCCGTTCAGCCAGGCCACAGATCCATAATCAGCCTCGAACTCCGACATCAAAGGACTGAAGAAGACCGAGTAACATCGTTGTATTCCTCCCCACATAGCAAGGCAATACATCCCGCCGAAAACTATCAGCCAGCCCCATCCACCATCAGGTGGTTCTTGCAAGCGACCACTGTCTCCCATTTTCCAGCGAAAGTTGTCTCCGTTTAATTATATTGTTCTTTTGATGCTATTATGAGTGGAATAAAGAACAAATAAGTGAAAATATAGTTAATAGGTCAAATAGGATCGGATTTAATTTTTATACAGCGAGAGAGGGAAGCGAAGGGGAAATTTTGCGAACCACCATCTCTCATGCAGACACCAGTCCCGAATCGGGGTAAAGGTCTTTGGCTTATCATATTCTTTTTTCTCCTAGGTATGGAGGACCTGGTTGGTGGAGGAAGCCGTAGGCACCTGTCACATATAATCGTCATCCCTGACAGGATTCGAACCTACGTCAGTAGGATGAGGAATTCGTAGTTCGAAACGCACTCCTAACGCTGAGATAACCGGGCACTCATATATCATCCTTAGGGTGCTGAGTCGAGCATTTAACGGACTTTTTAATCAGCATGACATATCGACATGATCACAACTAGGTCAATGTAAATTAAAACATCGATAAATGCGCCACTGATGGACCGCGCCTCATCGTTTTAGAAGTGAAACTAGGCTACCCAATGATTTCTCACCTAGTTCTGTAGAAAATGCGCTTCACTTTGCCTAGTTTAATATATTACTAAATTGTCATCACTAGAGGACTCTCTGCAATGTTTTCCACTGGAGGCTTATATTTGCAGTCACCGCAATTTGACGAACATTTGACACCGCTAAAGCTAAATGACCTCAGTCAGCTGTTTTCAATCGACCGCGGAACAATTCGTCACAAAACGCGTCATACTTTGCCTCGTTCTGTTTACGTCGCTGATCCGGCGAACAAAGTTGAGATGAGATTGCGGCAATCTGTTTTGCAGCCGGCCGACAACCCATTTTTTGTGTTAAACACGAGTAACTGATAGATCACATCGATGAGAAGGCGCGAGAAAAAAGTTTAGCCTTTTTTGGGATGTCGTGATTTTGGGTCAAAGAATAAAAGTGCATACGAAGGCGCTATTTGCCTATTTTAATCAAATTTTAGAAATATGTTCAAAACCTTGAGGGCTGGGAGAGGAGGCACTGTCTCCCGCTTCAAAACTCTAGGATGAACCCCCAACATGTCCGGTCCCGCCAGTTCTCATTACGTTACTCAATAGCTACGTTACTATGACTAAGTCAACATGTAAACATTGCCAAGCAAACACCTTTTCTACAGGACTATTCATAATTTCGTGCCTTCGTTGATCGTAATGTTTGACTAAATTATATGAAATTTATGTTCGACTGGTTATCGTTCGGATTCATTAGGCTCGCAGATCTTTTGCAGTTAAACAAATTTCCTTCCTAGATAACTATCATTTGACTGCATTATCCTCATTAATCATTTTCCAATATTGAATTTTTTTCTAAAAAACTTAATTTCTCATTATTTCGTTTCAATTTCTCTCTTTCCAATAAACGAATTTTTGCACCTATTGCACGTTCGTTTAATTTTAGCAAAATCCTCAACCCCCTCCCCCTCTAAAAAAGAGAATGAGATCCTAGTTGTCAGCACTGCACGGTTCAACATAGCTACAACACTGAGTTGAACAAAAATCAGCGGATATCGCTCACGAAGCAGTTTCCTCTGAGCAGTTCCTAATTACGTGCGCTCTTTGTTCTCAAAACTTCACGCAGTCAGTCACCGTGCACACTTTGTCTGACTCGATTTTGTCGAGCATGAGCCACAGATGGGCAGCGCGTGCAAGGCGCGACCCATCTATGACTCATACTTGAAAAATAAATAATTTAAGGGTCTTGTGACAGAGGATAATATCGAGCGTAAACAATCGCACTCACTCTGTATACGTCGGTTGAAGTGGCCTGTGACAAAAATGAGCGGTAACTGTCTCCATTTAGTCTGTGTCGGACGGAATGCCCTTTTGAAACGGAGAATTCAAGTGTTCAAATTTCGCCATAAGGCAATGTGGCAAGAGTACAATTAATTTACTGTTAATTTTTGTAATTGTATATTTTTCGAAATTCGAAAACGTCATTATGATGAGATTCATGCCGAATATGGATTGTATAAAGAGCGTGATTCGGGAAGCGCTTTTCATTACAAGTAAATAGTTGACTGAAAGAGCCAAATTTATAGTTTAAATTCAATTTCACTGAATGAAATTACTCTGAAATAACATCGATTTAACTGCATTATCGTTACAGTGTGGTTTGTTAGAATATTCCCAATTTGATGAAATTTAGCTTCATGAGAGGCATAAAGCGCGCCTTGGGCTACAAGGAATTGTTCGAAAACAAGTCTATTCCATTTTTATTGAGTGTTTTTTAGGAATTACATTTTCACTCTTTTTTTAGAAACTCACTCTAAGCAAGACCGGAAACATTGCGCAAAAATGAAGCATCCTTCTATAATATAAAATGTAGAACAAGAACCTACGCTTAAAGCGGAAACATATCAAACAGAACTAAAACAATGTTAGTGCAGTAACTGGTATCTCATTACCTACATTAAAAAAATATATTATTTTTGGCGTTAGCGTATTTAAACTAAGCCAGTGGTTTCAAACTTTTCTCTTTTCGTGGCCCATTTTCGATGCACAAAAATTCTGTGGCCCCCATTTTTATGAAAGCAAGAATCTATAAAATAGGTCTAGATCAAAAACAGCAAAACACATTTCAAAACAAATTATTTATTCAACCGGTCGCATTCGCAAGCCTATATGCACCAGGATTAACACTCTGTTCCAATCAAATTAAAAAATCTCAATTCCTCCCCAAGACTTTTTTTCTGCAAAATTAAGTGTAGTTGCACAATGAAACTAAATTCTTCAATAAATCTAGCTTTTTTAAAATAGTCTGTGGCCAACTTCAAAATGTTTCCATGGCTCACCAGTGACGCCCTGATTGAGAGGGAAACTCTGAACTAAGCATGGGTCGGATGTGCATTTTCGAGTGAGCACAACTTTAGGCCAAGTTAGAAGTAAACAGTTTGAGTTTCGATGCACATTTTAAAAAAGATAGGTCTTTGCTGCTGCCGAAAAGCTTTTTTGTTCTTTATTCTTCGGTCAACCTGTACTTCGAGTATCTCATTCGAGGATTGGTTTTGACCACTTGCCTGACCTTTCTTTAGCGTAACTCTAGATTAAAATGTAAATATGATCCTCAAAAAGGTTTTTACTGCTGACGAAGTAGTCTAAATAAATCCTACTATCGCTTGTCTATTCCAATTCGCCTCGATTGACTTACTTTCCAGACAGCAAGCGCATCTGTTATATCGATCAATGCCGATTTTGGCGTCTGTTGATTTCCCGTTCGGAAATTTTTTGTCAAAATCTCTTTTGTTAAGTATGAGTCACTGACTGATCGCGTCGATAAGACGCGGTCCATCTGTGGCTCATGCTTGATAAAAAATATGATTAGAATTTGAAGCAGATTAGAGCGATTAAATCTCAGAGAAAGTGGGCCACCATGATAATAAAAACGCTTAATTACTCTTATTTGCGACCTGATAAAAGCGGTTCAACCGACACTGGGGAGGGAAACTGGAGAGTCCCACACCGAGATGTTGGTATTTCTACACAAATAACTGTAAGACAGTCATAATTGTTATACAACCGATTTGAATTGTTTTTTTTCTCTCATAAAATACCATATTTCCCAAATAATTTTCGCACGCCTTCGACGCTCAAGTATTGGTTGGATATATTTGACTTATATGTCTTTCTCTCGGTCGCCACTGTCAACCTGTGAAAGTAAATGATGTATATATACTGCCAACGTTTCAAAAGTCCATACGTAGAAGTATTTTCAGGGCATAGCACACATTCAGTTTCGTTTTGAATAGTTTTCGCTTAGAATGCAGTTCCTCTACACTGCATCTTCCAGCAGCTCTTTAAGTGGTAAGTTGCTATTTAGTGGTCGTTAGTTGGTTCATTTTAGGGTCTGCTTCCGGCCTCTTTCAGAGTGAATTTTAATAAAAAAAATCAATTTATTTTTTGGTCGTTGGGAGACCGGTAGTTGATGCAACTTGTTTTTGATCATTAAAGGTAATAGTTGAAAGTTCGTGCAAAACTGTTCAGAATGTAGATCGTTCGTATGTATAAGTTTCATCCAGCTATTCATATTCCATTATAAGTTAAGACCATAAAGTCAACAATACTATTGGTTCGTTTCGCGGGCGAAATAGTCAAATAATATAATAGTTGGTGCAGTAGTTACAGAAACACTTCTATTGGTATGAGTATATTTTCAACATGATGGCGTAGAATATTCTGGAAGTAGGGCGTTAAAAGAACTAGGATTTTCATTTTTAACGACGAGATGCAATCGATTTTTGTCAAATTTGACAATTAAGCTACTACTTGTGGCGAGCACAAATGCGTTTTATTATAAGGTAATGGAGTCAAAAGAATATTTAGAAAACATACAAGCCCCTGACTAGCTTTGGGCTCTAAATCACGAAATTTTCGTCTTTAGGAAATGTGTTCGTTCCTATTATGACGTCATCATTTTGGGGAGGTTCAACAAGTCCGATTTTGGTTAACTTTCAGTATGTTGTAAAACAGACTTATGGCTACATAATATGCAAAAATCAGCTGTAGACCAATTTTCATGGGGTTTTGGAACTTTTCGCAGAATTTTGACCGGACTACATGCTCAGATGGAACGTTACAGAAATAAATTGGTGTATATGTGTAGGAAGACTTCTGAAATCGACCCGAGAAAATGATATGATCATTTCGGATACCCGAGAGAAAAACAAGATTCTGTCACGTTCGTCCATTATATCCTATTGTCGGCAGAAAATTTAAATAGTAGGTTCGTGTCCAACGTATTTCCTGCCTGAAAGCGACTAAAAAGGGCAAATAAGTGGTAGGTAAATGGTTCTACCATTTCCCAGGGTAGATGCCACTCACTGTGCTTTACTATGGTGGTTCAATTCACTCGAAGATGTTTTTCACTTAGAGTGCATAAAAAAATTGGCTTCAAAGCATTTATTTAGCCAATTTTTCATTAATTTGGAACAAATAATAATGAAACACTTGTTTTCAGAACAAAATATTTTTGCCTGCAGCGTGCATAATGACGTCCTAAATTAACTACGACAAGCATTTAAATACTGGCCCTTTTCAAGGTTCGGAATACGGCTCAGATTGCACTTCCAAATTGCTCTTTGCCGCTCAAGTGGTCGTCAGTGGTTACTTTCGGCGCCTTCTTTCCGGCCTCGCTCACAACTAACGAAGTTTTCTATAATTTGCGTAAATCAAATCTAAAAAAGTGGCCGCTGTGATCAGACGTTCAATGGTTCAAGTCTCAGGTAGGCGGAAGAAACTGATCTCGCTTTGTTTTAAAAGGACCTATATGTAGAAACTGGGCTTTCTGTTTCGCTTTGACTTGAGTGATATCATTTAGCGACAATCGTTGAAGCAGATTTAACGTTCCCGTTGCATCTTTTTCCATTTGGCTTGTACTTTAAATGTGTTCACATTTGCATTGGGTGCTAGTTTGGACCGATTTTCGGAAAGTTTGTTTTTTAACCGATGTTACACTAGATCAATAAATAAATGGAAGTAGATAATATTCAGATGCGAGTTTAGTTTTGTCTTGCTTAGTGTTAAAGTTGGAAGAAAAATTAAAAGTAGAATCCGACAAAATATCGCCACTGTAGAAGTGAACATAAAGCACTTGGAGCTCTGATGTATTTCTTGTGTGTCGTTAGGAACGGATAAAAGATACCAATTTTCGGTCTGGGATGCTTGGTAAGTCTCTTTCACCACGCGAATGGCCTCCTCCAGAACTCACTATACTTTCCAAAAGCGGTTTAGTTTTGTTTAGAATGATTTTTGCTCAGAGTGCAGTTGCTGGGACTACATGGTTGGTTTTAATGGCTTACTTATATGAATTCCAGTGAGGTAAACGTCGGGTGGAGAAATGCAATACCACGCATGTTTTAAATTTTGGCTATTTTGAATCCTGGAAAGATATATCATTGTGCAAGATTTTGTTTTAAATATATAAAAGGTTTTCTGGGTAAAAAATTTTTTAAAAGCACAAGATACAACTTCCACTGTAACAAATGTACAGTAAATTCACGGTCAATTTATCATAATTGCAACAATGATTGCCAAAATTTGAAATCTTCTCGTTGCTAAAATTTATGCCAATTATGGAGTGTTGATCGACTACACCCCGGGAGGCGCGTTCCATCAACAGCCCCCAAAATTGACGGAAAAGGAGTTTGTCGAAGAGATTTTAGCCAACATCGAAAAAGACGTTTTTATAGTTTTATTTTAATATGTAACCGTGTAAAATTACTGCCGAGAGACCGTGAATTTACTGCATTTTTCTTCTTACAGTGTAAAAAAAGTTTGTGATGTACGCTTGGTGAAAATCATTTATAGTTCAATACAAAATTATTAGAAAACACAAGAAAGTCGCATGTGTTGATTAAAATATTGCACATACACATAGTACAGAACAACGGGGAGTGGATATGGAGAGCACCAGGAGACGTTCCGCTCTCGAGCTTTTATTATTAAAAGTCCGTTCCCACCCAAAATTAAATTAATAAATTCAAGTATGGGACCACGAGCACAGATCTTTTTGCGCGCGTTTGACGTCGCGATTCATACTCGATATGCCTAATCTTTAGAATTAAGTTTTAACAATAAAAAAATTGATTGCTATTCATATGCAATCTATAATAGTGATGGTCACATATCGGATCAAAAGTCTCCCGATTTAACGAAAAATTGACCAAACATAATCATAGGTTTTAACATCTTCAATCCTAATAAAAACCCCTTTTTAAATCAGCAATGACTTCTACTAAGAAGAAGACCGAGGGCTGAATGGGTGGATGGGCATGTCCCTGGAAAGCTTTGAAAAAAGGGGAGGGAAATTTCCCAAAGTTTTTGCAATTTTATTTGAAAACAAACATTCAAACAGGTAAAACTTCCGAACGCCTTCTGCGTGCAAATATTGCTTTTAAATGTTTTAGTGTTTAAACTAAAATGATAAATGTTCCAGACAAAAAGTTCAAAAAATTATTTGAACATTAGGGCTGGGCAAAGCCGTATCATTGGGAATTCGAATCTGATTCGAATGATTTTTTCGAAACGGAACGAATCGTTGATTTCATAAAAATAACAAATATCCCATTTTTACTATTATAGTCTCCGTTATGATGATTAGGAAATATACAGCTACAAATATTAGCACAAACTGACTTGAAAGTCATGTATTTTCATTTTAACGACAAAATACAACCGATTTTGGTCAAATTTCACCAAAATCGACTTCCTTTTGTCGTTAGAATGGAAGCATTTAGCATGCTTTTGTTCCTATGATTCACAATTGATTCGAATAATATGTAATTCGAATCGATTCGAATCACCAAATCGAGTTCCCAAGCCCTAAACGCAACCAGTGCCAAAACCTCATTTTTCGATTATACACCGGCATTTTTATTTTAATATTGACGCCTCCCACCCCTGATATGAAATCTTCGGTAGCCACTACATACATGGGTAAAGGTAATTAATAAAAATAAGAGCAATACAAATAAAGAACGATACTTAGAATATCACAAATAGTAATTATGGAATAAATATAAATAAAACGTGACAATACAAATATTTCTCAGCAGGCGATCAGTTAACTCAAGCACAGGGAATCTTCTTTTTTTCCAATCGGAAATTTTATTTTGTCAAGCATGAGCCACAGATGGACCGCGTCTCATCGACGCGATCCATCAGTGACTCATACTTAACAAAAGATGTTTTGATAAATT
Organism: Styela plicata; assembly: GCA_963675895.2. NCBI lineage: Eukaryota > Metazoa > Chordata > Ascidiacea > Stolidobranchia > Styelidae > Styela > Styela plicata. The sequence continues at coordinate 20,507,340 of OZ023142.1, read as the reverse complement.
TCTCCGATAATGAAGTCGCCTCGCACGACATGTAAGAAGTACCGTACGGCAAGTTTGCTCTATCGAGACCAAATTCCCGTATTATTCTTTTCAAACTCCATGCACCAATCGATGCTGTACCAATCCTCGCATTTGTCGGGAGATCTTCTATGAGGTTCAAGTCCTTGCTGATGGCCGATTTTAACGTCCAAAAGATTTTTTAATTTGTGTTAAATTTTTCGTGTCTGTTTTAGGTATATTTTGTAGTCGCTTTTTGTTATTAAATTAACATTTAGTTGGTTTCTTTGAAGAGCTGCTTTTTTGCTTAGCACGAATTTCGGTGAAATAATTGTCTCGATGTATCGATTCTGTTCACCGTTTCTTATGTTAAACAGTCGACTTTTGATGCTTTCGTTCTCTTCGTATTCTGTCCATAGATCGGACTAGTTTCACAGTTATTAAACAGGATAATATCGCAGTGAAAGATCCTATATAAAATGGTAACTTCATGTTGCCAAAATGATCCACAGTAACGCCTAGAAAAAGATGACACGGATCAAAATATTGTAAAAATTTTTATTTTGTTAAATTGACTCATAGAACCAATGCATCTCATCGGCGCGATCCATTAGTGACTCACGTACGACAGAGATGGTCTGTCAGATTTAAACGTCTGCGGCGCACTTTATGATGCCATAGCTTATGGGTAAAGTTGTATTAGTGTCATTTACTTGAGAACAATTTCAAATTGAGTGGACCACTCTGAGTAATACCCTATGTCAAGGCAGGCTTGACTGGATTAAAGAAACAATAACGTTCCAACAACTCTGATCAGCAACTGATCTTGTCTAATGTCTATGAGGTATTTTTTCTCATCGTGATCTACTGAAATTCTAATCTAAAAATCCGACAGAAATTTCAATCCGACAGAAAATTCAAATAAATGAGATAACATTATAAAGACCTACCTATTAACATCACAGCAATAGAGTCGATCACACTGTAGGTAATGTTGCTATAACCGAGCGCAGATGCATATTGATGAAGTTCAAATATATCCGCAATAATTGTGTTGACTATCGCCCCCATTCCTCCTCCAAGAATTCCAATTATAGCGCAGAATGCCATGGCTCCGATGTAGCCGTTTATAAAAGTGAAAAAGGATGAGATGATGCCGAGGATACCGTAAACGATTGCCTGTGAGAAATCAGTTTACAAAAAAAAAAAGATGAAATAGAATTTGATTTTATTTTATTTTATTGACTTTTTATCCAAACAAAGCCGGGGGGGAATAGGGCTGGGCAAAACCGAATCATTTCAAATTTGAATCTGATTGGAATAGGATCGAATTATACATTCCATGTAAATAACAAATATCCCATTTTTACTATTACAAACAACTTATCTCCGTTGTGAAAATTAAGAAATTTATAGTTTATAGTACATTTTGAATCCAAACTTCATGTCTAAGGGCTATAATTTTTATATTTTAGCGACAAAATATAATCGATTCTGATCCTACTTGACTACTCGAGAAGGTATGCTACCGCGGAGATCAGGGAGAGTCTTCTAGATATTGGATTTCGCGATTTAGAAACCTCTACTCCGGGTTACGCATCTCTAGCGTCCTGGATTCGAATCCGTGAGGTATGCTTATAATGTGTGAGAGGTCTGCTTGACGCCTAGCCGGCGCATGGTGGTTCACATAAGGCCTCCTTACGGATTCCTCCACCGACCATGTCCATGCGCAAAAAATGAGTAAAATTGAACTGGTATCTGCAGTTGACACGAGAAGTCGTGGCTACAGATGGAAAACGGCGCACATGATAGAAAGCCAACAATTTAAGAGAAAGAACAATTTTATAGTATTATTTCAATATCACCAAATAGAATTAATGTCATTCCCAGAGAGCTGCATTGCTATGGTGAATGTAGTGATTGGTATCTGCCCTGGGCAAAAATGACAGTTCTCAATACAGTTTAAAGAAATAAAATACCTCACCATCCATAAAACTCTTGATCTTTCCGATATTCGATCTAACACAAACGTATAAACAACTCGAGAGAATATTTCTCCACAGGCAACCGCTGAGATCAGACTGGAGGCTTCTAAATCGTTCAGTCCCAGAACTGGTAAAAAAATCAATTTAAACTATATTGACAATTTCTGAAGCAAATCGTAAACGATATCAGTTAGAATGGAATCTTTTTGAATTCGATTTTGATAAAACACATTGGGTAACATTTTGGAACTATATGGTAGAAATTAAATATATTCCATAAATTATGACCTATACAGAAAGTTAAATATATTTCATGAAACTTTAGATAAAAACTTCTGTTGGGATTACTGAAAGGAGTGTTTTGAAATCATCGGAATCTAATATGTATCCAAATCAATTTGATTCCTAATAGTGACAATGCCCCCCAATACCTGATTGTAAACACCGGATTGTTTGATGGGTTTGAGTCAACGGCATAAAATAGTCTATTTGGAGGGAAAGTCATTGTTTAGGAAAATTAACCTGAAGTATCTAAATGAAGGCTAAAGGAAATACGATAATAATGTTTGTCTGTGAAAAAAGATTGAGCGAGAGAGAGAGAGAGAGAAGGAGGTGGAGAGAGGGGCAGGAGAAGAGAGTTAATATAAATTAATAATAAAAACTCACTTTTTTCTCCATAAGGGATCATATAAGTCAAAGCAGAATAAAAAGTTATTGAGAACCCAGTAAAGGCCATAGTATATTCATAGAATACTGGATCGATGAACAAATCCAAATTATACGCAAGAAGTTTATCAATAATCCAACGTCTGTAACCACTTTTATGTGGACTTTTCTGGCTTTTATTTGAGAAACTGTCCGAGCTTGAGGTAGAATTTGATTCTGCTGTTTCAATGTCGTTGGGTGTAAGATCCGAGGATTCCATGTTACAGTTTTGATCTGTCTTATCAAGGCTAAGGTTTGATTTTGTGATTGGAATGGCGTCGAAAGTTACTGCATTGATATTGGATTTACTGTCCTCTGTTATAGAAGAATCCTTCTGATCTAGAGATCTGAAATTAGGAAGATTTTTTTGAAACAGGTAAAATATGCAGTTAACTGGATCCTAGGCAAAGTAATCAGGAGCTATGTTGCAATCAGGGTACCAAAAAAGATATCTACAATCAGGATAGTTACAATTTTGCAGACGTGACGACTAACAAAAATAAAGGGAAATATAAAACGGTAAAAAACATGTAATTGAAAAGCAAAATTGTTGTTAATGAATCACCTTCTTATTTCTGACTAGATGTATCACGGTGGACCAAGGAAAACGAGAATATTTGACAAGCACAAACGAATGGAATATATTGTTCTTTTGCATATTTTCGTGCAATTTTTATTTTTATTGAAATTCACTCTGAGCAAGGCCAGGAGCAGCGCCCAGATAGAACCAACCAACAACTTAATAGCAAAGAGCTACTAAAGGATTTTGTACCAGAAACTGCATTTTAAACCGAAAACATTCCAAACAGAACTGAACCAGGATGGTGAAGTGCAGTAAGTGACATCTGCCCTGGGCGATAGTGAAACTATCTACCACTTCTTTGTTTACTTTTAGATATACTGAAATCTACTATTGAACACGACTATGACTCTCGATATAGTTTAGTTTGAACGGTACTCAAAATTTACTATTGACATAGATTTCAGATGAACGAAATTCTTTGCCACATTTTCGCAGCAATACAACGTAAAGTTTGATGAAATTTGGTGTATTATGATTTCCCTTCAAGGTGAAAAATCGATTTAAAATAGTCGAAAAACGGAACAACTTTCGAATAGAAATCTAGAATACGATTGGATATTATTTATAGCTTGCGGGGGAAGAAAGCTGAGAATACGGTTTAACCATATGGCGTCTTGACCTCTCGTGCAGATGTCAGTCCAAGGTCGGGGATGAAGTTACTAAAAATGGACATATTTGATCAAGGACATCTCTAGATCAAACTTACTTCTCCATTTCGATTTGTTTTATTCTCAGGTCGCTTTCAAGTCGTATCGGTCTCATCAAAGCACTTGCTACCGTTGTATTCAGTAAGATTGCGCTTGCTATCTGAATAAAATGTTATAGTTACATAAAGCAGTGCATTAGCGTTATCACAGAACATTTTTTTTCCGAAAAGTGAAAGAATGACGTGAATTGGTGCAACAAGAGCGCAAAAAATTTGCAGGAATTTTTTCTGGCAATATGTAAGGTTTTTCGGGACGAAAATAGAAAATTTAACTCAGCAATGTTATTATTAAAATTAACTAGAATAAATACATTTTGAAAGTTTCAAATACTCATTTCCGTGATTTACTATAACTTGGCGAAACTTCCCACTATAGGTCTAAGTGGATATGTTATATTTCAATATTCTCACGGGCTTTGACTGGTTGTGTACCGAGATCATGAGGATTAGCCACAAAAATTTAAGACGGCTATGGAACTCATTAGGACTAGGGCTGGGCAAATCCGAATCATTTGGACATCGAATCTGATTCGAATATTTTTTCGAATTGAATCCATTCGCTAATTCTATACAGATAACAAATATCCCATTTTTACTATCATAACATGTCTCCATCGTAAAAATGGAAAAATTTTAGTTTATAGTGCATTTTCAATTCACACTGATAAGAGCAACAATTTTCATATTTTAACGACAAAATATAATCGTTTTTGGTCAAATTTGACCAAAATCGATTGAATTTTGTCGTTAAAAATAAAATCCTAGTTCATTTAACAAGTTTTTGTTCCTATGAACGATTCACAATTTATTCGAATAATTTGCGCTTCGAATCGATTCGAACCATCGAATCGAATTGCCCAGCACTAGTTAGGACCTTTTGAATTCATCCGTGGATTTTCGATGAGTCACTGATTGATTCCATATATGGAAATTGAGTACGTTTGATTGAAATTCACTCTGAGCAAGGCCAGGAGAACTAACTAACGGCCACTTATAGCAAAGAGCTACTAGAAGATGCATCACCAGCAACTGTACTCTAAAAACGGAAAACATCCCAAACGGAACCGAACCGTTATGGTAAAGTGAACTAAGTGGTATCTGCCCTGGGCGATGATAAATCATCCACCACAAACCAAACCTGTGTAGCTCCTCTCCATCCATACAAATCGATTAGGAATTGGAAACCTGGACAAACGATGAAAGGACCTAACGAAACTCCCATGCACATAATCTGGTTTGCAGTGTGATGTTTTTTATTGAAATATCTGGCAACCATGGTAAACTGACAGTTGAGCAGAAACCCTGTTGATGCACCTATAGAAGAAGTAGATAATATTTTTTCATATCCCGCTTCTTTGAGTTGATCATCCTGACCAAGGCCCTGTACTAGCGGCCACTTATAGACGGACAGGGTTGGAGTTGTTGAAAAGATATAATCTGACCTGTTCAGCTTAGCATACCCAAGTTATTACACCCTGGCAGAATGGTGAGCCGAACTCGTCGAGACTCGAACCCGAGATATTCACCTTGTAATGCCAACGTGTTAACCACTAAGGTATCGCGCAACATTTTTGGATATAGTAACTATTATGGGTGTTATAATTTATAAAGCGGTTAGGTTCTTGGTGGCTCTGGGGCGAAAAATTCCGGAACCGGATAAGATTTAAATTTGACTTGACATATTGAATTCAAATCAGATCCAATACGAAAGAAGAATATCACTCTTATAATCTAGTATAGACTTCTTTAATTTTCCTTTTCAAATAACGTCCACCAATAGTTACATCGGAAATTCAGATACGAATTAAATACTGCAATTTGCCATGATGGGACTTTAAAGGAACTTTCTGCTCTCGTTCCTCCGAACAAAATTTTTAATCGGTCAACACGATTGGCTACCAATTCGCACCTATTCACTGTGGAGGTTCCACAATGTCACAAACAGTTTTATGCAAGAAGCTTTTTTCCAAGAATCTCTTAACTTTGGAATTCCTTGCCTTCTTGCTGCTTTTCTTTTCATGTTGATCTACAAGGCTTTAAAACTCGCATTAATAGACATCTATCAGGGATGGGGGTTCCTTAGTTCCTATCCCTGCATTTCATGAATCTCTTTGCACTTTAGTGGCTTCAGGAGAATTTCCAAGTTTCATTCTTCTCCTGTGACCTTGCTCTGAGCGAATTTCAATAAAAAAAAACACTTCGAATACGTCTGTGAATAGAGGGGTTTGGTCATTTACGAGCGATCGGTTCAATTAAACCTTCAGAATACAAGTCTGCTGGAAGCCTTGTCGAATAAACCGAATCAATCAATCGAATAAATAATAGGACGGCTCACTTACGTAAAAAATATTTTGCGTTCATAGATTGGGGTTCCAAGTTTAATATTCACTTAGCGCTGACAAATGATAGTCAAAGCAGATGAAGTACAATACCTACGATGAAACCCATGAAAAGTTGAACGACCCACAACCTGTTTGCGAACGAGGCAATAAAACATGAAACTGCTGCTACTAAGGAGGCTGTCATGCATATTTTTCTTGCTTCGAAGTGCTTCAAGACGAGAGGACAGAGACTTGCTGAAAATGAAAAATAAAAATGTTAAATTTGGCTCATTGTGTAAAGGGAATACGGAAAATGAATATTTTACTTTTGTAAACAAGAGATATTCCGTTCAATAGTCTTTTTGCACACGTACACAAATTTATTTCCGTAGTATTTTGTCTGGCCAGCTGAATTTATGTGTGTGTGTATAAGGCTGGGCCAAATTGGACCATCTGGAATTCAAATCTTATTTGGATAATTTTTTCGAACCAGACATACGTGACCAGACGTACTACTCCACATGGCGAGAGAAGTAAGTACAAGAGATACAAGTACCGATACCACCTTTGTAAATTTTATTCCGATACCGATACTGAGTACTATATTGAATTATGTTTAAGGCCTTGTATCCATGTACTTATGCACTTGGTATAGTTGCACCCACGTATGTGTGCGCCTACGTACGTTTGCTCCCTTGAACTCTTGCATTCATTTGAGTACTAATTTTTATGGATGGAAATATACGGTACCGATACTTCAAAAATCAGCCCATCTTTATTCTAAATTAAGTTATTGCCTCCAGTACCGGAAGCACACGAAAGATAAACAATCCCTACAAAGATCCGTCTCTAGTGGTAGTTGAGCATACCCTCCCGTATCCAACATTTTTTTTATTTATAGCCACTTTTTAGAGTGAATCACCCTGTCCAAGGCCCTGTAACAGCGGCCACTTGTAGACGGACAGAGTTGCAATTATCACTGTTTGGCTTAGCCTACCGAAGTTATTACACCCAGGGTTGAATGGTGGTCATGGATAAGCGAGCCGAGTTCTCCGGGTCTCGAACCCGATATCTTCAACTTGCGATGCCAACATATTTAACCACTAGGCCATTGCGCCCACCCCCCCAAAAAATAAGGAATACTTACTGAAAACACCATATCCAATCTGGAATAGTCCACTCAATCTTGAAACCGCTCCATATTCCACTTCGAATTCATCCATAAGTGGGTTGAAGAAAACGGACAAACATCTCAGAAATCCAGCCCACATTGATAAATCGTACAAACCCCCCAAGACTATCATCCAACCCCATCCCCCATCTGGACGCTGTTTCAAATACCGTCCCTTCATTATGCAAAGCAATATATATATATATATTACTGTATCATATGATCATTATTGCATTATGAAACCTATCCTAAAAGCTTTGATTGGAGTGTTTAAATAGGATCTGAAATAACATAATATGTAGAGAAATAAGACGGAAATTTAGCCAAAGTTAAGAGTATAAAATCATGACCCATGCAATCAGAGAATGTAAGTATGAGCCGGCGAGGCGCGGTCCATCTGTGACTTATGCTTGGCAAAATAGAAAAAAAGTTTAAATAGAACTGAAATAACATATTATGATGAAAATAAAAGAAAACTTTGTCAGGAAGCTACGTATTTAGAGCCGTGTCATTACGACGTCATAGCCGCAGGCAAAACAATAGTTGCCAAAAACAGACGTTTTTCGTATATAAAAGTACGCGTACGCTCAGTTGCAAAAAGACGTATCCGGTATCGATATCGGTTTTGGTATCGGTGATGAAAATTTTCCGATACCGGTACCGATACTTCAAAAATCATCCCATCTTTATTCTAAATTAAGTTATTGCCTCCAGTACCGGAAGCACACGAAAGATAAACAATCGCTACACAGGCGCGGTCCATCTGTGACTTATTCTTGGCAAAATAGAAAAACAGTTTAAATAAAACTGAAATAACATATTATGATAAAAATAATGAAAAACTTTGTTTGGAAGCTACGTATTTAGAGTCGTACCACTACGACGTCATATCGAGCGCCGCAGGCAAAACAATAGTTGCCAAAAACAGCCGTTTTTCCTATATAAAAGTAAAAAACACAAAATCCACGGCGGAGGCGAGGAAATTTTTTATGTTTTATTCTGAGAATATAGGGCCATAAATTGATTAAATATTAGAAATATAACTATTTCGCAAAGGCGCGCAAAATGTAGCGAGATGCTAACGTGAGTCTGTGTGACGCATACATAATAATTGCATAATAATTGCAAGCAGCCTGCCCTACTTGTGACAAGCAGTGAACAGATTTAAGTATAGGAGCTAATAAACTAGAAATAACCCAATGTAATAATCTAAAATCAAAACATAAAACTTTACATCACTAACACAACTAACACGAAACACCTGATCTATCCTAGCTTCCGCCCTCTGTTTATTTAATTATTCATTAAATGAGTCAAATCAACTGCAGTTTCACGTTTCCAGTTTTCTCCCAAACCAGTAAAACTTCAGATAACCTCTACCAGTCGGAAATCTCTCGCTCAAACAAGTTTTGTCAAGCATGGGTCACTGATAGACCGCGCTACAAAGCGCGGGTCATCAGTGACTCATGCTTGACAAAAGAAAATATCTGACTGTGACATATCATAGTCCTACGGATATGCTTAATCGGTGAAATACAAACGATGTACTTTGCCGTCGTTTCGAATGTCTTTTCAGCTTTATCAGGGCAGTGAATAATGAGCTGGAAAATAAACCGATGACAATAACTTCCAAAGTACACTATCATAAAATATAGATAAAAGTGCTGGATAACAAGTACCACAATCAACAGATAATAGACAATAGATAAGAAGATAAGACTGAAATTATGACCGGTAGACTAAAGACAGCCTTAGCTGTTTCCTTATCATTGATGCTGTTCTTATCCATGTCAATACGATAATACTACTCATATTGGCAGATCCGAGCAATTTGTTTTCATTAAATAGATTATCGTTGATATTGTTAAACTTAAGAAGATGATTTCTATAAAAATAAAAATAAACACTTCAAGCAAACGTCAACTAGACGTCAAAATGCGTGAACTGTGCATTCGTCAAATGCGAGTGTCGTCAAATATGTTTTTATTATCAAACACAAAAGAGGTCATATACTATTACAGCCAACAAGGCTCAATTTATACGCGCAAAAGACGCGTCTAAATACAAATCGCAACAAGCGAATATTTTTTTTATTTTATGCACGCATATAAGTTATCAATGTAAAACGAAATATATAAAATTAAAACATTTGCAAATATCTGTTATACTCAATATTATTTAAACATACGCATTAATTTCTTTAAATCTTCCGAAACATTCATCACTTTCACACACATCACACACATCTTTTGAAATTTCTTCTCTATCTATTTTCAGTGTACTCTAATATTGCGTATATATTACAGTGATTGAGTTTATTCACCTTTTTTTTAAAAAAATATTACTGCGCGCAAATTCTTTACCCCGACTTCCAGTCTCGCGAAGGGAGTTATGTAGCATATATTATATTAAATGCACTTGAATTTGGCGAAGTTCAATGCTTTTTCAAATGGTAACATGGCGAGTTTATGATATTCTAAGTTATATTACATTGTCACGATTATAACGCGTGGCTAATTAAAAACAAGTACGAACGAAAATCCTTCAGGGCAAGTTTTGGCCAATTCAAAATGACCGTATAACTTGTTTTGTGAGGGCATAGAGGACGGAGCTACGAACGGGCGTGCAGTAAGAATTAACAGACCCTTGGCCATCTGGCCAGGCGATTTTACTTTCATATTGGATTCGTATCAACTATAATTTTATCTCAATAAATATGTCAAAATACTCTTTACCCTACAATTTTATCGCAATGTTTAGAGCGTGGATTACAAACAATTCTTTACTGTTTTAAAACACGCCTTGAATCACACGACGTGAAGAAAAAAGCTTTTACTCGTCGTCTGACGCGAATTAACGAGTCAGTAGATTGTCCTTTTGAATTTCAAGACGGGGAGGCAATTTTCGAAATAATTCGGGGATTGATTTATGGTTTGGTGGTTACAGGGGTGGTTTGAACAATTTGAGTGATTGATTTATGACGTCATAGTGACAAAAAGGGGAAATTTGAGAGTTGCGGGGATTATTTTAACCGGCTTCTCCCCTTTCGGTTATATCTCCCGATTTTTACAAATCTCACACTATTCATTTTTGCTTGAGACAAACATGCATACAGGCAACATAACATTCGAGTTCGGCATGCTCACCAGGTAGGCTAAGCCGAATAGAAAAAGATCATATCATATCTTCCCGGACAGTGCCTTGGACAGGGTGGTGATGGCTATAAATGATTCTGATGGTGATGATCTGATTCGAAAGTTTTTTCCAATCGGATCGAATCGATGATGATATTTCATAAAAATAATAAATATCCAATTTTTACCATTATTATTACTGTCTCCATTATGATAATTAAGAAATTTACAGTTACGAATTACAAATATAAGCATAAACAGACTTAAAATCGATGTATTTTACATTTTACCGACGATGCATTTTGTCGTTAAAAATGAAAAATTCCATTATACCTAGGTTTTACTCCTATGACCAATCCACGATTGATTCGAATAATCTGTACTTCAAATCGTTTCAAATCACCGAAGAGGTGCGAGGTCGTGAGCGGGAAAGCTGTATTTTCGGGTTTCCTTTAACGCGGGATAAAAACTTTAGATTATGTCCCATACCAAACTACACAAGTTAGCAAACCTTTGTTTGATTCTCGCATCAGTGAATGTAGCAGAGAAGAAGTTCAATCATAATACGTGAATACGATTATGCAACATCGTTGTATTATTTGTTAATAATATTCGACTTGACTTACCCAAGAGGCGTGATTCATCAGTCGCTCCTGTTTAATAAGAATCCTTCCGCGCCATTCCTAATAGAAAAAATCGCTTCAGCTTTGCGGTATTGAACAGCCAGAGAGGAAGATCAATTGAAACACGTTTATGAACCGGGGCATCAGTGCATCATGTGTGACGCTTGTTCAATGTCACAGTTCAATGTCACAAATTTTCTTCTCTATATCTTCTGAAAAGTGTGAATCAATGATGGATTGCGCTACGGGAGCTCGGTCCAGCTGTGGCTCATGTATGGCAAAATGGTATATCAGATATATGTCAGATATATCAGATTTAGATCACACGTTTTTCGAAGTTTGTTGCTGTTCGGAAGTCTCGCGTTATTTTGTATACGTTTACGTGATGCTGCGTTTTTGTAACATTAAATCTCTGTAATGTATTGATTTGAAATGATGCACTTAATGAGAATTTTTTGTTTGTCGAGTATGCGCCACAGATGGACTGCTCCTCGGTGGCGCAATACATCAATAACCCACACTCAAAAGATAGGTGGGCGAAAATTGTTGGATGCGGCATTGTGGATTAAGAACATTCCAGGCCACAATAAACGCGGAGTTGTCTTACCAATGTGTTGCATTACGTCTTGGGTAACAAAATAAAAACGACAATACACGCCTGGATTGATTCGGGTCGTCGTGTTCACATGTATACAAAGCACAAACGGACGCAACGAAACGAACACTTCGTTAGCTTCCATAGTAATCCGTTCGCGCTTGCGTAAAACGCAGGGATAAAATAAAACAAACATAGAAAAAACGCGTCCTACGCAAACATGTAGTGTGGCCTTCACACATACGACTAGTGCTGCTTCTTCCAAGCTCACTATGGGGGGGGGCTTGCGTGCCATCCACCACCTTCGCCGACCAAAAAAAATGTAAACTGGCTTTTTTAGTATTTGAAATCGTATCGGTAACCAAAATTGCTCATTTAAGCCTTAAACCAGTTTTTACTAAAAAATTCCGCTCTTCCGGTGCGATTTTAGGCTGTTGGTGGTACCATGGCGGTTCAGTTCTGTTTGGGGTGTTTTCCGTTTAGAGTGCAGTCGCTGGTACCACATGTTTTAGTAGCTCTTTGCTTTTAAGTGGCCGTTCTTTGGTACCTTTCAGCCACTGCTTCCGATCTTGCTCAGAGTGAATTTTAATAAAAAAAAAAAAAAAAATACAACGAAAACCCTATTTTCAGCTATACTTTTTCGAGCAGTTTTGTGTCACGGTTCATGACGTTATAATTTCACTTTGAAAAGTTGGCTTCTTCTTTCCAAGTTTATAAATTCGCCACAGTCCAGGTACATCCATTTTCAAATGGCTTAGTGAATATTTGTGCTTCAAATCTTCATAATTAATAAATTAAAATTAATAAATCATTAAATAGTAAATTGACCAATGTGTTTCTAATACTTGAGATGAGAATGAAAATAAACTTAAAATCACAAATGTCTGAAAGAATCTTTGCACAAAATCTTCATCGAATCGCCATATTCCCACGATTTGACTCTAATTCTAAATCCACGGGTGACAATTTAGGCAATTGTGCACACTGAAGGCGGAACCTTCCCTCCCGAGATTTTTGAGAGGGCTCCCCCTAGATTTTGGAATTTCAACCAAAATATTATCAGAATATACGAATTTTTACCGGGCTTGGACGCATAATCATCCATTATACACGGTCTTGCCGTTTTTTCTCCAAATGGTATATTTTTAGAACAAAAAGATCCAATAATTTTTGTCTTGATACAAACAATTAAACTTTGATTCTCTCCAAAATTTCACACTCACGCCGTCACTGATTATGCAGACGTCAAACCTTAGTTGAGGGATCTTCACGCAGAAATTAATATTTTGAGGATGTGATATAGTTACGTTCAAGGGCGACAGAACCAAATTGGGGACGGCAACTACCTCGAATAAAGAATATTTTTATTCAAAGAATAGGAGGTGAGAGGTTTTCTAGGGTCTCTCTCTATTTACTTACTTTTTTCCCATTGAAACAGACAAACCATTTTGCGCCATCGGCATACAATGAACGTAACATAAGCATTTTTTTTTGTTTCAGGATGGTGAATTTCCTTTTGATAGCCATCCTCATCTCCAAGTTTGTGCAAAATTATATAAAAGGTAAATCTTGAGGTTCTTTCGGTATTTCAAGAAACGGACTGGTTATCGGGGATGAGGAAATTCTTCAGATGTATTTTTGTAGTTAAAATTTTTTTATTTGGTTTTAGAGATATTGGGGTGCCACTTCTGTCAAGATTCAAATCGTTTTTTCTGCGATTTGGTACGATTTAACAGAGGTTTTTATATATATTTCGAGTTTTTAAATATACAAGTAAAATTTAGGAGCAATTTACAAGCAAATTTGGATTGAAGAAAAAGCGCGAAAATATGAAGTGTTGTGTAATAAGGGCGCACAGAACTTTAATGTTTGGTTTAAACTACAAGTCGGCGATTTTTAGGAAATAGAATAGGATTTCATTTTATCCTGCGGGAGAGGAAATGCTTGGTGGAGGAAACCGTAACCTGCGGTTTCGTGAAACACCATGCACCTACGAGGTGTCCAGCAGACCTCTTGCGTATAAGCATCATCCCTCACAGGATACGTAGCTACGTCGAAGCGACCAACGATTTGTAGCCCAAAGCGTACTCCCATCGCCAAACGGCCGCCCGAAAAAAGTGCGCTTGCCCTTGCCCGGCCGGTTCCTGCGACTATGCTTCTGACATTATTTTACACACATGGGTAAAAATTTAAATAAATTATTTTGAATGTCCCCTTTTCACTAAGACCTTAAATCACTATCTTTTCGCTATAACGATTTTGCCATGACAACGGGTGGAAGAAATACACCTGCCTTTACGTAGTGCAACTTACGTCTCTCTACTATAAAATGCCAAGAAACAGCGTATGATTTTCTTATATTTATAAATTTTTTGAAGAAGAATGGCAACGTCTGTCAAAGAAGAAGATTTACTCGTACCGACATGTATTCATTGGACAATTGAAGATGTTGCGAATTGGATCGAAGAGATAGGGTTCCCACAATACAGAGAATGTTTCCGAACGAATTTGATCAATGGTCGAAAACTCATTTTAGCAGACGCCAGGTAAACGAGATATTTTGTCCAGCCATGCAAGAATTTATGAAACATTTGTTATTTTTAATTGCAGGTGGCAGAGTTAGCGATAAATTCGTACCATTTTATGGGATGAATCAACCATCCCTGACTTTTGACCGCAAATCCATTGCAAATTTCGTCAGGGTACAAATTGACTGGAAACAGGTGACAAATAGACAGACTCATTTTAAGATAACATTGCCAATAGATTATAAACAATCTTCTGATCCTCATGCGAGAAAAAAGCTTACGAACAACTGCAGTGAATGGTATGATAACGACTTTACAAATCTGTAGTCACTGTTTGTCAAAAGCATGCTTTTGTCTGAATACACAGACGAACATAAAAATAGCCAGAATTTTAACGCTTTAAACAACTCATAGCAAATAACTTATGGTTTGGTTTTCATGCAGAAGGAAAGGCGAGCATACAGCCTATTAACTGAATGCTGAACCATGACCTCCCATACAGATACCAGTTCCAAGTCGGGGTTGAAGTTCTTTTCTTAAGCGATTTTACTTTACTTCCACCCCGCCTAGGTATGATTGAGGAGGAAGTCGTAACCTATTGACACACCAAGCCCTGACGGGGGTTTCCAGCAATTCTCTCTCATTTGATGAACCCAAGACAATAGTGACACACAGCTCGAAGCAGAATCACCCACAATGCAAAAGATAGCCAAACATGGTCACTCACATACAAAGAGTGACTAGCAGGGCAAATTGGCCGAAACTACTCTTCCTGTGTACGAGATATAATATGCTAGTCCTGTGGTAGTGGAAACCCTGTAATATGGCTTTCTTCTGTTATATTGTTTTCCGCTTTAGAGTGCAGTTGCTGCCACCATACCATGTAATAGCTCTTTGCCATTTTGAGTGGCCGTTATTTGGCACCTTTTAGTGTGTCGCTTTTAGCCGGACTTTGAGTGAACTTCTATAAAATATAAAAAAATGGTCTTTCACCTAGGATAAGTGTTGGGGGACGCATAGCTTTCACCAGATCATTTTACCACTAACAGGACAGATACCATGCGCTGCGATTTATCATAGCCATTCATTCCCTCCAAGACATTTCTTCCCACCAAAGCTTGGGCCGATAAGAATCTGGAGGACATATCGGTTTAGGGGATAAAATGACTAATATATATATATATATGAAATCCCCATTGAAGTTCGAAAGTCTATTAAGACTTATCCACCTTAATACTCACACACACAGACCTAAATCGTCCCACAAAGTTAATAATGAATGAGAATGGAACTTAATTAGAAATCAAACGGTGTTCAAACTTGACTACTTTTGCCCACAGCCGTCAGGTGATTGGAAAATGTAGATTGGGGGAAAAAACATCAGCAAAATCAGAAGATGAGGAAAAAAATAGTGACTCATAAACCCTGAAATAGAAAGTCTGTTAACAGTAGTCCTTCTCATGCAATAATTCATTCATATTTAATCATTTTTAGTCACCTGCCAAGACTTGGAGTCACTGATTTTGAACATATAAAGTTTATATCGGCAAGTGTTCGAGAGCTACTCGAGGAACCGTATTGGAATCGATCGATATCTTTATTACCAAAAACAAACATGGGAATGTTTCTGGAGAGAAAAAGTCGAACTGGACAACATGTTGATGGACTTTTGTTTTCACAACATTTGAAAGGAAAATAGAACTGTTTGTGGTCGAGAAGTTTTCCTCGAGCATGTTTTTTCAAGTGCAAAAAAAAATTTAGAGATCTCATATAATCAGAACTACACTACCTGAAGCGAAGTTGCAAGTCGGTTCATCAGTGGCACAGACTCTTTTTTTTTTCTTATTTTTCAAAACAAAGCACTTATTCTTCTTATTTACTCTATTTACTTTTATTTTAATATTATTTAATAAAGTTTATCCACGTATTGTGTGAAATTCCATATAAACAGGTTGGCACAGGTCTATATAAAAGTGTAAAAGATGATAATTAAACTTGGATTTAATTTATAAACTGGAAAGCTAGAAAAGTTAGAAAGAAGAGGTTTATCACATTGGGCACATTTTTTACTTTCCTTTACCTCATTAGCCTCTCATTTTAGTGGATCAACCAACCGGCACAAAGATCTATTACGGTACTACCAGCTAGGACCGCAAGTTCGGAATATTTTTTTTTATTCTTTTAATCGAATCACTAATAAAATAATTTCGAATGATTCTATTTGAAAAAATCTCATTCCCAACCGGTTTAAGATACTATGCTGTGAAAGTTAGTATTACAAAACCAAAAAAAACATATTCGTTGTTCAAATTTAAGCAACACTAAACAAGAACGGAATAGCTGTGAATTGATTTTACAATGAAATTGGCAAAAAGATATTATAAAAAATCACCAAATAATTTTTAAATGTTTGCTTTCAAGGTCAGAAAACAACTGTATATAACATATGCGATGCAACGGGAATCTATTAGAACTACAACGAATTTTCCCCAAACGCTTAGGATCGAATTGACATAAATGCACAGCGGTTGGGTAACCGACATGGGTTCAAAGATGAAACCTTCAACCTGTGACCACAAAAGGGGTGGCCAAAACCGGTTTCAGAATCGAATAATTTTTCTGAATCGAAGTCATATAATGAACAAACAATGACATTCTTTTACCAAGCTTATAACTTAGGTATAAATTTACACTTATTTATGAAAAAAATTTAAAATTAACATTTTGCTGATTTCGAATTGAGATCGACATAACTCAATTAGTATATAAATCTAAATTTTGTGCGGGCGCGATGGCCTAGTGGGGTTAAACATGTTGGCATCGCAGGCTGAAGATCTTGGGTTTGGGCCCAGCGAGTCCGGCTCGCTTATCCATGCCCACCACTCAACCCAGGATACAATAACTTGGGTAGGCTAAGCTGAACAGGAACAGATCATATTTTTCCAGAAATTGTAACCCTGTCCGTCTATAAGTGGCCGCTGTTACAGGGCCTTGGACAGGGTGATCCACTCTTAAGAAGTAGCTAAAAAAATCTAGGTACTTCCCCCAACCGAGACTGCACTGTGACACAAAATTTATGGCTATGCACACATTCGTACAACTGAAAGTGATCACAAATTTATCAGTCATACGTAGGGCTTTCCAATATATTCGATTCGGCCACATGTTATAGTGTTTAGACTAAAATGATAAATGTTTCTGACAAAAAGTTAAAAAAATTATTTGAACACAAGCTAGGGCTGGGCAAAACCGAATCATTGGGAATTCGAATCTGATTCGAATAATTTTTTCGAATCGGATCGAATCGTCAATTTCATAAAAATAACAAATATCCCATTTGTACTATAACTATTATAGTCTTTATTATGATGATTAGGAAATATACAGCTACAAATTACAAATATTAGCATAAACTGACTTGAAAGCGATTTATTCAAAAATTTGACCAAAATCGAATGCCCTTTGTCGTTAAAAATGGAAGCATTTAGCATGCTTTTGTTCCTTTGACTGATTCACAATTGATTCGAATAATATGTAATTCGAATTGATTCGAATCACCAAATCGAGTTCCCAAGCCCTAAAGGCAACCAGTGCCAAAACCTCATTTTTCGATTATACACCGGCATTTTTATTTTAATATTGACGCCTCCCACCCCTGATATGAAATCTCCCGTAGCCACTACATACATGGGTAAAGGTAATTAATAAAAATAAGAGCAATACAAATAAAGAACGATATTTAGAATATCACAAATAGTACGCATGTAATAAATAAAAATAGAAGGTGGCAATATAAATATTTCCCAGTAGGCGATCAGTTAACTCAGGCACAGGGAATCTTTTTTCCCAATCAGAATTTTTAGTTTGTCAAGCATGCGCCACAGATGGACCGCGTCTCATCGACGCGATCCATCAGTGACTCATGCTTAACAAAAGGTGTTTTGATGATTTTCTCCGATAGTCAAGTCGCCTCTCACGACATGTGAGAAGTACCGTATGGCAAGTTTGCTCTATCGAGACCAAATTCCCGTATCACAATGTTTATATTTTCCTGCTTTTTCAACTCCGTGTACCACTCGATGCTGTACCAATCCTCGCATTTGTCGGGATCTTCTATGAGGTTCAAGTCCTTGCTGATGGCCGATTTTAACGTCCAAAAGATTTTTTAATTTGTGTCAAATTTTTCGCGTCTGTTGTAGGTATATTTTGCAGTCGCTTTTTGTTATTAAATTAACATTTAGTTGGTTGCTTTGAAGAGCTGCCTTTTTTGCTTAGCACGAATTTCGGTGAAATAATTGTCTCGATGTATCGATTCTGTTCACCGTTTCTTATGTTAAACAGTCGACTTTTGATGCTTTCGTTCTCTTCGTATTCTGTCCATAGATCGGACTAGTTTCACAGTTATTAAACAAGATAATATCGCAGTGAAAGATCCTATATAAAATGGTAACTTCATGTTGCCAAAATGATCCACAGTAACGCCTAGAAAAAGATGACACGGATCAAAATATTGTAAAAATTTATATTTTGTTAAATTGACTCATAGAACCAATGCATCTCATCGGCGCGATCCATTAGTGACTCACATACGACACAGATGGTCTGTCAGATTTAAACGTCTGCGGCGCACTTTATGATGCCATAAATTTGTGTTAGCGTCACTAACTTGAAAAAAAATTTTAAATTGAGTGGACCACTCTGAGTAATGCCCTATGTCAAGGCAGGCTTGACTTGATCAAAAAGACCATAACGTTCCAACAACTCTGATCAGCAACTGCTCTTGTCTAATGTTTACGAGATATTTTTTCTCATCGTGATCTACTGAAATTCTAATCTAAAAATCCGACAGAAATTTCAATCCGACAGAAAATTCAAATGAATGAGATAACATTATAAAGACCTACCTATTAACATCACTGCAATAGAGTCCATCACACTGTAGGTAATGTTGCTATAACCGAGCGCAGATGCATATTGATGAAGTTCAAATATATCCGCAATAATTGTGTTGGCTATCGCCTCCATTCCTCCTCCCAGAATCCCAATTATAGCGCTGAATGCCATGGCTCCGATGTAACCGTTTATAAAGGTGAAAACGAATGAGATGATGCCGAGGATACCGTAAACTATTGCCTATAAGAAAACAATTTACAAACAAAAGATGAAATAGAATTTGATTAATTTTATTTTATTGACTTTTTATCAAAACAAAGCCGGAGGTAATAGAATCATTTGGAATTCAAATCTGATTAGAACATTTTTTTCGAATAAGATCGAATTATAAATTCCATGTAAATAAGAAATATCCCATTTTTACTATTGCAATTTGTCTCGATCGTGAAAATCAAGAAATTTATAGTTTATAGTGTATTTTCAATTCAAAC
The DNA here is from genome assembly GCA_963675895.2 of Styela plicata. NCBI lineage: Eukaryota > Metazoa > Chordata > Ascidiacea > Stolidobranchia > Styelidae > Styela > Styela plicata. The sequence goes on along the minus strand of OZ023142.1, from coordinate 20,487,608 downwards.
TCCATGTCTAAGAAATACAATTTCCATATGTTAACGACAAAATATGATCGGTTTCGATCAAACTTGACTACTCTAGAAGATATGCTACCGCTGAGATCAGGGAGAGGCTTCTAGATATTGGATTCCACGATTTAGAAACCTCTACACTGTGACATAGGTACAACAAGCTAACAGTTCATTTGCAAAAAGTTGTAATACGTGATCGCCTTTTTGAAAAGACTACTATTTTTGGACCTTAGCTCAATCGATAAAGCGTTGGGAATGCGCCTCGGGCTACGCATCTCTAACGTCCTGGATCCGTGGATCGAATCCGTGAGGTATATTTATATTATGTGAGAAGTCTGCTTGTCGCCTCGCCGGTGCATGGTGGTTCACATAAGGCCTTACGTATTCCTCCACCGACCATGTCCATGCGCAAAAAAATGAATAAAATTGTTGAGCCAAAACCTTCCCCCGTGATTCGGAACTGGTGTCTGCAGTCGACACGAGAAGTCATGGGCTGCAGATGGAAAGCGGCGCGCATGATAGACAGTCAACAATTTAAGGGAAAGAACAATTTTATAGTATTATTTCAATATCACCAAAAATAATTTATGTGATTCCCAGGGAGTTGCATGGCTATGGTGAAATATTGCGATTGGTACCTGTCCTGGGCAAAAGTGGCGATTCTCAATTCCGTTTCAAGAAATGAAATACCTCACCATCCATAAAACTCTCGATCTTTCCGATATTCGATCTAACACAAACGTATAAACTACTCGAGAGAATATTTCCCCACAGGCAACCGCTGAGATAAGAGTGGAGGCTTCTAAGTCATTCAGTCCCAAAACTGGTAAAAAATAAATTTATATCTTTATTGTTGAAACTTTCGGATTTCTGAAGCAAATCTTGAATGATATCAAATATAATGGAATCTTTTCCAGTTCGATTTTGATAAGACACATTGGGTAAAATTCCGGAACTATATAGTAGAAATTCAATATATTCCATGATTGATGACCTATAGAAGAAGTTAAATATGTTTCATAATACTCTAATAAAAAACTTTTGTTGGGATTACAGAAAGGAGTGATTTGACATAATCAGAATCACATACCCCCACCCCCCATTGTAAACACCGGATTTATTGATGGGTTTGAGACAACGGCACAAAATAGTCTATTTGAAGGGAAAGTCATTTTTTAGTGCACATTGTTTAGAAAAATTAATACAAAGTATCTAACTTGAGGATTAAAGGATATACGATGTAAGTGTTTGTCTGTGAAAAGTGATTGAGAGAGAGAGAGAGAGAGAGCGGGGTGGAGAGAGGGACTGGAGAAGAGAGATAATATAAATTAATTAAAAAACTCACTTTTTTCTCCATAAGGGATCATGTAGGTCAAAGCAGAATAAAAAGTTATTGAGAACCCAGTAAAGGACATCGTAAATTCATAGAATACTGGATCGATGAACAAGTCCAAATTATACGCAAGAAGTTTATCAATAATCCAACGTCTGCAACCACTTTTGTGTCGATTTTTTTGAATTCTGTTTGAGAAACTGTCCGAGCTTGAGGTAGAATTTGATTCTGCTGTTTCAATGTCGTTGGGTGTAAGATCCCAGGATTCCATGTTACAGTTTTGATCTGTCTCATCAAGGCTAAGGTTTGATTTTGTGATTGGAATGGCGTCGAAAGTTACTGCATTGATATTGGATTTATTGCCTTCTGTTATAGAAGAATCCTTCTGATCTGGAGATCTGAAATTAGGAAGATTTTTTTGAAACAGGTAAAATATCCAGTTAACTGGATCCTAGGCAAAGTAATCAGGAGCTATGTTGCAATCAGGGTCCCAAAAAAGAGATCTACAATCAGGATAGTTACAATTTTGCGAACATGACGACTAATTAAAATAAAGGGAAATATAAAACGGTAAAAAACAGGTAGTAGAAAAGCAAAAATGTTGTTAATGAAACCCCTTCTAATTTCTGACTGGATGTACAACGGTGGACCGAGGAAAACGAGAATATTTGACAAGCACAAACTATCGGAATATATTGTTCTTTTGCATATTTTCGTGCAATTTTTATTTTTATTGGAATTCACTCTGAGCAAAGCCAGGAGCAGCGCCCAGATAGAACCAACTAACAACTTAATAGCAAAGAGCTACTGAAGGATTTAGTGCCAGAAGCTGCACTCTAAACGGAAAACATTTCAAACAGAACTGAACCACGATGGTAAAGTGCAGTAAGTGACATCTGCTCTAGGCGCTGGCAAAACCACCTATCACTTCTTTGATTTGTTTTAGTCGCATCTTACCGCGCAGGAAATACGTTAGGACTATTCAAAAGCTCATACCCACAGGGCAAAAAAAATACTGATTGAACCTGACTATGGCTGTCGATATAGTTTAGTTTGAACGGTACTCAAAATTTACTATTGACATAGACAACATTTCAAGATTTCAGATGAACGAAATTATTTGCCACATTTTTGCAGCAATACAACGTAAAGTTTGATGAAATTTGGTGTATTATGATTTCCCTTCAAAGTAAAAAATCGATTTAAAAATAATCGAAAAACGGAACAACTTTCGAATAGAAATCTAGAATACGATTGGATATTATTCATAGCTTGCGGGGGAAGAAAGCTGAGAATACGGTTTAACCATATGGCGTCTTGACCTCTCGTGCAGATGTCAGTCCAAGGTCGGGGATGGAGTTACTAAAAATGGACATATTTGATCAAGGACATCTCCAGATCAAACTTACTTCTCCATTTCGATTTGTTTTATTCTCAAGTCGCTTTCAAGTCGTATCGGTCTCATCAAAGCACTTGCTACCGTTGTATTCAGTAATATTGCGCTTGCTATCTGAATAAAATGTTATAGCTACATAAAGCAGTATATTGGCGTTATCAGAGAACAATTTTTCCGAAAAGTAAAAAATGACGTAATATAGTGCGACGGAGGCGCTAAAAAATTTCAGGAGTTTTATACTAATTTGTATGGCTTTTCGGGTCGAAAATAGAAAATTTAACTCAGCAATGTTATTATTAAAATTAACTAAATACATTTCGAAAGTTTCAAATACTCATTTCCGTGATTTACTATAACTTGGCGAAACTTCCCACTATAGGTCTAAGTGGATATGTTATATTTCAAGATTTTCACGAGCTTTGACTGGTTGTGTACCGAGATCATGAGGATTAGCCACAAAAATTTGAGAGGACTATGGAACTCATTAGGACTAGGGCTGGGCAAATCCGAATCATTTGGACATCGAATCTGATTCGAATATTTTTCTCGAATCGGATCGATTCACTAATTCTATACAGATAAAAAAATATCCCATTTTTACTATCATAACATGTCTCCATCGTGAAAATGGAGAAATTTATAGTTTATAGTGCATTTTCAATTCACACTGATAAGAGCAACAATATTTATATTTTAACGACAAAATATAATCGATTTTGGTCAAATTTGACAAATGACATTTTGTCATTAAAAAATAGAATCCTATTTCATTTTTTAAATTTTTGTTCCTATGAACGATTCACAATTTATTCGAATAATTTGTGCTTCGAATCGATTCGAACCATCGAATCGAATTGCCCAGCACTAGTTAGGACCTTTCCGTGGATTTTCGACGAGTCACTAATTGAGTCACGGAACCGAACCGTTATGATAAAGTGAAGTTAGTGGTATCTGCCCTGGGCGATGATAAAATCCTCCACCACAAACCAAACCTGTGTAGCTCCTCTCCATCCATACAAATTGATTAGGAATTGGAAACCTGGACAAACGATGAAAGGACCTAACGAAACTCCCATGCACATAATCTGGTTTGCAGTGTGATGCTTTTTATTAAAATATCTGGCAACCATGGTAAACTGACAGTTGAGAAGAAACCCTGTTGATGCACCTATAGAAAAGTAGAAAAATTTTTTTTCATAGCCCGCTTCTTGGAGTTGATCATCCTGACCGAGGCCCTGTACTAGCCGCCGCTTATGGGCAGACAGGGTTAGAGTTGTTGAAAAGATATAATCTTTCCTGTTCAGCTTAGCCCACCCAAGTTATTACACCCTGGCAGAATGGTGAGCCGAACTCGTCGAGACTCGAACCCGAGATATTCACCTTGTGATGCCAACGTGTTAACCACTAGGGCATCGCGCCCATCATTTATTGGACATAGTAACTATTATGGGTGTTATGATTTGAAACGCAGTTAGGTGGTTAGTGGCCCTGGGGTCAAAAATTCTGAAAATATATACGATCCGAAATTTGACTTAACATATTGAATTCAAATCAGATTCAATACGAAAGAAGGATATTGAAGGATCTAGTATGAAGTTATGTAATTTTTCCTTTTCGAATAATGTCCACCAATAGTTACATCGGAAATTCAGATACAAATTAAATACTGCAATTTGCCATGATGGGACTTTAAGGGAGCTTTCTGCTCTCGTTCCTCCGAACAAAATTTTTAATCGTTCAACACGATTGGCTACCAATTCGCACCTATTTACTGTGGAGGTTCCACAATGTCACAAACAGTTTTATGCAAGAAGCTTTTTTCCAAGAATCTCTAAAATTTGGAATTCCTTGCCTTCTTGCTGCTTTCCTGATCGTGTTGATCTACAAGGCTTTAAAACTCGCGTTAATAGACAGGGATCTATCAGGGATTGGGGTTCCTATTCCTGCATTTCATGTAGCTCTTTGCACTTTAGTGGCTTCAGGAGAATTTCCAAGTTTGATTCTTCTCCTGTGACCTTGTTCTGAGCGAATTTCAATAAAAAAAACACTTTAAATATTTTGAGCACTGGTCCGAACCGGTAGTATCAACAATGATCAACGCTTGCCGGTGACAACTACGTCTGTGAATATAGGGGTTTGGTCGTTTAAGAGCGATTGGTTCAATTAAACCTTTAGAATACAAGTCTAATGGAAGCCTCTTGTTGAATCAACCGAACCCTGAAATGAGTATTCGGATCGCCGAAATCGAATAAATAATACGCTGGTTCACTTACGTAAAGAAATTCTTCTCTTATTTTAGTTTTTTTTATAGCTGCTCCTTAGAGTGGATCAGCCTGCAACAGCGGCCACTTACATCTTTTCCTGTGTTCGGCTTAGCCTACCCAAGGTATTACACCATGGGTTGAGTGGTGGGCATGGATAAGCGAGCCGGACTCGTCGGGGCTCGAACCCGAGATATTCAACCTGCTATGCCACCATGTTTGACCACTAGGCCATCGCGCGATTCACCTAGCGCTGACGAATGAATATTTTACTTTTGTAAACAAGAGATATTCGTTCAGTAGTCTTTTTGCACACATACACAAATTTATTTCCGTAATATTTTGTCTGGCCAGGTGAATTTATGTATGTGTGTATGAGGCTCGTCAAAATCGGACCATCTGGAATTCAAATCTGATTCGGATATTTTTTTCGAACCAGACGTACTACTCCACATGGCGAGAGAATTTTGAAGGAGGTTAGGTTACTTTATGCAGCTATATTGAAAGACTATCAACTGTAAAACATTTATATGGCTCCAAATTCGAGATGGGCCAATACCAAAATTTTCGCCAATATCGATATAAGTACCGATACCACCTTCGTAATTTATATTCCGACACCGATACTGAGTACTTTATTGAATTATGTTAAAGGCCTTGTTGTATCCATGTACTTATGCACTTGGTATAGTTGCACCCACGTATGTGTGGGCATACGTACGTTTGCTCCCTAGAACTCTTGCATTCATTTGAGTACTCATTTTTATGGATGAAAATATACCTAATTGATGCTGAGTTCAAGCATACATGGGTCTAAAGATTGCGTGCGAATGGACGGTGAAAATGTTTGTGGTTACACAACTAACGGGACACCTAACATCTTTTCTTTCTGCATCAAAAATATTTACGGTGGATTGGTGGGTTTTATTTAACAAAATCCAAAGTGTAAATAAAATCGTTCACGCGAGGCATGCTCTGTTTTAATCGTTTATCAGAGCCTCTGAACGCGTTTCCGACGTAGATCCGGTCTTAACAAATCTCAGCAAATAGAAAATTCCTAACGAGTTCCATTGTTGCGTGATAAAACAGTTAACTTTCCATTTATCATCATGTAAGCAGAGCGTATTCGTACGCTCCGTTCTGAAAAGACGTATCCGGTATCGGTATCGGTTTTGGTATCGGCGGTATCGGTAATGAAAATTTCCCGATAGCAATACCGATACTTCAAAAATCAGGCCATTTTTATTTTAAATAAAGTTATTGCCTCCAGTACCGGATGCACGCGAAAGATGAACAATCACCACAAAGATCTGTATCTATAGCCACTTCTTAGAGTGGTTCACCTACCCACCTAGAGTGGTAACCTACCCAAGTTATTACACCATGTGTTGAGTGGTGGGCATGGATGAGCGAGCCGGACTCTCCGGGTCTCGAAACCGATATCTTTAACCTGCGGTGCCAAGATATTTAACCACCAGGCCATCGCGCCCACCCCCCAAAAAATAAGGAATACTTACTGAAAACACCATATCCAATCTGGAATAGTCCACTCAATCTTGAAACCGCTCCATATTCCACTTCGAAATCATCCATCAGTGGGTTGAAGAAAACGGACAAACATCTCAAAAATCCAGCCCACATTGATAAATCGTACAGACCCCCCAAGACTATCACCCAACCCCATCCCCCATCTGGACGCTGTTTCAAATACCGTCCCTTCATTATGCAAAGCAATATATATATATTACTGTATCATATGATCATTATTGCATTATAAAAATCTATCATAAAAGCTTTGATTGGAATGTTTAAATAGGATCTGAAATAACATAATATGTAGAGAAATAAGACGAAAATTTTGCCAAAGTTAGAAGTATAAAATCATGACCCATGCAATCAGAAAATGTAAGACCGGCGAGGCGCGGTCCATCTGTGACTTATGCTTGGCAAAAATAGAAAAAAATGTGAATAAGACTGAAATAACATATCATGATGAAAATAAAATGAAAACTTGATTGGGAAGCTACGTATTCAAGGCCCTATACGACGTCATAGCGGGCGCCGCAGGCAAAACAGCAGTTGTCAAAAACGGCCGTTTTTCGTACATAAACGTAAAAAACACAAAATCCACGGCGGAGGCGAAGAAATTTGTTATTTTTTCATTCTGAAAATATAGGGCCAGAAATTGATTAAATATTAGAAATATAACTATTTCGCAAAGGCGCGCAAAATGTAGCGAGATGCTAACGTGAGTCTGTGTGACGCATACATAATAATTGCAAGCAGCCTGCCCTACTTATGACAAGCAGTGAACAGATTTAAGTATAGGAGCTAATAAACTAGAAATAACCCAATGTAATAATCTAAAATCAAAACATAAACCTTTACATCACTAACACAACTAACAAGAAACGCCTCATCTATTCTGGCTTCCGCCCTCTGTCTATTTAATTATTCATTAAATGAGTCAAATCAACTGCAGTTGCAGGTTTCCTATTTTCTCACAAATCAGCAAAACTTTTGATAACCTCTACCAGTCAGAAATCTCTCGCTCAAACAAGTTTTGTCAAGCATGGGTCACTGATAGACCGCGCTACAAAGCGCGGGCGATCAGTGACTCATGCTTAACAAAAGAAAATATCTGACTGTGACATATCATAGTCCTACGGATATGCTTAATCGGTGAAATACAAACGATGTACTTTGCCGTCGTTTCGAATGTCTGTTCAGCTTTATCAGTGCAGTGAATAATGAGCTGGAAAATAAACCGATGACAATAACTTCCAAACTACACTATCATAAAATATAGATAAAAATCCTGGATAACAAATACCACAATTAACAGATAATAGACAATAGATAAGAAGATAAGACTGAAACTATGACCGGTAGAATAAAGACAGCCTTAGCTGTTTCCTTATCATTGATGCTGTTCTTATCCATGTCAATTCGATAATACTACTCAAACAAAGAACGCTGAAGCGGGAAGCTAAATGTCATAGCATTTATTAGCACATCCATTCCCATAAAGTGAGTCCACACAGTATATAAACAGAAGTATTATTTACCAGACGAGATAGCGCACGTTGAATCGGCATCGCGATCATAAATTAAATTTTGTCAAACAGGTTCAGTGACTTTACAGTTTATTTGTGATATTGCAATTGACTAGGGCTTTATGGGCTTTTTTTATCCGTCTATAGTTTGTGTTACATGGAACACCCTATCAGGGCTTGGGAGTACTTCCAGATAGCTCAATCGTTAAAGCGTTAGGAATACGCTTCGAACCGCGCATTTCTGATCGTTATGACGCGAGTTCGAATCCCCTTATGTGCGAGGGGTCTGCTGGACACCTCGTCGGTGCACGATGGTTCACGGTTCACGTAAGCGCTGCTTACTGTTTCCTTCACCAACATTGTTCACGCACAAGAAAATGAGTAAGATGACAGGGAACTGGTATCTGCACGAGAGGGATTAAGCCGAATTCTCGGCTTTCCTCTCCCGCAGGTTAAAAACGAAATGCTATCCTCAACAGAGCAAAATTATCGGTTTTATTGTGACTAGAAAGTTAGTAGATTGTCCTTTTGAACTTCAAGACGGGGAGGCAATTTTTGAAATCATTCGGGGATTGATTTATGGTTTGGTGGTTACAGGGGTGGTTTGAACAATTTGAGTGATTGATTTATGACGTCATAGTGACAAAAAGGGGAAATTTGAGAGTTGCGGGGATTATTTTAACCGGCTTCTCCCCTTTCGGTTATATCTCCCGATTTTTACAAATCGCACACTATTCATTTTTGCTTGAGACAAACATGCATAGATGCAACATAACATCCGAGTTCGGCATGCTCACCAGGTAGGCTAAGCCGAATAGAAAAAGATCATATCATATCTTTCCGGACAGTGCCTTGGACAGGGTGGTGATGGCTATAAATGATTCTGATGGTGATGATCTGATTCGAAAGTTTTTTCCAATCGGATCGAATCGATGATTTCATAAAAATAATAAATATCCAATTTTTACCATTATTATTACTTTCTCCATTATGATAATTAAGAAATTTACAGTTACGAATTACAAATATAAGCATAAACAGACTTAAAATCGATGTATTTTACATTTTACCGACGATGCATTTTGTCGTTAAAAATGAAAAATTTAATTATACCTAGGTTTTACTCCTATGACCAATCCACGATTGATTCGAATAATCTGTACTTCAAATCGTTTCAAATCACCGAAGAGGTGCGAGGTCGTGAGCGGGAAAGCTGTAAGATGTACTTCGAATCGATTCGAATCACAGAATCGAATTGCCGAGCCCTAAACACAACCAGTGCAAAACCTCATTTTTCGATTATACACCGACATTTTCCTCCCGCCCCTTATATGAAATCTCCCGTATCCACTGCTGATTTGGGTCTCATTGACGCGATCCATCAGTGACTCATACTTAACAAAAGATGTTTTGATAAAATTCTCCGAAAGCCAAGTCGCCTCTCACGACATGTGAGAAGTACCGTATGGCAAGTTTGCTCTATCGAGACCAAATTCCCGTATTATTCTTTTCCAACTCCATGCACCAATCGATGCTGTACCAATCCTCGCATTTGTCGGGAGATCTTCTATGAGGTTCAAGTTCTTGCTGGTGGCCGATTTTAATGTCCAAAAGATTTTTTAATTTGTGTCTGTTGTAGGTATATTTTGTAGTAGCTCTTTGTTATTAAATTAACATTTAGTTGGTTTCTTTGAAGAGCTGCCTTTATTGTTTAGCACGAATTTCGGTGAAATAATTGTCTCGATGTATCGATTCTGTTCACCGTTTCTTACGTTAAACAGTCGACTTCTGATGCTTTCGTTCTCTTCGTATTCTGTCCATAGATCGGACTAGTTTCACAGTTATTAAACAGGATAATACTGCAGTGAAAGATCCTATATAAAATGGTAACTTCATGTTGCCAAAATGATCCACAGTAACACCTAGAAAAAAATAAGTAAAACGCATTGAATATTGTAAAATTTTTGTTTTGTTGAATTGACTCATAGAACCAATGCATCTCATCGGCGCGATCCATTAGTGACTCACATTCGGCACAGATGGTCTGTCAGATTTAAACGTTTGCGGCGCACTTTATGATGCCATAAATTTGTGTTAGCGTCACTAACTTGAAGAAAAATTTCAAATTGAGTAGACCACTCTGAGTAATACCCTATGTCAAGGCAGGCTTGACTTGATCAAAAAGACCATAACGTTCCAACAACTCTGATCAGCAACTGCTCTTGTCTAATGTCTACGAGGTATTTTTTCTCATCGTGATCTACTGAAATTCTAATCTAAAAATCCGACAGAAATTTCAATCCGACAGAAAATTCAAATGAATGAGATAACATTATAAAGACCTACCTATTAACATCACTGCAATAGAGTCGATCACACTGTAGGTAATGTTGCTATAACCGAGCGCAGATGCATATTGATGAAGTTCAAATATATCCGCAATAATTGCGTTGGCTATCGCCTCCATTCCTCCTCCCAGAATCCCGATTATAGCGCTGAATGCCATGGCTCCGATGTAACCGTTTATAAAGGTGAAAACGAATGAGATGATGCCGAGGATACCGTAAACTATTGCCTGTAAGAAAACAATTTACAAACAAAAGATGAAATAGAATTTGATTAATTTTATTTTATTGACTTTTTATCAAAACAAACCGGAGGTAATAGAATCATTTGGAATTCAAATCTGATTAGAACATTTTTTTCGAATGAGATCGAATTATAAATTCCATGTAAATAAGAAATATCCCATTTTTACTATTGCAATTTGTCTCGATCGTGAAAATCAAGAAATTTATAGTTTATAGTGTATTTTCAATTCAAACTCCATGTCTAAGAAATACAATTTCCATATGTTAACGACAAAATATGATCGATTTCGATCAAACTTGACTACTCTAGAAGATATGCTACCGCTGAGATCAGGGAGAGGCTTCTAGATATTGGATTCCACGATTTGCAAAAAGTTGTAATACGAGACCGCCTTTTTGAAAAGACTACTATTTTTGGACCTTAGGTCAATCGATAAAGCGTTGGGAATGCGCCTCGGGCTACGCATCTCTAACGTCCTGGATCCGTGGATCGAATCCGTGAGGTATATTTATATTATGTGAGAAGTCTGCTTGTCGCCTCGCCGATGCATGGTGGTTCACATAAGGCCTTACGTATTCCTCCACCGACCATGTCCATGCGCAAAAAAATTAATAAAATTGTTGAGCCAAAACCTTCCCCCGTGATTCGGAACTGGTGTCTGCAGTCGACACTAGAGGTCATGGGCTGCAGATGGAAAGCGGCGCGCATGATAGATATGATAGACAGTCAACAATTTAAGGGAAAGAACAATTTTATAGTATTATTTCAATATCACCAAAAATAATTTATGTGATTCCCAGGGAGTTGCATGGCTGGTGAAATATTGCGATTGGTACCTGTCATGGGCAAAAGTGGCGATTCTCAATTCCGTTTCAAGAAATGAAATACCTCACCATCCATAAAACTCTCGATCTTTCCGATATTCGATCTAACACAAACGTATAAACTACTCGAGAGAATATTTCTCCACAGGCAACCGCTGAGACAAGAGTGGAGGCTTCTAAATCGTTCAGTCCCAAAACTGGTAAAAAATAAATTTATATCTTTATTGTTGAAACTTTCGGACTTCTAAAGCAAATCTTGAATGGTATCAGTTAGAATGAAATATTTTTGAATTCGATTTTGATAAAACACATTGGGTAACATTTTGGAACTATATGGTAGAAATTAAATATATTCCATAAATTATGACCTATAGAGAAAGTTAAATATATTTCATTTAACTTTAGATAAAAACTTCTGTTGGGATTACAGAAAGGAGTGTTTTGAAATCATCGGAATCTAATATGTATCCAAATCAATTTGATTCCTAATAGTGACAATGCCCCCCAATACCTGATTGTAAACACCGGATTTATTGATGGGTTTGAGTCAACGGCATAAAATAGTCTATTTGAAAGGAGAGTCATTTTTAGTGTGCATTGTTTAGGAAAATTAAGCCGAAGTACCTGAATGAAGGCTAAAGGAAATACGATAAAAATGTTTGTCTGTGAAAAGTGATTGAGAGAGAGAGAGAGAGAGAGAGAGAGAGAGAGAGAGAGAGAGGAGAGAGAGAGAGAGAGAGAGAGCGGGGTGGAGAGAGGGGCAGGAGAAGAGAGTTAATATAAATTAATAAAAAAAAACTCACTTTTTTCTCCATAAGGGATCATATAAGTCAAAGCAGAATAAAAAGTTATTGAGAACCCAGTAAAGGACATCGTATATTCATAGAATACTGGATCGATGAACAAGTCCAAATTATACGCAAGAAGTTTATCAATAATCCAACGTCTGTAACCACTTTTGTGTCGATTTTTTTGAATTCTGTTTGAGAAACTGTCTGAGCTTGAGGTAGAATTTGATACTGCTGTTTCAATGTCGTTGGGTGTAAGATCCCGGGATTCCATGTTACAGTTTTGAGCTGTCTTATCAAGGCTATGATTTGATTTTGTGATTGGAATGGTGTGGAAAGTTACTGCATTGATATTGGATTTACTGTCTTCTGTTATAGAAGATTCCTTCTGATCTGGAGATCTGAAATTAGGAAGATTTTTTTGAAACAGTTAAAATTTCCAGCAAGCTGTATCGTAGACAAAGTAAGAAAGACCTATGTCGCAAACAGGGTCGCAAAAAACAGATCTACAATCAGGATAGTTACAATTTTGCAAACGTGTCGACTAACAAAAATAAAGGGAAATATAAAACGGTAAAAAACATGTAGTAGAAAAGCAAAAATGTTGTTAATGGAGCACCTTCTTATTTCTGACTGGATGTACAACGGTGGACTAAGGAAAACGAGAATATTTGACAAGCACAAACGAATGGAATATATTGCTCTTTTGCATATTTTCGTGCAATTTTTATTTTTATTGAAATTCACTCTGAGCAAAGCCAGGAGCAGCGCCCAGATAGAACCAACTAGCAACTTAATAGCAAAGAGCTACTAAAGGATTTTGTACCAGAAACTGCATTCTGAACCGAAAACATTCCAAACAGAACTGAACCACGATGGTGAAGTGCAGTAAGTGACATCTGGCCTGGGCGATAGTGAAACTATCTACCACTTCTTTGTTTACTTTTAGATATACTGAAATCTACTATTGAACACGACTATGACTGTCGATATAATTTAGTTTGAACGGTACTCAAAATTTACTATTGATATAGACAATATTTCAAGATTTCGGATGAACGAATTTCCTTGCCACATTTTTGAAGCAATACAACGTAAAGTTTGATGAAATTTGGTGTATTATGATTTCCCTTCAAAGTAAAAAATCGATTTAAAAATAATAGAAAAACGAAACAACTTTCAAATAGAAATCTAGAATACGATTGGATATTATTTATAGCTTGCGGGGGGAGAAAGCTGAGAATACGGTTTAACCATATGGCGTCTTGACCTCTCGTGCAGATGTCAGTCCAAGGTCGGGGATGAAGTTACTAAAAATGGACATATTTGATCAAGGACATCTCTAGATCAAACTTACTTCTCTATTTCGATTTGTTTTATTCTCAAGTCGCTTTCAAGTCGTATCGGTCTCATCAAAGCACTTGCTACCGTTGTATTCAGTAATATTGCGCTTGCTATCTGAATAAAATGTTATAGCTACATGAAGCAGTGCATTAGAGTTATCAGAGAACATTTTTTTTTCGAAAAGTGAAATAATGACGTAAATTGGAACAACAAGAGCGCAAAAAATTTGCAGGAATTTTCTGGCAATGTGTAAGGTTTTTCGGGTCGAAAATAGAAAATTTAACTCGGCAATGTTATTATTAAAATTAACTAGAATAAATACATTTCGGAAGTTTCAAATACTCATTTCCGTGATTTACTATAACTTGGCGAAACTTCCCACTATAGGTCTAAGTGGATATGTTATATTTCAATATTCTCACGGGCTTTGACTGGTTATGTACCGAGATCATGAGGATTAGCCACAAAAATTTGAGAGGACTATGGAACTCATTAGGACTAGGGCTGGGCAAATCCGAATCATTTGGACATCGAATCTGATTCGAATATTTTTTTCGAATCGAATCGATTCACTAATTCTATACAGATAACAAATATCCCATTTTTACTATCATAACATGTCTCCATCGTGAAAATGGAGAAATTTATAGTTTATATAAATCGAAATATAATCGATATATAATCGAAATATAATCGATTTTGGTCAAATTTGACAAATGACATTTTGTCATTAAAAAATAGAATCCTATTTCATTTTTTAAATTTTTGTTCCTATGAACGATTCACAATTTATTCGAATAATTTGCGCTTCGAATCGATTCGAACCATCGAATCGAATTGCCCAGCACTAGTTAGGACCTTTTGAATTCATCCGTGGATTTTCGATGAGTCACTAATTGATTCCATATATGGAAATTGAGTACGTTGGATTGAAATTCACTCTGAGCAAGGCCAGGAGAACTAACTAACAGCCACTTATAGCAAAGAGCTACTAGAAGATACATTACCAGCAACTGTACTCTAAAAACGGAAAACATCCCAAACGGAACCGAACCGTTATGGTAAAGTGAAGTAAGTGGTATCTGCCCTGGGCGATGATAAAATCATCCACCACAAACCAAACCTGTGTAGCTCCTCTCCATCCATACAAATTGATTAGGAATTGGAAACCTGGACAAACGATGAAAGGACCTAACGAAACTCCCATGCACATAATCTGGTTTGCAGTGTGATGCTTTTTATTGAAATATCTGGCAACCATGGTAAACTGACAGTTGAGAAGAAACCCCGTTGATGCACCTATAGAAGGAGAAGATAATATTTTTTTATAGCCCGCTTCTTGGAGTTGATCACCCTGACCGAGGCCCTATACTAGCTGCCGCTTATGGACAGACAGGGTTAGCGTTGTTGAAAATATATAATCTTTCCTGTTCAGCTTAGCCCACCCAAGTTATTACACCCTGGGTTGAGTGGCGGGCTGTATTCGCCGGGACTCAAACCCGAGATTTTTAATCCTGTGATGCCAACGAGTTAACCACTAGGGCATCGCGCCCATCATTTATTGGACATAGTAACTATTATGGGTGTTATGATTTGAAACGCAGTTAGGTGGTTAGTGGCCCTGGGGTCAAAAATTCTGAAAATATATACAATCTTAAATTTGACTTAACATATTGAATTCAAATCAGATTCAATACGAAAGAAGGATATCACTCTTATAATCTAGTATAGATTTATGTAATTTTCCTTTTCAAATAATGTCCACCAATAGTTACATCGGAAATTCAGATACAAATTAAATACTGCAATTTGCCATGATGTGACTTTAAATGAGCTCTCTGCTCTCGTTCCTCTGAACAAAATTTTTAATCGGTCAACCCGATTGGCTGCCAATTCGCACCTATTCACTGTGGAGGTTCCACAATGTCACAAACAGTTTTATGCAAGAAGCTTTTTCCAAGAATCTCTAAACTTTAGAATTCCTTGCCTTCTTGCTGCTTTCCTGATCGTGTTGATCTACAAGGCTTTAAAACTCGCGTTAATAGACAGGGATCTATCAGGGATGGGGGTTCCTTAGTTCCTATTCCTGCATTTCATGAATCTCTTTGCACTTTAGTGGCTTCAGGAGAATTTTCAAGTTTGATTCTTCTCCTGTGACCTTGTTCTGAGCGAATTTCAATAAAAAAAAAAACACTTTAAATATTTTGAGCACTGGTCCGAACCGGTAGTATCAACAATGATCAACGCTTGCCGGTGACAACTACGTCTGTGAATATAGATAGGGGTTTGGTCGTTTAAGAGCGATTGGTTCAATTAAACCTTTAGAATACAAGTCTAATGGAAGCCTCTTGTTGAATCAACCGAACCCTGAAATGAGTATTCGGATCGCCGAAATCGAATAAATAATACGCTGGTTCACTTACGTAAAGAAATTCTTCCCGTATTTTAGTTTTTTTATAGCTGCTCCTTAGAGTGGATCAGCCTGCAACAGCGGCCACTTACATCTTTTCCTGTTCGGCTTAGCCTACCCAAGTTATTACACCATGGGTTGAGTGGTGGGCATGGATAAGCGAGCCGGACTCGCCGGGGCTCGAACCCGAGATCTTCAACCTGCTATGCCACCATGTTTGACCACTAGGCCATCGCGCGATTCACCTAGCGCAGACAAATGATAGTAAAACAAGTAAAGTACAATACCTACGATGAAACCCATGAAAAGTTGAACGACCCACAACCTGTTTGCGAACGAAGCAATAAAACATGATACTGCTGCTACTAAGGAGGCTGTCACCCCTTTTTTTTTGCTTCGAAGTGCTTCAAGACGAGAGGACAGAGACTTGCTGAAAAAGTAGAGTAAAATGTTAAACTTGGCTCATTGTGTAAAGAGAATACGGGAAAATGAATATTTTACATTCTAGACAAGAGGCTCATTGTGTAAAGAGAATACGGGAAAATGAATATTTTACTTTTGTAAACAAGAGATATTCGTTCAGTAGTCTATTTGCACACATACACAAATTTATTTCCGTAATATTTTGTCTGGCCAGGTGAATTTATGTATGTGTGTATGAGGCTCGTCAAAATCGGACCATCTGGAATTCAAATCTGATTCGGATAATTTTTTCGAACCAAACATACGTGACCAGACGTACTACTCCACATGGCGAGAGAATTTTGAAGGAGGTTAGGTTACTTTATGCAGCTATATTGAAAGACTATCAACTGTAAATCATTCATATGGCTCCAAATTCGAGATGGGCCAATACCAAAATTTTCGCCAATATCGATATAAGTACCGATACCACCTTCGTAATTTATATTCCGACACCGATACTGAGTACTTTATTGAATTATGTTAAAGGCCTTGTTGTATCCATGTACTTATGCACTTGGTATAGTTGCACCCACGTATGTGTGCGCATACGTACGTTTGCTCCCTAGAACTCTTGCATTCATTTTAGTACTAATTTTTATGGATGAAAATATACTGAATTGATGCTGAGTTCAAGCATACATGGGTCTAAAGATTGCGTGCGAATGGACGGTGAAAATGTTTGTGGTTACACAACTAACGGGACACCTAACATCTTTTCTTTCTGCATCAAAAATATTTACGGTGGATTGGTGGGTTTTATTTAACAAAATCCAAAGTGTAAATAAAATCGTTCACGCGAGGCATGCTCTGTTTTAATCGTTTATCAGAGCCTCTGAACGCGTTTCCGACGTAGATCCGGTCTTAACAAATCTCAGCAAATAGAAAATTCCCAACGAGTTTCATTGTTGCGTAATAAAACAGTTACCTTTACATTTATTATCACGTAAATAAAGCGCATTCGTACGCTCAGTTGTAAAAAGACGGTATCGGTTTTCGTATCGGTGATGAAAATTTTCCGACACCGGTACCGATACTTCAAAAATCAGCCCATCTATATTCTAAATAAAGTTATTGCCTCCAGTACCGGAAGCACGCGAAAGATAAACAATGACCACAAAGATCTGTATCTATAGCCACTTCCCCCCTTAGAGTGGTTTTCACCTACCATACCTAGAGTGGTAACCTACCCAAGGCCCTTATTACACCATGTGTTGAGTGGTGGGCAATTATCCCTGATTTGAGCGACCCAAGCACCCTGGACTTCTCCGGGTCTCGAACCCGATATCTTCAACCTGCGATGCCAACATATTTAACCACTAGGCCATCGCGCCCAACTCCCCCAAAAAATAAGGAATACTTACTGAAAACACCATATCCAATCTGGAATAGTCCACTCAATCTTGAAACCGCTCCATATTCCACTTCGAATTCATCCATCAGTGGGTTGAAGAAAACGGACAAACATCTCAGAAATCCAGCCCACATTGATAAATCGTACAAACCCCCCAAGACTATCACCCAACCCCATCCCCCATCTGGACGCTGTTTCAAATACCGTCCCTTCATTATGCAAAGCAATATATATATTACTGGATTATATAATCATTATTACAATTTGGAACCTAGCATAAAAGCTTTGATTGGAATGTTTAAATAGGATCTGAAATAACATAATATGTAGAGAAATAAGACGAAAATTTTGCCAAAGTTAAGAGTATAATATCATGACCCATGCAATCAGAAAAAGTAAGACCGGCGAGGCGCGGTCCATCTGTGACTTATGCTTGGCAAAAAATAGAAAAAAATGTGAATAAGACTGAAATAACATATCATGATGAAAATAAAATGAAAACTTGATTGGGAAGCTACGTATTCAAGGCCCTACGATTACGACGTCATAGCGGGCGCCGCAGGCAAAACAGCAGTTGTCAAAAACGGCCGTTTTTCGTACATAAACGTAAAAAACACAAAATCCACGGCGGAGGCGAAGAAATTTTTTATTTTTTCATTCTGAAAATATAGGGCCATAAATTGATTAAATATTAGAAATATAACTATTTCGCAAAGGCGCGCAAAATTTAGCGAGATGCTAACGTGAGTCTGTGTGACGCATACACAATAATTGCATAATAATTGCAAGCAGCCTGCCCTACTTATGACAAGCAGTAAACAGATTTAAGTATAGGAGCTAATAAACTAGAAATAACCCAATGTAATAATCTAAAATCAAAACATAAACCTTTACATCACTAACACAACTAACAAGAAACGCCCCATCTATTCTGGCTTCCGCCCTCTGTCTATTTAATTATTCATTAAATGAGTCAAATCAACTGCAGTTGCAGGTTTCCTATTTTCGCACAAATCAGCAAAACTTTTGATAACCTCTACCAGTCAGAAATCTCTCGCTCAAACAAGTTTTGTCAAGCATGGGTCACTGATAGACCGCGCTACAAAGCGCGGGCCATCAGTGACATATGCTTAATCGGTGAAATACAAACGATGTAATTTGCCGTTGTTTCGAATGTCTGTTCAGCTTTATCAGTGCAGTGAATAATGAGCTGGAAAATAAACCGATGACAATAACTTCCAAACTACACTATCATAAAATATAGATAAAAGTGCTGGATAACAAGTACCACAATCAACAGATAATAGACAATAGATAAGAAGATAAGACTGAAACTGTGACTGGTAGAATAAAAACAGCCTTAGTGAAGTTATTCCTATCATTGTTGCTGTTCTTATTCATGTCAACATATATAAACACAAGTCATACAAAAAGGTTCAACTCTGAAGTGTGAAGCTATATGTCATAGCATTTGTTTTGCAAACATTCCAGTGACTCACAGTAAAGTGTCTCAATTGGCTAGGGCAACAGTATTTGAACTGAAGAATTATTTACAGGGAGATAGCGCCCGTTGAATCGGCATCGCGATCATAAATCGGTAAATTTTTAGTTAAACGCTTTCAGTACGACTTTACGTTTATTTGGTTCGGTATTGCCGTGAGGGATTGGTTAGGCGAGACGCGGCTGGGGCACCGCTGGACGGTGGCTCACGTAAGCGCCGCTTACGGTTTCCTTCACCAACTAGGTACATGAGCAGAAAAAATGAGAAATACGATAATAAAAAATAAAACCCGATTCGAAACTGGTATCTGCACGAGAGGTCATGGTTCGCCATGCTATTCTTGTCTTTCCCCTCCCGCGAGATAAAAATGATATACTATCCTTATTCAATTAGCGTCTTAGGTATATACAGCATATTTCCAACCTTTTTTAAACCAATAGAAAAGTACAAATGTCTGTTATGTTTGGGGAGTTTGACTCTGGCCGGACGAAGCGTTCCAGGAAGAAAGTTTTGTGAGTTATTTAATTTCTACACCCCAGGCTATAGATACGCAATACACATTCGCGAAAGTTGCGTTTTCAATTCAAACCAAAGTGTTTTGTCAGCGCAACATTGCTTCTTTTCTTTACGTTTTTGCAACTGAATGATCCAGTGCACAGGCTAATTAATGAAGGATGCTCGTTTCGTTACGTAGATTTGAACGTTGGAATTTTATTTTGCCAAGCATGAGCCACAGATCGACCGCGCCTCGTCGGCGCGCTCCATCAGTGACCCATACTTAATAAAATATATGATGAGCTAAAAATTTTTCGGATTGGGCCACTACTCTTGAAGTTGTTACCCAAATGTATGTAGAGGCGCATTGCCGTTGTGTTTTGTACGAAATAAAACACAAAGAAATGCTTCGGTAAGCGACGCAAGTGACGCAGTATATATCAGGCGTGAATATGCGTCGAAGTCGCAAAAATTACTTTTTTTTGTGATATTTTTGTAGATAATTTTGGAATATTTGAGGAACTGTATCAGACACAACACACCCCTGTAAGTACGGATACGATAAACTCGCAGTTATTTAACAGGAATATTACTCGGTGACATTAAAATAAAATTATTAAAACAATTTTTCTGTCAATTATGCACCTTAGTCGGCTCGTTCCATCAATAGCCCATATTTGGCATAAATCTCATCGACCAACTGAACAGATATTTTACTCCTCGACAACTTTTTTTAAGGCATGGACTATCTGCGGCTCACGCTTGACGAAATTTTGGATTGTGTCTATCGTATGATTCACCTCAGCTCAAACGTACCCCAAACATTGTGCTGCAAACATTAAATTGGGTTCAAGCTTTGAAATATCATTTCCGTATTTTTTTGCGACTCCGGCACAATTAATTATTTTAGTCTCACTGCACTAGCGCCTCTCAACTCACTGCACTATTATTTGCGATAAAGACCAAATGTTTTTCTCCATACAATAGTCGCCTGCGGCTGACGTCGTAAATCGCTCAACCATTGGAATTTTGTAATTACTGCCTCTCCGTTATCAAGTTCAAAGATCACTGATCTCACGTAGGTTCACGTTTGATAACGATAAACAGTTTATTGCAATATAATGCATAATAAGAAATAAATAAAAACGAAATATCATTTCTGTAATTTTTTTTGTGCGTCTGCGGCACAATTTAGTAAATTTACTGGGAACAATTTACTGGGAAATGATAATTGCAGGCAACAGTAGCGTCTTTCAAGTCATTCACGGAGAGTGTACGTTGCATGATTTAACACGTGATTTAAAACGGCGAACAGGTTCTTTCAATTCATACTGCAAACATTGTTCTACAAACATTATCAAGCTAAAATGCCCCGAAATGTCTTTTTCTCACTAAATTTTGTACGAATTTGTTGTACGATTTCTAGAAAATTTTCGCTTGCAACGGTCAGTCATCACGTCGTCATAAAATAATCCCCGCAACTTTCAAATTTCCCCTTCTTGTCACTATGACGTCATAAATCAATCACTGAAATTGTCCAAACCTGCCCTGTAACTACGACATCATTAATCAATCGCTTCCTCGTTTTGAGGTTCAAAAGGAAAATCCACTAACTCGTTAATTCGCGTCAGACAACGAGTGCGTATGAATTTTTTATGTCGTATGATTCAACGCGCGATTTAAAACAGTAAATAATTGTTCGTTATCCCCGTTGCAAACATTGCGATAAAATTATACCGTAACCGAGGTAATTTCAGGCCCCAAAATGTAAATAAGTTTGCTAACTTTCTAGTGACAAAAAATCGATCATTTTGCTCCGTTTAGGCTAGGATTTCATTATTATCCTCCGGGAGAAGGGAACCGAGAATTCAGTTTAATCACTCGGCGAACCACAACCTCTCGTGCAGATACCAATTACTTGTCCTATTTATTAATCATATTTCTTGCGCGTGGACAATGTTGGCGAAGGAAGCAGTAAGCGGCGCTTACGTGAACCACCGTGCACCGACCAGGCGTCCAGCAGACCTCCCGCATATAGTGGGATTCGAACTCACGTCATAACGATCGGAAGTGCGTAGTTCGATGCGTACTACGCCTCGGCGGCGCGATCCATCAGTGAGCCATGCAGGACATGACATATTTAGAAATAAAATTCGAATCGGTAACAATGTAGAGAGAAACAAGACTTGTCTATCTTTCCTTGTCGGGTCGGAACAATTTGTTTTGACATTTCAGAAGTGTTTTCTGGTAACGTTGCCACTTGAAGATTCCTCAAATACCATTTTGTCAGGCATGAGCCACAGATGAACCACGTCTCAAATCGTATCCGACTCTATACCTTAAATTTCATGATTTTTCTTTCTTTATTTTGGAGAAAATTTGTTATGATATCCGCTCTAAGGCCTGTATGCAAGGCGTCTAGAATAGTCCTAACGTATTTCTTGCTTGTTGTAGATTATAGTTTATCATCACCCAGGACAGATAGCACTCACTTTACCATGGTGATTTATTTCTATAAAAAGCAAGGCTAAGCAAACAATGTCACAAACAGTTTTATTGCAAGAAGCTTTTTTCCAAGAATCTCTGAATTTTGGAATTCCTTGCCTTCTTGCTGCTTTCCTGATCGTGTTGATCTACAAGGCTTTAAAACTCGCGTTAATAAACATCTATATGGGATGGGGGTTCCTTAGTTCCTATTCCTGCATTACATGTAGCTCTTTGCACTTTATTGGCTTCAGGGGAATTTTCAACGGAACAAGATCCCCCCCCCCCCCCGGCAACCAACCCCCCCCCTCTTGATACTAAAACAGGGGAGTACAATATACCCCCCGGACTGACAGACATAGGATGTAGCATCCTCAACAACAATCTAAGCAGAAATTATTTCTTACAGAACTGAACCACTGCAACAGAGTGCAGTGAGTGGTAACTGCATGCTCTGGAAGATGAAAACGAGAATGTTTACCAACTCTTCGTTACCTTTTATTCGTCTCTCACAACACCGAGGAAATACGTAAGCGCAATTCTAAAACCCGTTTAACAGAAAACATACAGAACTTTAACTTATCAAGCATGAGCCACGTATGGACCTAGCCTCAACTTTACTATTCATCGGCATCCCGCACTAAACTAACCGTTTATTACTCAAAATCACAAAATTTCCGTCAAAAAACGTTCTGTTGGGGAAGAGCCACTCAAAAGCTCGCCATCTTAGTGCGGATCATCTGTGGCTCATGCTTGGCAAAATAAAATTTCGGTTTGAACTTTTTTACACCCAAAACAAATATCCTTATCGTGAATACAATCAAATATATTATTAGGAAGAGAATTAAATAAAAAGAGTATTACATAAAAACCTTTTTGATTCGGTATTGAAATTATTTTAATTATACAATCACCAACGCCGATCCGTTACGGGTGCTCATGTCTAAAACAGCTTTCTGAACAATTAAACGCTCACATTTATGTACCTCGCAGTATGAATGGGTCTCTATTAGTGGACGTATGCGACTTGACGATCTCAGCGGCGCGATACATCAGTCTCTAATGACCAAAACATCCTACAGCATAATAAGGCTTGGGCAATAACGAATCATTTGGAAAACGAAACCGATTCGGATAATTTTTTCGAATCGGATCGAATCCCTGATTCCATGAAAATAACAAATATCCCATTTTTACCATTATTATTACTGTCTCCATTACGATAATTAGGAAATTTACAGTTACGAATTACAAATATTAGCATAAACAGACTTGAAATCGATGTATTTTTCATTTTACCGACGTTGCATTTTGTCGTTAAAAATGAAAAATTCCACTCCCATTATACCTAGGTTTTACTCCTATGACCATTTCACGATTGATTCGAATAATCTGTACTCCAATCGTTTCAAATCACCGAAGAGGTGCGAGGTCGTGATCGGGAAAGATGTATTTTCGGGTTTCCTTTAACGCGGGATAAAAACTTTAGATTATGTCCTATCCCAACCTACACAAGTTAGCTAACCTTTGTTTGATTCTCGCAGCAGTGAATGTAGCAGAGAGGAAGTTCAATCATAATACGTGAATACGATTATGCAACATCGCTGTATTATTTGTTAATAATATTCGACTTGACTTACCCAAGAGGCGTGATTCAGCAGTCGCTCCTGTTTAATAAGAATCCTTCCGCGCCATTCCTAATAGAAAAAATCGCTTCAGCTTTGCGGTATTGAACAGCCAGAGAGGAAGATCAATTGAAACAGGTTTATGAACCGGGGCATCAGTGCATCATGTGTGACGCTTGTTCAATGTCACAGTCTAAAATTTTCTTCTCTATATCTTCTGAAAAGTGTGAACTAATGATGGATTGCGCTACGGAAGCTCGGTCCAGCTGTGGCTCATGTATGGCAAAATGATATATCAGATTTAGATCATACGTTTTTCGAAGTTTGTTGCTGTTCGGAAGTCTCGCGTTATTTTGTATACGTTTACGTGATGCGGCGTTTTTGTAACATTAAATCTCTGCAATGTATTGATTTGAAATGATGCACTTAATGAGAATTTTTTGTTTGCTCCTCGGTGGCGCAATACATCAATAACCCATACTCAAAAGATAGATGGGCGAAAATTGTTGGATGCGGCATTGTGGATTAAGAACATTCCAGGCCACAATAAACGCGGAGTTGTCTTACCAATGTGTTGCATTACGTTTCGGGTAACAAAATAAAAACGACAATACACGCCTGGATTGATTCGGGTCGTCGTGTTCACATGTATACAAAGCACAAACGGACGCAACGAAACGAACACTTCGTTAGCTTCCACAGTAATCCGTTCGCGCTTGCGCATAACGCAGGGATAAAATAAAACAAACATAGAAAAAACGCGTCCTACGCAAACATGTAGTGTGGCCTTCACACATACGACTAGTGCTGCTTCTTCCAAGCTCACTATGGGGGGGCTTGCGTGCCATCCACCACCTTCGCCGACCAAAAAAAATGTAAACTGGCTTTTTTAGTATTTGAAATCGTATCGGTAATCAAAATTGCTCATTTAAGCCTTAAACCAGTTTTTACTAAAAAATTCCGCTCTTCCTGTGCGATTTTAAGCTGTTGGTGGTACCATGACGGTTCAGTTCTGTTTGGGATGTTTTCCGTTTAGAGTGCAGTCGCTGGTACCATATGTTTTAGTAGCTCTTTGCTTTTAAGTGGCCGTTCTTTGGTACCTTTCAGCCACTGCTTCCGATCTTGCTCAGAGTGAATTTTAATAAAAAAAAAAAAAAAATACAACGGAAACCCTATTTTCAGCTATACTTTTTCGAGCAGTTTTGTGTCACGGTTCATGACGTTATAATTTCACTTTGAAAAGTTGGCTTCTTCTTTCCAAGTTTATAAATGCGCCACAGTCCAGGCACATCCATTTTCAAATGGCTTAGTGAATATTTGTGCTTCAAATCTTCATAATTAATAAATTAAAATTAATAAATCATTAAATAGTAAATTGACCAATGTGTTTCTAATACTTGAGATGAGAATGAAAATAAACTTAAAATCACAAAATGTCTGAAAGAATCTTTGCACAAAATCTTCATCGAATCGCCATATTCCCACGATTTGACTCTAATTCTAAATCCACGGGTGACAATTTAGGCAATTGTGCACACTGAAGCGGAACCTTCCCTCCCGAGATTTTTGAGAGGGCACCCCCTAGATTTTGGAATTTCAACCAAAATATTATCAGAATATACGAATTTTTACCGGGCTTGGACGCATAATTATCCATTATACACAGTCTTGCCGTTTTTTCTCCAAATGGTATATTTTTAAAACAAAAAGATCCAATAATTTTCGTGCGTCTTCGTCGCAAAAGTCTTGATACAAAAAAATTAAACTTTGATTCTCTCCAAAATTTCACACTCACGCCGTCACTGATTATGCAGATGTCAAACCTTAGTTGAGGGATCTTCACGCAGAAATTAATATTTTGAGGATGTGATATAGTTACGTTAAAGGGCGACAGAACCAAATTGGGGACGGCAACTACCTCGAACAAAGAATATTTTTATTCAAAAAATAGGAGGTGAGAGGTTTTCTAGGGTATCTCTCTATTTACTTACTTTTTTGCCATTGAAACAGACAAACCATTTTGCGCCATCGGCATACAATGAACGTAACATAAGCATTTTTTTTTTGTTTCAAGATGGTGAATTTCCTTTTGATAGCCATCCTCATCTCCAAGTTTGTGCAAAATTATATAAAAGGTAAATCTTGAGGTTCTTTCGGTATTTCAAGAAACGGACTGGTTATCGGGGATGAAGAAATTCTACAAATGTATTTTTATAGTTAAGATGTTTTTATTTGGTTCTAGAGATATTGGGGTGCCACTTCTGTCAAGATTCAAATCGTTTTTTCTGCGATTTGGTACGATTTAACAGAGGTTTTTATATATATTTTGAGTTTTTAAATATACAAGCAAAATTTAGGAGCAATTTACAAGCAAATTTGGATTGAAGAAAAAGCGCGAAAATATGAAGTGTTGTGTAATAATGGCGCACAGAACTTTAATGTTTGGTTTAAATTACAAGTCGGCGATTTTTAGGAAATAGAATAGGATTTCATTTTATCCTGCGGGAGAGGGAAGTCGAAAATACAACCTTCGAAGTTGTTTGTTGAGGTTTTTTTCTTATCCGATTTCACTCTTCCTCCCCGCATGGAAATGCTTGGTGGAGGAAACCGTAACCTGCGGTTTTGTGAAACACCATGCGCCTACGAGGTGCCCAGCAGACCTCTTGCGTATAAGCATCATCCCTCACAGGATACGTAGTTACGTCGAAGCGACCAACGATTTGTAGCCCAAAGCGTACTCCCATCGCCAAACGGCCGCCCGAAAAAAGTGCGCTTGCCCTTGACCGGCCGGTTCCTGCGACTATGCTTCTAACATTATTTTACACACATGGGTAAAAATTTAAATAAATTATTTTGAATGTCCCTTTTTCACTAAGACCTTAAATCACTATCTTTTCGCTATAACGATTTTGTCATGACAACGGGTGGAAGAAATACACCTGCCTTTACATAGTGCAACTTGCGTCTCTCTACTATAAAATGCCAAAAAACAGCGTATGATTTTTTTATATTTATAAATTTTTTGAAGAAGAATGGCAACGCCTGTCAAAGAAGAAGATTTACTCGTACCGACATGTATTCATTGGACAATTGAAGATGTTGCGAATTGGATCGAAGAGATAGGGTTCCCACAATACAGAGAATGCTTCCGAACGAATTTGATCAATGGTCGAAAACTCATTTTAGCTGACGCCAGGTAAACGAGATATTTTGTCCAGCCATGCAAGAATTTATGAAACATTAGTTATTTTTGATTGCAGGTGGCAGAGTTAGTGATAAATTCGTACCATTTTATGGGATGAATCAACCATCCCTGACTTTTGACCGCAAATCCATTGCAAATTTCGTCAGGGTACAAATTGACTGGAAACAGATGACAAATAGACAGACTCATCCATTTTAAGATAACATTGCCAGTAGATTATAAAACAATCTTCTGATCCTCATTAGTTCATGCGAGAAAAAAACTTACGAACAGCTGCAGTGAATGGTATGATAACGACTTTACAAATCTGTAGTCACTGTTTGCCAAAAGCATGCTTTGTCTGAATACACAGACGAACATAAAAATAACCAGATTTTTAACGCTTTAAACAACTCATAGCAAATAACTTATGGTTTGGTTTTCATGCAGAAGGAAAGGCGAGCATACAGCCTATTAACTGTATGCTGAACCATGACTTCTCATGCAGATACCAGTTCCAAGTCGGGGGTTGAAGTTCTTTTCTTAAGCGATTTTACTTTACTTCCACCCCGCCTAGGTATGATTGAGGAGGAAGCCGTAACCTACTGACACACCAAACCCTGACGGGGGTTTCCAGCAATTCTCTCTCATTTGATGAACCCAAGACAATATTGATACAGAGCTCGTTGCAGAATCACCCACAATGCAAAAGATAGCCAAACATGGTCACTCACATACAAAGAGTGAAAGGGCAAATTGGCCGAAACTACTCTTCCTGTGTACGAGATATAATATGCTAGTCCTGTGGTAGTGGAAACCCTGTAATATGGCTTTCTTCTGTTATATTGTTTTCCGCTTTAGAGTGCAGTTGCTGCCACCATACCATGTAATAGCTCTTTGCCATTTTGAGTGGCTGTTATTTGGCATTTTTTAGTGTGTCCCTTTTAGCCGGACTTTGAGTGAACTTCTATAAAATATAAAAAAATGGTCTTTCACCTAGGATAAGTGTTGGGGGACGCATAGCTTTGACCAGATCATTTTACCACTAACAGGACAGATACCATGCGCTGCGATTTATCATAGCCATTCATTCCCTCCAAGACATTTCTTTCCACTAAAGCTTGGGCCAAAAAGAATTTGGAGGACATATCGGTTTAGGGAATAACATGACTAATATATATATATGAAATCCCCATTGAAGTTCGAAAGTCTATTACGGCTTATCCACCTTATTACTCACACACACAGACCTAAAACGTCCCACAAAGTTAATAATGAGAATGGAACTTAATTAGAAATCAAACGGTGTTCAAACTTGACTACTTTTGCCCACAGCCGTCAGGTGATTGGGGGAAAAAACATCAGCAAAATCAGAAGATGAGGAAAAAAATAGTGACTCATAAACCCTGAAATAGAAATTCTGTTAACAGTAGTCCTTCTCATGCGATAATTCATTCATATTTAATCATTTTTAGTCACCTGCCAAGACTTGGAGTCACTGATTTTGAACATATAAAGTTTATATCGGCAAGTGTTCGGGAGCTACTCGGACTTGAGGAACCGTATTGGAATCGATCGATATCTTTATTACCAAAAACAAACATGGGAATGTTTCTGGAGAGAAAAAGTCGAACTGGACAACATGTTGATGGACTTTTGTTTTCACAACATTTGAAAGGAAAATAGAACTGTTTGTGGTCAAGAAGTTTTCCTCAAGCATGTTTTTCGAGTGCAAAAAAAAATTTAGAGATCTCATCTAATCAGAACTACAGCGGCTGTATTAGCTGAAGTGAAGTTGCAAGTCTGTTCATCAGTGACACAGACTCTTTTTTTTCTTATTTTTCAAAACAAAGCACTTATTCTTCTTATTTACTCTATTTACTTTTATTTTAATATTATTTAATAAAGTTTATCCACGTATTGTGTGAAATTCCATATAAACAGGTTGGCACAGGTCTATATAAAAGTGTAAAACATGATAATTATCCACTTGGATTTAATTGATGAACTGGAAAGCTGAAAAAGTTAGAATAAGAGGTTCATCACATTGGGCACATTTTTTACTTTCCTTTATCTCATTAGCCTCTCATTTTAGTGGATCAACCGGCATAAAGATCTATTACTACCAGCTAGGAACGCGAGTTTGGAATATTTTTTTTTATTCTTTTAATCGAATCGCTAATAACATAATTTCGAATGATTCTATTTAAAAAAAAATGGCCTAGCAGTCAAACACGTTGGTATCTCAGGTTTGAGCCCCAGGGAGTCCGGCTCGCTTATCCATGCCCACCACTCAACCCAGGATGCAATAACTTGGGTAGGATAAGCCGAACAGGAAACGATCATATCTTTCCAGTAATTGTAATCCTGGCCATCAATAAGTGGCCGCTGTTACAGGGTCTTGGACAGGGTGATCCACTCTAAGAAGTGGCTATTGAAAACAAAAAAACACGGTACTTCCCTCAACCGTGACACAAAAATCATGGCTATGGACACATTCGTACGACTGAAAGTGATCACAAATTTATCAGTCATACGTAGGGCTTTTCAAAATATTCGATTCAGCCACATTCGAATCATAAATTATTCGATCCGATTTCGGCAACAATTCAAAATCAATGATGTGATAGTTTTGATTTTTTTCAAAAATAAGTGTTAATTTTCATGTAAATTATAAATGTCGTTGTTTATTTATTACTTGACTTCTGATTCGATTCGGGAAAATATTCGATTGGATTCTGAAACCAAAATATATTCAATGTTGGTCACCCATAATCATACACAATAGTGGCAACGAAGCTGAATATCACAATGTCTAAGCATTTCAAAGGAAATATTTTTATCCACATACTTGAGGTCGTCATAGTTTAAATTCACTATATTAATAAAACAATGATTCAAGATTTCAAATTGCTCATATTTGACAATATTTTGCAGTTTATTTCACAATATAAAGATTGGGAAATCATAGTTTGGTTGTCATAGTTTATTCGAAACTCAACATAATATTAAAACAATGATTCAACATTTCAAATTGCCTTTTATTTGACAATATTTAGCAGCTAATTTTACAATATAAAAATTGGGAAATATTGATGGTGTCACTGCAAAATGAATCAATTAAAAGAATCGTCGAAAACAAAATTAATTTTTCTCCTGATTCTAGAATACCTGAGCAGTGCCAGATGATGATATTTAGACAGGATGACAATCTTTGGAGTTAAGAGTACCGGTACCGATTATTTAGATTAAAATTCGGTCAAAACAGTGTAGCTCAGCCCCCTCCCCCTTTAAATATGTCAATATTTGACATTTTTTTGTTTAGCATGTAAACATGAAAAATAACGTACACAGAAGTAACTTGAACTCAATGATTTTTAAAGCATAGTGATGTAATCAAGAATTTTGTCTAGGTGATAAACAAAAAATTGTATTCCTGCATAAATTTCTTGCTCAGTAAGAATATTTTAAGTCATAAAATAAGGACAAAAATGTTCAAGAATAGTGAAAAATCTATGCAGGAGCTGGCACATATTATCGACATAATCTAATCATCTCCCAATTTAAATTTCCTATGAATACCAATGTATGAAAGATATTGACTGGTTATAGAATTAGTTGAAGAGTTTGTGTCCTGTTGGATAGCAAGCAGCAACAACACAAGGGTTTGATGCTGAGCATCAGCAAAGTCTGGCCTCGTCCGTAGCCTGAAAAGACATCTGACATTCGGCCGAGTACGCGGGCTCAGATTCGAACTATTGCACCCCTAGTAGGGATGCACATTTCAAAGTTGTTTATCTGAAACATTCAAACGGGTAAAATAATCAATCCAAAACTGCTTTTCATAGCAATCGTAGGATTTGGAATCATAGTAATGCCAAGACGTATTGACATCACTACTATTTATTCGATAAACATTTTTTGTAGCCAATTATATTACAGCCTTCCGTTTGTAAAGGGCTTCTGTTACAACTCTTGCTATACGGATATTCTCTTACAATTTTCAAAATATCATAATCATAAAAAGAATATTCAATTCGCTTAGAATTAGAGCTGGGCGGCATAAGGTATATTTTGTACCGGCATACTGCCCCCAAAATGCCAATATTACCGGTACACCCAGCCATTTTCTGCTATCAAAAACATGCTATTTTGCCGTTTCAAAGAGCCATGCGATGCGCGACTTTCGTAAAAAAATCTGGTGCATACTTTTAAACGTGGGCGGGTTGTTGTTTCATGAAATTGCAAAAGTTTGAAAGAGGCATGGCAGCAGGTGTGGAAAGTGGTCTAAAGACCCGTATTTTGTCGTTACTTTACGTGATAATGCATCAACTTGTAACCATTTTAGGCAATATGTCACGAAATACCGGTATCATGGCAATATTCTGGAAAACTCAATATCGGTATTTACCGTCCTACCGATATGCCGCCCAGCTTTGCTTAAAAATATTTCTCCATCCCGTTAAAAATGTAAATAGTGTATTCATCTGGTTATCGCAGCGATTAAAGTTAGTCAGGTCAATATAATTTATTGCTAGATGATAGCTGATGATTACTGATAGATGATAAATAACTTCTGACATTTTCTGTTTCGGTATTTTTGCTGATTAGGTGCCATAACTCATATTTATATTCATTATTCATACAGCATAATTTTTTTACAAAACAAATTTTAGAATAGCAATAAAGAGTACAGTACATTTGTTTTTGAACACAGACAAAAATTCAGTTGGTTGGAAATTTGCATGGATCTTAACCCTGATACTAAGTCAAATAAATAAGGCCAAAAAAGCACTACGGTAGTTATCTAACATCTTAAAACAATATTTGAATCACTAAACTAAATTATGATTCAAAACTTGATGTTTTCAACAACAAAGAATTGTTTTAAACATTTAAGCTTGATTGCTAACTTCGTTTCTTCG
Organism: Styela plicata; assembly: GCA_963675895.2. Lineage (NCBI taxonomy): Eukaryota > Metazoa > Chordata > Ascidiacea > Stolidobranchia > Styelidae > Styela > Styela plicata. The sequence continues at coordinate 20,455,568 of OZ023142.1, read as the reverse complement.
CATTTCTGATCAATACATGCACAATACTATCGCCATTTGCTAAGTCTTTTATCACTCTCTCCATCCACCACTCAACACAAGGTGTACCATGACTTTACCATCGAGAATATTCAGAAATTCCCCAAAAAAAGTACAGCTATATGCCTAACAGAGCGCGAGCTTCAGAACTTTGCAACTGCAATGCTTCACTTGCATATTGCTCTAGAAGTTCTCGTTTCTTGCGGCGAAGCAGCGCATCTTCCACTTCTTTTTGACTCGGGACTGGGACATGAGCAACAAAATCTGGTTTTCCTTCATCTGATTTCATATTTTCCCCCTCGTATTGTTGACCAAGTATTTCAGGATTGTCTGTAGCGTAGATATCTTCCTCTTTCGTTGAAGACGCCACATTAGCCGGCACATCATCCCCATGAGCGGCTTTCCACTCTTCAACGGCTTCAGCGACTAATTTAGCTTCAACCTCTTTTTCAAGCGGGACAAGAACACCGTCATCTTCATCCCGATATCCGTAATAATCAGCATCCAAGTTCCTCATTAATTGACCTCTCGTTTTTCGCTTTTTCGACGGGGCATCACGTTGAAAAAGTTCTCGAACACCAGGTAAATCTTTTGCTGCCCCAAAGTACTTGTAACCCCTGTTCCCAGGCACTGTTTTGCCTTCATGATCGAGCATTCGGGGACCGATTTTCCTATAATTTGGACCTCCAAGTTCCACAATTCTATCCTCCCAATGTCCTTTTTCACGCAATAGTTTATTAATTTCATCGTTCAAATCTCTTATTTGATGATCAATTAATCCAGCGTTTTGAATTTGCGCAACTTTTCTCGATATTTCACCAAGAATCTGGCGGCGCCATTTTTCTGCTTTTTGTAGATTGTCACAATCTGTTGCTATAAAAGGACGACGTTCTACTACTTTTCCTTCTTCCATTTTCATTCTCCGAAATCTTGCCAAAGCCGTCATGGCTTTCTCTGCACTTCTTGCCATGGTTAGGTTTATTAATATTTAGTGCAATATATTAAATTTAACAAAAATGCAGCTGTAAATATGAACAAACAATATTAAGTGGGTTCTGGATTTTTCTGATGAATTACTACGAGCTGAAAAACATGAGGTAATGAAGTTGCCTTACATTGGATTTTTTGTAGTTAGGTTATATAAATACATTTTTCCTTTAGCCCTCAGTGGAATGAATAAACATTGGACATTTGATACATGTATGCAATCTTTTTTAAGAATATAATTCAAATGACAGCTATTCCTCTTCGTCCACTGTGCCATGGACGGAGATTGATTGCATGTCGGCTTTTAATTTTATGCATCAGAAGTACTTTATCACCAGCCGTATTTCAGTTTCCTTTGAATTGTAAATTAGGTAGCGATTTTTAAACGCATAAAAATATATATATTTTGACTATCTAATGGTAGGTTGGAAGCAGCTCCTGAAAGGAAATAAAAAATGACAAGTGATATGACACACACTAAAGAGCTGTAGAGTAAGAGTAGCAGCTGCACCACGAGCAATAATATTACACACAGAATCGACCGCGAGAATAGTGTGTCACGATATCAACTAGACTCCCACCCTCTGTCATCTCAGGTTTTAGGGTGAAGTGACATGTTCTCAAACAAACTTTGTTCCAAAAATGCAGAATGGGTACACTGTACAGTACCTGCAGTTCTGAGTTACTAAATTTTCCACCCAAATTTCAATTTTGGGGATTTAGCCAATTCTTCTCACTCTTTTTGATAATGGATATAATATATTATAATGATATTAGCATTTTATTTATATTTCCAAGTTGAAAAATTTTCTTCACTCACGCATTGTACCGGTTAAATACATTTCAAGTCAAATAAAAGTTCAAAATCATCAATACAGCTACAAAAAAATGGAATGAGCACTTCAGACACCCGAAGATAAAAAAAAGACTGTCAGCCTGCAGTGGTGTCACGCACATAGGAGTTAGCACAACTTCAGCTGCTCCAGTTTCCCCAACCATTTATTGGTGGCAGAAACATTTTGATTATAAAATCCTATATATTCTTCACCATTCACACCACCATTGCTGTTGTCGCAATAAATTCTTATGTCGTATTCTGCTGTACTGGACAATGTTCAGCACAAACTTGGTTGAGCGAAAAGTGTAAAAAATCCTATATATTCTTCACCATTCACACCACCATTGCTGTTGTCGCAATAAATTCTTATGTCGTATTCTGCTGTACTGGACAATGTTCAGCACAAACTTGGTTGAGCGAAAAGTGTAAATTGAAGCGGGTTATATTAGAAAGACAACTATTTTCAGGTTGCCCTCTTCAGGGTTACTTTTCCCCCAATGATCCATCATTAGGAGGCAGAAAAATAGCAAAAAATCATCCTTTTTGAGAATCAATTATGAGGTTTGTTTCAAGTTGTAAACGAAATACACTAAAATTTATTAACATTCCTTAATTCTTACATATGGATAATATATAAGTATATAACATATGTCACAAATATGTAATATTTTGTACAAATTGTGGTGAAATCTTGAGGTTGCAAAAATTAAAAAAAAATCCTTAGTCCGACTGTGTGTCACAAGAGGCAATACCTTTTTCAGGAAAAATGAAAGATAATTATTGTGTGTGATAGAGACTGAAGAAAATTTAATACTGTAAGTAAACCTGTTGAAAAATTATGTTAATTTCACTGAAATTAGTAACACTTACACTTACATTGATTTTTGTGATTGGTTATTTAGATATTCTAAATCTCTGCAAGACTCTGCAGTCTGCAAGACTTAATAAGCGAGGAAGGGCAAACAGAGAACACCACTAGTCCGTGAAATTGTTACACATGGATAACATTCAATTGGGATGGCTGTGTGACTTCTCGGAGCTGTTGAAATAACAAGTGGAAAAGTACGCGGCAATAAGCCAGACAAAACGCATTCAACAAAGGCACACACAATCTCGGAGCTAATAACATAACAAGTAGAAAAGTGTAAAGTAACTTTTTCTCCAATGATCCCCGCTAAATGACACTAACCCATCATTAGGAGGCAGAAAAATAGCAAAAAATCATCCTTTTTGAGAATCAATTATGAGGTTCGTTTCAAGTTGTAAATGAAATACACTAAAATTTATCAACATTCCTTAATTCTTACCTATGGATAACATATAAGTATATAACATATATCATAAATATGTAATATCTTGTTGTGAAATCTTGAGATTGCGAAAATTAAAAAAAAACTCCTTAGTCCGACTGTGTGTCACAAGAGGCAATACCTTTTTCAGGAAAAATGAAAGATAATTATTGTGTGTGATAGAGACTGAAAAAAATTTAATACTGTAAGTAAACCTGTTGAAAAATCATGTTAATTTCATTGAAATTAGTAACACTTACACTTACATGGATTTTTGTGATTGGTTATTCAGATATTCTAAATCTCTTATACATACGAATTCATGTCAGATCCAAGAGCAAAAAAAACGGTTTGATCAGAATATCTAAATTCTATTTAGGCCCAAACATGATGCTAAGAGAATGAGAATAGAAGGTAAAAAATAGGGAGTGTGAAAGGATAGGGTGCAGGAGATAAGAATGGGCTAAGCAATCTAGCAATTAAAAAATAGGTAACTATGTGACATTTTTCCATTTCTTCGAAATTTAATACTGATTTATACATATTTGAGCTTTTCAAATAAATCTGTCAAGCATGGGCCATGGAACTTTCAACAACAACAGAATTTATATGAATGATATTTGATAAAAATGGTTGAACGAAATTTTTGCGCCTGGGTAAACACTTACAGACTGAAATAACACTAAGTCACTATAAGCAGTCTGCAAGATTTAATAAGCGAGGAAGGGCAAACAGAGAACACCACTTGTCCGTGAAATTGTTACACATGGATAACATTCAATTGGGATGGCTGTGTGACTTCTCGGAGCTGTTGAAATAACAAGTGGAAAAGTACGCGGCAATAAGCCAGACAAAACGCATTCAACAAAGGCACACACAATCTCGGAGCTAATAACATAACAAGTAGAAAAGTGCTCAGCATCAGCAGTGAGCCGTACATAACGCATCCGACAAAGGCACACACAATCCCGGAGCTAATAACATAACAAGTAGAAAAGTGCTCAGCATCAGCAGTGAGCCGTACAAAACGCATTCGACAAAGGCACACACAATCAAAACGAGAATTTAGTCTCACCTACAATACCTCTTTAGTCATTGGGTTCGACCAGGAAGTTCATGGTACAGTACTTTAAAAATAGGAATGGATATTAGTAGTTTAATAATTAAATTCATAAAGCAAGCCAGAGTTGGATAACAATATGCAAGAAAAACTTTTGAAGGACAAAAAAGCAGCTCAAGGCAAGTTTTTATTTCGAGTAGATGCAATCACTGTTTATTCTATATTAAGCTATGTATATAATATTAGCTTATATCAAATTTTATAGCATGTTATTACAATGAGGAATGTCTAAAATATTTTATTCATGATTCACAATGTCATAATGTAATCGATTCCAATATGACATGATCAGGAAAACCGGGGATGTCCATAATTTGTTTAATTTGATTTATCCAGCCGTTCGAAATGAATGAAAAATGTAATTTTAAAGTTTTTTCTAAAAAAATATTTTTTTTTATATTATGTAAATGTTTATTATACACTAAGATTCAAATTATTCAACTCGATTTCGAAATCACAAGATATTCGAATTTGGTCACCTTTAGCCAGTATCCATGTCGATGATCAAAAATTCTATTAGAACAAATCTCGATATTACCGTATTGCTATTGAGTTGCAACAACTACAGGTTTTCTAACACAAGGTTGTTGTTCGAAAGTTCTAAATTGCGGTTATTAGCTGGGCAATACATATTATATATATCATTTGTGTGAAATATTGAAAAAGGGGTTTCTTGAATTTATATATTTTTTATTGAAATTAACTCCGAATAAAGCCGAAGCATTGCCTAGGAAAAACTAACTAACAGCCACTTAACAGTAAAGAGCTACTAAAAGACGTGATACTACTACTAGCAACTGCACTCTACACGAAGAACATACCAAACAAAACTGCCATGGCAAAGTGCAGTGGGTGGTATCTGCCCTGGACCATGGCAAAACCATCTAGCACTTCGTTGCTTCTTCTTAGTCGACTCTTATGGCACGCCGTAAATAGGTTAGGACGCACCTACAGGGCTCAAATATGCCAGAAATAAAGATCAAAAACATTGAAGGCTATCTGTTTTCCATTTTCTGTATCATGTTTTTCCACCAAAAGTAAATCCATGAAATATTGGGCTTTGAAAGCAGAGATGCACTTCAAGACGTAAGGTCTAATTTTGAAAATACAGAAATTCTGGCACTTAATAAATCAGAAATGATGATTTTTTCTTGAACTTCAGAGTGACATCTAGAATCGCAAAATAAATATAATTTTTACCGATATTGACAATCTTCTGGCTTCATAATGTGTATCAATTGGCAACTAACTTTAGTTTTACTGCTAAAAAAGTTTTAAAATGAATTCAGATTAATTAAATCAATCTTTGGAATTATTTGTCTCCACCTCAGTTAATAATAAAAAAGAATTATTATAACTTGCAAAATTTAAATGCTGTTTTATAATTCCTAATTTATATTTGACTGTGTTCTTAATCATATCCACATAGCTTACACTAGGAACTAACTTGATTAATGGCAACTAAGAATTCAAAAGGGTGGAAAGCCCCAGACGGGATATCGCTGCAGGAAGCGTACTATTCTGTAATAAAGAAGATTGAGGACAAAAAATGGGACGAGTTTACCAGGTTGTTTTTGAAGGTGGATGACAGCGAAATAGATCACATTAAATCTGATGCACCGAAGAACAGGAGCGAACAAAAGTACATGATGTGCAAATCATGGGAGTCCAAACAAGGTGCTAATGCTTCAGTAAAACTGATTTATGAACAAATGAATAAATTTCTTTTTGTGGATGAGTGGGAACCTTTCATAAGTTTGGAAGAAGAAAGAAAAAAGTTAGCAATATTTGCAAGTAAGTCAATAACCAAATATGCTTGTATACTTATAGCAACTCCTTTTAGAGGTCCAGTGGAATCACTAGCTGATATATCTCATATACCCTGGCTTCGTGTGCTGGATTTCGATCCAGAAGTGAAAAAAAGTTATTTTCTACGAACAGCTAAGAAGGCTTTCCAATCTTTGAGAAGATTAACAGAGCAGAGTGAAAATGAAATAAAAGCATTGAAAGAAAGGGAAACAAATTGGTCATATCTCGCTGGATACAACATGGACTTAAAGAACTCAAAAGTAAACGAGCAACAACTGATGAACCATTGCGAATCGATTGTCAAGTTTTGTGGTGAGAGGAAAGTGCCAATTTTTTTAATCTTATGGTACCCTCCAAATAACAATGATCAAGAAAACCTCTTGCCAGATTTTATGACGTTTCTGCGATATCATATCAGGCCTAGGTTGAAGAAATTCAAATGCATTATATGTACCGAAAAATTCATGGATATAAACCAAGTGGGTCTAAGCTGTGATTCCACACAAGAACAACAGGTGACAATGCCCTTGGAAAATGTATGTAAGTGGTTCGGAGATCAATGTAAGCAGGATATAATACCTATAGAAGCAAAGCAATTCCCATCATTCACAGAAAACAAGGATGAAAAACAAAAAGTCTATGACATCAATGACCAAGAGCTGAAATGGTTTAGAACTTGCTGCAATGTTCTTTCAATAAATGGTGTTGTTGATGAGAATCCGATAACATCAGATGGGGAAAATTTTCTTAAAGGGGGATTGCTGAGTTGGTTTGACATGGAAGGTGGCAAATTTGATGTGAGAAGGGATATTTTACAAGAAGCGAAAAATACCATCATTGAAAATTACATTGGAAAAGGTGTACCAGGGATTATCCCAATATATCATCATCCAGGCGGTGGAGGAACAACATTTGCTCGTCAACTGCTGTGGGAATTGAAAGGAGAGGCGCCTTGTTTGGAACTGCTCCATGTTGATAATGACGAGTTGGAAGAAATGTTGGAGGTTATTCATAATGAAGTACATATCCCCACAGTTTTACTAGTGGATGGGATTGCAGATATTGACCTGTTGAGGCTTTCGTGTGATTACCACAAGGTTATCATACTTCATGTTCAAAGAGATTATTCTTCAACAAAAAGAAAACAGTCAAACCAAACAAAAAAGGGGCATAAAATCATTACTGTCCCAGAAAACGTCACCCTCAAAGAATCAGAAAACTTGCTTCGAATACTCTGTAGAGTTTGCAAAGCTCCGACTGTAACACAGAGACTGAAAAGACTTCATAAAGGAGTTGAAAATGGTAATGAGCATTTCATATTTGAGTACGGATTGACAGCATTTGAATCTGAATTTCATGGTTTAGAAAGCTATGTTGAAGGTAACTTACGTTTAACACCAGGAGCTGAACAACTTGAGAACTGGCAGGAAATCCTAGGATACTTAGCACTTGCAGACTACTATGGTCATTGTTCACTACCAAGCAAAATGTTTGGTCTTCTCCTTGGTAAAGATGGTGAAGCAGTGTCATTGGATGATATAGAAGAAGAGTCTGGGAGCAGATTGATAAGAGAAGACATTAATGGAAACTGGAAAATAAGTTATTACAGGGTTTCAATTGGAATTTTAGAAAGGATCCTATTGAGAGGCCGAAACTCATTATCTGAGAGAAGAGAGGGCTCATTATCTGAAGAAGCACGTAAACAGTTGCCTCAATTAGCAATGCAATTCATTCTCTTTATGAAAAGAGATGGTATCAATGATGACAATGTCAGGAACACTCTGACAAAAATATTTATAAAGCGAACGGATGGTGAGACAACGGATAAATCTTTTTACTCAAGATTAATTGAAGATGCTTCAACTGATGAAGAAAAAGAAAACATTCTCTTAAAGTTGGTGCATACTTTTGATGAAGCAGAAGAATTCCAAGCTCATCTTGGAAGGTTTTACGGCAAAACAGAGAAATTTGAAAAGGGGGAAAAATATCTTAAAAGCGCGATTGAAATTGCACTCAAAAACCAGCAACAAAATAACCAGTCTACCTTGTACAGAATTTACAGCATGCTCGGCTATTTCTACAAGGACCTAACTTGGTCTAACTTGAATAAAGATTCTCTTGAGAAGGTAAAAAGTAAAGAAGCAATATGTAGTGCAAAATCTTCTATTGAATACTTTCTTAAAGCTGGAGACCAAAGTCGGCGAGGGTATCAAATGTCATACATCTACATGGGAGAGCTAAAAGTACGAATGCGTGTGACTGAATATGCAAACAAAATCAGTGGTGGTGATCTCACTTCACTTAATCAACGCTCTGCTCAACTCGCAGAATTTGCATTCAGTTCGTTCAGTCGTTGTGATGAACTTTTATCCTCTTGTTTGTTGTCAGCTGACGAGTATGAAATTGATCTTTGGAGGGTTGAAAAATGTGCCGCACAATTCAGCAAATGTTTTCAGAACTCTCAACTACTGAGTCAGTGGGCTGATAAAGCTGATAACTATACAAGGGCTAGGTGTAAAATTGCAATCATCAAGACTTTCAAGAATGAAGATCATAAGTTATCCAGCGTATATGATAGCTACAACGGATGCAAAGATAACTTGGTTCAAATTATTAACTTGTATGAAGAATGTTTCAGCGAGGCTGGAAAATACAAAATGAAAGAGCCGATATCGATGCAAATAATGGGTTGGCTGCACGCCATACGTCATCCAGATATTGACAAGGAATATTTACTTTCGGAGGTTAAAACTAAAATTGATTGGTGGGTGAGAAAAAATGAAAAAGGTTCTCTATCACATTATTATCAATATGTAATCACAGTTGTGCTAGCAATGACGACACCCAGTTCAGATAACAGAAAAGGAGTTGCAAAGTACCATAGACAACAAATAGATGACTTGAAGGAAAGGATGACCAAATCTATTGTTTACCATGCAAATCCATCTAAATCCTTAGAATGGCTGGGACGGGCAGACAAACCAACCTCGATTCGGAAATTGGTAAACAGAAGAGTACTTGGTAAATGGAATGGTCGATTTTGGATGTCAAAAGACAGCACTTCAAAACTACAAGTTTGCAGAGGAGAGATATCTGATTGTAGAATTCATCGAGGTATTATAATCATGGATAACAACAAAGAATCACCAATAAGAATATATTTTAATCCACAAAGATATGGATTCCACAGCAGTGATGCTGAACAAGGGATAAGAGTGGAGTTTTTCGTTGGCTTCAATCTGAGGAGAGGCGCGGAAGCATACGAAGTTAAGAGGCTTCATAGACATATTTGCCCAACTTGCAAGCAAGCCAATGAAATTTCTGAACTAGGACAAGATCTACCATCGACAACATGTGCAGACTGTGGATATAATGTGCTTAAAACAGATCCTAAATATGACTAAATTATTTATATTTCATTTGAATCTGCATATCTCTGATTTATTATGTCTGTGCAAGCATCTAGAATGGCTTTAGAGACTATGAAAGTTCCTTAATCCTTATTATAATAAGGGCTGAAAAATGTTTTCGAAATTATTCATTTGCCAATCTCACATACAGTCTATAGATATTTTGGTAAATGAGAGTAAATTATAATTTTTATACCACGATGCTCAAAATTCCCAAATAAATCATACGAGTACAGGCCCAGTTTCACACTTGAACATCTACCCAGATTCCCGAGATCAATTAAATGGAATTTTTAGTGCTATTGCTTCGCAGTAACATTTTAAAAAAAGCCAACACTGTGATAATAGCAAATAACATTTCGAATACCACATACCTCTCCTATATTCAACCTATTGGTAGACAAACTTTATTATTAGTGTTTATCAATTTATCCAGACTAGATATTTGATTTACATGACCGGTACTGCTCACCTTGTGATCCCTTATTTACTGTTTTATGGTATTTATAATTTATGTTGCATATGTATTTACTGTGTCTTCACTATACACTGTGTATATTTGTTAGTGCATCGCAACACAGTTACAGTGAATAATTTTTGGCTTATTTAAACACAAACTTTATTTTTATATATTTAGTTTATGTCTTATATCTATTTACTTTGTCATCACTATACACTGTGTATATTTGTTAGATGGCCATGTAGCGTTCAACGCACCGCAGTTATAGCGGATAATTTTTGATTTATTTAGACCCAAATCTTTATTTTTGTATTTTTAATTTAGGTCTTATATCCATTCACTGTGTCAGTTCTATACACTGTGTATATTTGTTAGTTGGCCATGTAGCATTTGTAACTGTTCACCGAATCACTGTTATAGCTAATAATTTTTGAATTATTGAAAACCCAAGTTGCAACAGCATTTTGCAACCAATCACACTTACTATATAAATATAATACAGATGCTAAGGTACACTATTTGATCGTGCTGATAGCGATTAAATATCGACAATTGCTAGCCACCGAATTTCCCCTTTCATTTAATAAATGTACCAGTCAAGTCGACCATGCTTTCGTGAGAAAGATGAGAGATCATGACATTCAATAAATAAAGTCTTACAATGTTAGAGAAAGGTATATCTAAGAGAAAACCCACTTGAAAAATGAACGTAAATCATGTTTTGTCAAGTATGGGCCGATGATGAAAAATTGAGTCCATTGTGTCGTCCATTTATCTCTCATGCTTCACAAAATAAAAATCTTATCGAAAAGGTTAATGGGAGCATTGCTTCCAGAACACCAGGATTTTTTTTACGAGTATTTAGATAATAAAACCATATCATTTATTATTACATGTGCCTTTGTTTTGCACTGACTAACATTTTGATGGTAAGTTTAATTGATGTTTGTGATGTAGTTGTATATATCAATTCAATTTTATATTATATAATACAATCCGTTAAATAAACATTATTATACATTTATCATTATTTCATAATAGCCTTGATTCAAATCAAATCGGAAGCACATTCAGTTTTTCTATTCATATATCATATTCTATTTTCATTTTTCAACCTTGTTTTTTGCTCATTCAAATATTAATTATTAAATTTTAGTAGTTTACATTTACCTTAGTTTAATTCATACCTATCATTCTGCTGTGTATAAGGAACTAATAGTTGATAGGAAAATAGATAATCTAATTAAAGTTTGATTGAACTGTTTCTTTCCTTGTGCTACAATGTTTTCGAAATAGGATTTTACAAAATCCGGACACAAAAACACTTGTTGTTTTCTATCGATCTAACATCGTTCTTCAAGCAAATTTAGGAGCATTGGAAATGGAATCACATTACCTTAGTTATTATCATTACAGAAAATTAACACCACATACATATATACGAAAAGATTAGTAAACTAGGCATAGGCTATCCCGTTATCCGATTATCATAAAAATTTCCAATGTTAGGAGTCATCGTAATCCTGCTTGGATGAGAATGATCTGCCAGTTTCGATTACATTGGAAATATGGTACTAAACTTTAGTAGACAGATAGACCCCTCCAAACATGGGTTCCTGTAATTACCGGAACCCACCCAGACGGGCTCGTTTTACAAAGGAACGGATCCACTGGTTTCGCAATGTTTGAAAGGATCATCTACATGTCCCTTTCGGACAATCAGATAAAGCCATTTTCAGATTTTGTGATGTTATTGTGACATATCCCAAGGCCATTATATGTGCAGTGACGTTACTACTAGCTAACATGATCTGGTCTCGTCCGCTAGAGGGCAGAAACAGATTTAAAAAAATCCCTAATCCCATTCTGCATTACTTTTGGTGAAACAGTGCAATCCAGAGGTCACATAATCTGTAATATTATTTATCACTTTTATTGCATTGGATAAAAATATTGCATTCAGTCAAACTTTAATGATTTTGGTCATCTATACACCTGCACATTTTGGCTAATTGAATTTGTCCCGCTAAATGTAATTTTTGTAAAGTCATCGGCCATATATTGTTTATTTTTTCAAAATTTACCATGGGTGTCTTCGAGAAATCCAACTATTTTCCAAGTTTGTCTATTTTTCAGCCAGAGCAGAGTTTTTGACATCTACCAGTGTCCAAGATTCTGTTTGGTAGTGCCTAACGCTTAACCTGTAACTGTACAATAATGTGACCTCATACCTGGGTCACTCGCTATACGCATGCTGCATGTCTAAATCTGTAAATGTAGCCGACCAGATTGAAAGTACAGCAGATCCTTTCAGATCCCATTCCATAATCTGTACTGTGTAATAGTAGTTTTTATACGAACCAGTTTCCAAAGTTGTCGTCAAACTCGACTATTCATTTGTAAAATTCGACTTTGAAATCTCCTCTACCTCCTAAACTCTGAACTAGCGAAATTGCCGATTTGACATTCTTTCGAAATCGAATATATTTGAATTCATTTCATTCTACCGGTAGTACTTAACGTTATATTTGTGATATATAATAACTTTTATATGAACCTAATTTCAAAAGTTGTCGGCCCCGAACTCACCAATTTCACCCATGTTCGAAATCGAATATATCCTTTATTCCCTTTTGTACTGGAGCTAATTATTGTTTTTACAGCATTTATTCTTATACAGTATATGCATATTTACTCTGAAAAATTGTGGACTGAAACGTCTAATTTCGTCTATTCTGCTCATATTCAGTATTCGAAGTTGAATATTTCCTTATTTACATCCCATTGAAAGTAATATTTTGCAATGATGCAATTTCAGCAGGTCATTATATAATAAGTTGATCAACCCCACTGTACAGTGTATGTCCTGTATATTTTACATTCACAAGTTTATGTGAATGGGATATACTGTATATAAAAAAATATATGTCAAGTGTGATCAAAACAGAACTTGTTGCTCTGATTAAACGGCCATCCCATCGGCCAGTCGTCCTGTGTCAACGCGAGCTATATATTCTGTATGTATGAATAGAATCATACCGTAAAACTGCCTAACCTTGAACACTTCCTAACTTCGAACACTTTTACAGAAACGTTCATAACTCGCATAGATATTGAGCTATCTACGTAATTTCTTTTGTATATTGCCAGAAATATACTATATAATTGTAGTGTGGTATTTTTTTTTTTTTTTTGAACACCCATAATTTAGGCATGATAAATACAAATTATAAGATAATACTAAAAAAATAGTTACGATTTTTGTTCAGTATTCCAGTTTTGTTTTTCCATTATTCAGTTTTTAATCCCGTTTTTCCATCATTTGATTCCAATTTGTCGATGATCATGTTATTTACATACAATCAATTATTAAGCATTCAATAAAAAGAAAAATTTACAAAATTAATTACTGCAATATATATTCTATATTTTACAACTAAAAGATATTTTTTTGTATGCAAATAAATTTTTTCATCTGAATTTTAGGTGTTTTGTGCGAAAATTTTTCGCTTTCGGCTAAAAGGTCATATCTCCGCTCTCGCGAGTCGTAATATCTTGAAATTCAGGCTGCCGGTAGAGGGCGCCCATAATGTTCATATATATCTACAGTGGCCGTGAGATGTCAGGACAGAGGTCAAAAAAAATTTAATTACGTCAGTTACTCAAATTGCCAAAATCAATAAAATTTGAGCCTACGTCAGAAGTTACGCAGCTTGACGTCGATCGCTCTTTCTCTGTGATGCACGGTGACGTCGATAACGTAACGATGGCGGTTATCTCTCCGAGACCTAGACCCGCCTTTGATCGGCGGAAAACGTAGCGATCGAGAAAATAGGCTCTATCATGCATGGGCTGACTGTATCAGTGGGCTTCTTGTCATCTGTGAAATTTAGAAATTGTTTAAAGGTGTCTAATGTGTTTAAAGGCGAACAATTCAATTCTAAAAATAAAAAACCTTGCAAAATCTCTAATTTAAGCGATATTAGTGGCAACTGCTGGAGAATTATCGATGAACAAACGACATTGCTGACACAAAAAACATAGCTCACACATCCACAATTGAAGCCGAAATTGTATATTTTGAATACAATTGGTCAACAAGTCATTTGGCGGGATTCATGGATGGTTTTGACGGTTGAGGGTGCGTTCGAGTGCGCTCAGCAGGTGATTCTCCAATACACAGGTAGAGTGTTTCTTCGCGACTATTTGGATTAAAAGTTGTTATTGTGAATATGTCAATATTTCAACAACTATCTATCATGAGAATTAGTTGGGTTGAAATATATGCTATAGGAACATGGACTGTTCAGAAAAAGGGACAATCATGTATGCTCCTTACCCGGTCTGTTTGGAATGTCACACATCGCCCAAACTTAACACGGCACATAAAACGCTTTGAATAATCGTCGCTTCCCATTTGTGTCGTTTCTTTCTCACGTTGACGACGTAACTGAACGTCTCGCTTACGTCATCGCGGACGCGCTTTCCGCGAGGTCTTATCTTCGTACGTCGACGTAACGTGCATCGTAAATGGGCCGTTCGATGTTAGGACGGCGGCATTGTGCTCTAAGCAGACAATAAAATCCCCAAAATTTACCTTTAAAATTGACGTTTGGAAATAGGACTAGGACAGGAATATAAAAAAACGTCTCATTGTTCTTATATCCAATTTTTACGAGATTTGGACGAAAAATGGCAGAGTGACTGATCGAATAGCACCAAAAGTATTCGAAGTTTTCTATATATTGGCTGAAAGTGTTGAGATCCAAGCAACGTGTCATCATAATTGATGTAATTTTTGCTCAAAACAGTTGTCAATTACAATATTGCATTTAAAAATGGCAACCAACCGTGCGAGCCAGCCTTTTGGAAACCCAGCCGTCTCAAGAGTCAGCCCTGAGAAAGCATTCGATTGGGACAGCTAGGTAGCCGTATGAGAAAGACAGACAGCCAGCCGCGTCCGAACCAACCGTATACGTAATATTTAGCTACCAACCCCTCTCTTGAATCCCACGAGAGATGACCATATGCGGGAGTTCCGCTGGACGCCTTGGCGCTGCACGGTGGTTCACGTAACCGCTGCTCACGGCGCCCTCCACCGACCATATCTATGCATAGAAAAAATGAGAAATACGGTTTCGCCAATAGACCAAAAACCTTCACTCCGGAATTCGTGTCTACACGAGAGGTCGTGGTTCGCCACATGGTTAAGCCCTATTCTCGGTTTTTTTTCCAGCAGGATGAAAATGACACCCTATTCTATCTTAAGCGCACATGCAACATGACAGGTAAGTAGACAAGACAGAATCTTGCGAAAACGCACTACGCCTGACTTGCACGCGGCTGCTCATGGCGGCGTAAGAAGGGGGGTGGGGGGGTGGGGGGGGGGGGTGGACGACATGTCCCTTCCAAGATTTTGAAAGGAAGAGACAGTCCTTCCTGCAAGGTTTTCGAATTTTAGTAAATATATCTCTAAAATAGAGAAAATTTTCACGCGTCTCCGGCGTGCAATGTATTATATAGAGTCTTATAGTTTTTGCGCCCAAAACGGGGCGAACAACGTAGTGTATCAAAAAAAATAACACTAGAAACAAACTATATATTTACCAAAATAAAACAATTAAAAAAGAAGAAAAAATTGGATATGTACAGCATATAGAAAGCTTTCATCTTGGGTATTAGATATGGTGTGACATATTTATGTAACTTGGGCTAAGCAAAACAGACTACCAGTAGGCCTACTTGAGTATACACGAAACAGATGTTGTAATCTTAACTGATGCGGGATGCGTTCGTTCACGTGTCACGAACAAGTGACTTTAAAATAAAAGTGGTTCACTGAGCCAGTGTGGCAAGATCTTGGTTTTCTTCAGGTGCCTGGAATATTCATGTCATGAACATATTTGTTTAGCTTGGTTGTCGCCAGACACTTTTGGGAAAAATTTAAATCTCCTGTCAATTTGCTATTTTTTATTTGCATATTAGAATAGCTTGTCATCTGCTGCAGGGTTACAGAATCCCGTTTTTCTTCGGGTGCCAATGTTATTCTCTTCGGATGCACAAAAAAGCTTCAGAACCATCAACACTGGTCGACCTAATCGGTGAAGCGCTGGCAATATATCTTCGCAAGTTCGAATACTGTGAGGGATGATCATTACGTGCGAGAGGCCAATAAGTTTACTTCTGATGGAATCCATTTTATTTTTTTTTCGGGCGTCTGAGTCGTCGTCAGTCTGTGTAGGGTTATAGGACATGTTGATACAATTCAAAAACTTTGATCCAAGTCCTCAATATAGTTCCATTATGAAGTAAAATCGCCTCGCCTGATGGCCAAGGGCCTGTAATTCATACTACTGCACGCTCGTTCGCCTCTCTGTGTCACTATCCTCTATGCCCTCTTCGAAACAAGTTATACGGTCATTTTGAACTGGCTAATATGGTTCTCAACATGGTTGCTTTTGATTAGCAATGCGTTATAATCGTGGCATTGTATTATAATTTGGAATATCATACATTTGCCATGATTTTGCCAAATTAAAGTGAATTTAATATAATATATGCCACAAGTCTGCCAAGCACTGAGCAATATCACGATTAAATCATTG
This sequence comes from Styela plicata, assembly GCA_963675895.2. NCBI lineage: Eukaryota > Metazoa > Chordata > Ascidiacea > Stolidobranchia > Styelidae > Styela > Styela plicata. The sequence goes on along the minus strand of OZ023142.1, from coordinate 20,439,032 downwards.
GTATTATTTACAAGAAGATAATTAAACTACTGCAGACAATATTCCATCAATAAAAGAAGAATTGAATTAATAATGATAAACTATACTGCTGTTGAAGTCAAATGATTCTAAAACATGGATGATTCACTAGAAGATTTAAACGTAGCGCCAAATTTTAATAAACCGATTGTACAAAATTTTCAAAATCTCAATAGTTCACATCAGGTTTGGCAGAACGTCAAACTGACCCCTATTTAGACATCCACAGAGAAAGAAGCTTCAAAGTCATCATCGACACCGTTATGAAATAAAAGACTCAAACAATTTTTTTATAGCCACTTCTTAGAGTGGATCAACCCGTCCAAGGCCCTGTAACAACCACTTATAGACAAATATTGTTACAATTGCTTGAAAGATATGATCTTTTCTTGTTCAGCTTAGCCTACCCAAGTTATTACACTCTGGGTTGAGTGGTGGCCATGGATAAGTGTGCCGGACTCGAACCGGAGATCTTCACATATATCAAATAAAAAATACAAACGCTGATGATCCGCAAATTCCCTCCCCTTTCAGGGAAAATGACGTAAAACGTTCTGTACCTGTTTCCTGACAAATCAGTCTCTGTAAAATTGGAATACACCCTAGAGTGTCCAGTAGTACAACGGCACTGCTGTGGTATTATGAAGTTTTTCTTAGAATTGGCTGGAAGAATATCAGACACCCGCCACCAGACGCCTGAGGAAAGAGAGGATTTTCATCTTCAGATATTCCGACCGTCGAAGCTATTCTCTAGCCTCACACGAAATTTTTTATAGCTCTCTCTCATCCTTTTTTTTTGTTTGGGAATCCCAAATTTGGAAAAGAGATATCTATCAAGTTATCTTCACTTTGTAGGTCTGTCAAATGTCAATGGATTTTTTTTTATCAAAATTCGCTTAGAGCAAGGCTACGGGAGACAAATTATAATAGAAAATTCTCCTGAAGACACTAAAGTGCAGAGAGCTACTTGAAATGCAGAAATAGGAACTAAGGAACCCCCATCCCTGATAGATGTCTATTGGCGAGAGCAAAGCCATCAGATCAACACGATCAGGAAAGCAGTGGGAAGGCAAGGAATTCCAAAGTTTAGAGATTCCTGGAAAACTGTTTGTGACATTGTGGAAGCTCAACAGTGAATAGGTGCGGATTGGTAGCCAATCGTGTGGACCAATTTAAAATTTTGTTCGGCGGAACGAGAGCAGAAAACTCCATTGAACAAAGACCATTATAATATCAGTGAAATAAACAAAGTGAGGCAACGTTCCGATGATGTGACAAACTCTGCAGACCAGAAGAAAGTTAATGGCCAATCATATAGAAAACACACCGTTGGATACGGTCGAGCATGCTGAGAACGGCGACAGCGGCACTACTCCCCAAATGTGACAGCAATACTCCATGTAGGGTTGAATCTGTGATTTGTACAAATAAAGAATGATTTCCGTAGCGAGATAATGGCGAGCTCGATATAGAGAACCGACTTTCATCGAGGCTTATTGAGCAATACTAGCGACATATTCATTCCAACTTATGTCCTTAGACAGTGTGAGTACAACGAGATGAATATTCGAGGATTCCTCCAGAACAGTACAAGATATCGAAATTTGAACTGCAGCCGTATTAGTGTAATCATTACTTTATAAAACTTTGGTGTTCCCAGAGTAAAGAGTCACATGCCATGTGTTACCCCAATTAGATACTACGGCCAAATAACACTCAAGCGATTTTGCCAAGCTGGACATAGTTCCGGGAGGGGGGGGGGGTTGCTCGTTGAGACAAGAATATGGAGTTGTATGATCAGCGTAAATTACCAAATCCCATATCAATTTATCAGGTAGGTTATTAATATATATCAAAAAAATCTTGAACCAAGAATCGATCCCTGAGGGACACAGGATGAAATGGAATAAGCTCCTGAATGTTGTCTTTCCAAAACAACATCAATCTTGCGATTGGATAAGAAAGATTTGACAATTGAAAATCTTGACCAGAAATCAAGTACGATTAAATTTTCTGCAAAGACTTTGGTGCCGATACTGCTTGTCAGTGAGGAGACAAAGCGGCCCCAGACGCAGGCGCCCAGAAATTTTATTACCAATGGTAGATTCAAAAACTTTGCTGATAATTGGTAAGAGGCTAATTGGACGATAGTTATTGGTATCAGTTCGATCGCCAGAGTTTTTGAATGCCGGCACAATCGCTGCACATTTCCATGTATAGGGGAAGGTGCGTTCTTTTGATTTTGACATTTATTAAACAGTTTGGCCAAAATAGCGAACAACTCGGGCGAAAGAATCTTCAGAATCACAGATGGAATGCAGTCAGGGCTAAGAGATATGATCGAAAAGAGTTTGGCAATCATTCTAGAGACAATTAGCGGAGTTACTGACATGTTCTCCAACGTTCGATTGGAAAATTAGGTGAAGAGGTACCAGAAACCAAACCAAGGTTGCAGTTATCAGAAAATATTCTGGCAGACAACTCCGCTTTGTCTTTAGAAAAACTCAAAATTTCTGGGCCATTTTAAAGGGAAGAAGGATATTAGATTTACCTCTGTTCATTACATTATTACAAAAATTTTTGAAACCTAATTTTTGTTCTGAAACTTTGGATTTGGTGGATTAGGTGTAACGTAATAAAACAAAACACTTTTAGGTTATCTATTACCAAATACTATTAAGATTTCAAACACACAAGACTCCTTGGTTTTAGAGTCTGTGCAGGATGCCTACGAGGCTCTTTTTTGAGCGAGAGTAAGTTAAAAGAAAAAATAGCTTTTTCGACCAGGTAGAAAAGCAAACAAGAATCATGGAAAAAGTTTATTATTAATATTCTCATTCAAAAACTTTGTGTTCATATAAGTGGTTGTACTAACAAAAAAGCATATACCACAGAACACAACGATCCAAAGTACCATAGCAAAAAGAAAAGTAACAAATAGAAAAAATTTCATACTAAATATGGAAAAATGCTTAACAAAAAGAGCTACACCTCGGAAGATAGCGTTTCTCAATCGAAAGATGAACAAAACATTTAATAATAAGAACTAATAGTTATAACAAAACGAAGGATTCCTCTTTATCAAGAACATACATAAACTACAGCAGCAAATGCAAGAACGTTCCACTTTATTTAAGTAAAGTCCAAGGTGCCCTTGATGATTGTTAGAAAACCAAGCTCCATTTATGAAATTTTGTTTTACGATATTCAGAATTCATGACAAACGTACGATTGTGTTTGCCCAGACTCGCCAGGTTGTCTGCAACTACGAACCAAATGATTGACATCAGAAAAAAATTTGTCATATTGTCAATATTTCGTGAACACATTTTCCTAATTTTGAAGGTCTCTTTTAGGGTGTCTGGTAGCAACTAAACTGTAGAAAAAGGTTCAAAATCAGCAATATTGTCATGGAGTGAGAATTTTGATGCTTTTTGTCCGGTTAAAGAAAATGACATGAACATTTCAGTCACCAGAAGAAAGAGAAGATTCCGTCACCCTTGTTCGTCCTAACTATCAGATTCATGATTCAATCAACAAGCCATATCAAGCAATTGCTTAAGAAATTCAAAATCAGTCGAACTGAAAATTCCCTAATTCACATGAATAAGTGGGACTTTTGAAGTAAATAACAATTACTGGAGTTGTTTATGTTTATTAAAGAATTTTGATTGGAACGTTAAATAATATTCTGAAATCAAAAGATATGTGATGTTAGCTTGTGTTATATATATGATACAACATCAGATTTTGCAAAGTACATTATTCTAGTGTATTTCAAAAGTTAATTTTCACCTGAATATCAAATAACGGTTTCAAGAGAAAGCAAAGTGGTGATTTTACCATCACCAGGCATTCGCTGCCCAAGCCAACTGCACTTATTGCTGGTTTCTATCCTTTGTTTTCATTTATCAGATCAATGGCAATGCGTTGGTTCTTTTCAGGTGCCACCTCCCACCATGCTCATAGAGAATTTCAATTAAGACAAAATAAACACAGGGCGTCAAGAATCTTCATTTTCACTCTAATTCGAAAAGCTTTAATGTCTACACCACTTGGTTTTGAACATAGAATAAATAGCAGTGTAGACGATTTTTGAAGTCTTGAGTATAATATTATTGCTACCAGATTAACAAGAGACATGGAGTATATCTCAGATTCCAGAATACTGACTTTTTTTGCGAGGACCATGGGAAGCTGGGATTTTGCTGATCAGAATACCAATTTTATTCGACATCTGCACTTTGCAGTGTTCTCATACCATTTAATAAAAAGCAACTTCAAATATGACAATGAAAAAGGCAAACGAAGGCTTGATAATAATAAATATTAATTTAATCAAAAGTAAGAAACGTGTCATCAAAATGCTAAAGGGAACATTGCTTATCTCTTGTACTTTTAGGGTGCTTTGAATCAATATTTAAGAAGTTGACAGGTGGATCAAAAAATTTCTGGAAATTTTCCAATTATCATAAAAATACTAGTGCAGCAGAAAAAAAAATGACCCAGATTTGATGTTTCTAAAATTGAACATAATTAAGATTTAGGGGCAAAATATTAACAAAAAGCAGTTATTTCAATTACTGTACCCAAAATGTCGGGAACTAAATTGAACTTCAAAAAATTGTTCGAACCAAATTCTTAAAGTAACCCTAAAACATAAATTTGTCAAGTATTCCAGTCAGAGATCTTTCGTTAAGTATAAGTCACTTATGGATCGCGCCACAGACGTGCGGTCCTTCAGTGGCTCAAGCTTGACATAATACAAGTTCTGACTATAACGACCCCTTTCAGAAAATTTTTTGTAGAAGCATTTTTTGTTTAGTATGAGTCACTTATGGATCGCGCTGCCCATCAGTGACTTATGCTTGGCAAAAGAAGATTTCTGTCTAGTTTGGATCATTAATAGCAATGCAGTCAAGACACAATATCCTGGTAAAATTTGGAATTCAAATCCCCACTTCTGTCGTTTAATATGATTTGATAAAGGTTGCTAATGCTGAGCACACTTTAACAGAATATTTATGATTTTACATTTATTTTGAAATTTTCTACGAATAGAATTTCCGAAAAAACATCAGATTAATCTATCGAAAAAACAAATGAATGAATCAGAAAGTGTCAATCTGCCGGCTCGCTCCATCTTTTATTTGAATAGGAACATCTCAGGAAAATTGTCTATATTGAGAACAATCGTTACCAAATTTAAATAGAGGATAGACAAAACATGACATCATAAATTAACAAGGAATCTTTCTGTGAAAGTTTGTTTTGTATAAAAAATTTAAGTTATAACCAGACCGTTATAACCGTGGTTATTTGATTACATTCTCCCATGTTTTTCATACAAACGTGACATCATAAATAAACAATGAATATCTTTTTTTTGTTGTTTATATACAAGTTTGTTTTTTATGAAGAATTTAACTTATAACCAGAGAGGGGGATGTCGGAAAAATCGTTCCTGTGCGGTTATTCGGTTACATTCTCCCAGTAATTTGTAACCAGAACGATATATATTTTCAAAGTGACTTTAGTTGTATTTCAAAATTTTCTGGAAAAGTACAAGACTAAAAATTCTAATATTTGATTCATAAAAATTATTTGTTAGATACAGAATTCAAGAAATATCAGTTTTATGCAACCCTGCCTGAAAAACTAATTAATTTAAATATTTTGTGGGAAGAGATTTCTCTATATTTCAGACTTGACTTTGATATTATCTTCTTAAAGTATCCATGAGGTAAGTTACACCATTATGAGGCCATTTTTTTCATAGCCACACTTTGGAGTGGGTCACCCTCGCAAGTCGCAACTTATAGACAAACAGGGTTAGAATTGTTGGAAAGATATGATCTTTCTAGTTCGGTTTAGCCTACGGGACTCTGGGTTCGAGTGATGGGCATAGACATACAGATACGACATGTGAACAGGGCTTGAATATGAACACCATAGCATAGGAATTATATAACTGTTCAGGCAGTGAAATAAAGATGTATAATTGTTGAATGAAAAATCCTGTTCATTTTGGAACATTACTCAAAAAAAGACAATTTCTGGCAAAGAAACTATATTAATTACAAACAATTTTGTATCATAAATATGTTACTAGCATAGTCCTAATTAGATGGTTGATTGAATCTAGATTACAACCCCAATCATGACATGATTCTTCAGCGACCTATAAGGCTGGGCACATACCGTATTTACTTGATTGTGAGCCACGCTTGATTGTAAGCCGGCCTTGAATGTAAGCCGCATGTTAAAAATTTAATGTAAGACGCATGTACCGGTACTGTGCCGAAGTTTATATGGGTTTGTGGCTGATAAAGCTGACCGATAAAGTTTTAGACAGAGTATTGGCATCGCAAAGAAAAAACGTAAGCCGCCCTTGAATGTAAGCTGCATATACCGGTACTGTGCCGGTGCTTATATGGGTTTATGACTGATGAAGCTGACCGATAAAGTTTAGACAGAGTATCGGCATCGCAAAGAAAAAAATGTAAGCCGCCCTTGAATTTAAGCCGCAAACATGATAGAAAAAAAAACTTTATAAGCCGCGGCTTACAATCGAGTAAATACGGTAAGTGCATTTCTACAGACTTTTCGAAAAGGATTAACCTTATAACATCCCATGCACAAGCCTGAGGAATCTCAACACTTATCTGATTGGGGTAACGGTTAACGATTATTTTCGTCTGCTCATTGCAGCTGTTATAAATAGAAAAATAATAGAAAAATATGCTTAGAATATGTCTTGAGATGTGAACGAATTCAATATAAACCTGGCATCATATGGTTTTCTGATTCTGACCATTTAACCAGATCGGAGACCATTTAACCAGATCGGATTCGACCAGATCAAAAATTTTATTCTGTCAAGCCTGAGACACAGATGGACCTCGCCTCGTCGGCGAGATCCATCAGTCACTCAAGCTTAACAAAAGCATGTGTGAGCAAAATATTTGCAAGTGGGAAATCTGAGCTACATCTTAATACTGTATCCCTGTGGACATGGTCGTGCACTGATCAGATTTTCACACAAGGCGTGGAACGGAGTATAGAAAGTTCGTTGCACAACACTTGACCCTTTTCTTGGCTTTCGGAGTAATATTGGTAATCTGATCAACATAGCAACATCAACCGCAAGATTGAAATAGTCTTAAATACTGCTTAACGCTCAAATACTTTTCAAAATTATGATGTACGTCAAATTTCAAAGCAAATATGGCATATATCATGATTTTTTTGGGAACAGATAAATTTGGAATTTTCAAAAAATCAAAAATTTTAATCATAGTTTCACAATACCAAACAATTTAGACGACTAAACCCGGCACAACGATGATATTCCCATTTTTTTAGCAGCTACATTCCGGCCCCAAAAATCTCGAGTTGATCATAGTTGGAATGGAGTTCAATGGAATTTCTTTCGCGCTCCCATGTGTCATATGGAAAATTGTGAGTCGAGGTCACAAAGTTCTCTATTCGAGGGTTAAAGGTCAATCTCACTAAGAAGTCTCGCTACAATTGGAGAACAGTCCATTTGACTCATTGCAACATTTGCTAATTGTTCTTCGTGCTTTTGTATTAAACTGGAAATAAAAAATAGCTAGTGAAAGGAGTTATAAAAAAAATTTGTGATAGGAATAAAAACACATCCAAAGACAGCCTTGTTTCAGACACGATGCCTTCACACACAGCTCCAATTTTTACCAATTGTATTATAAAAAATAATAAATTTACTATTGGGCTGTTTCTCAGTTTTTTTTACTTTATAGAGTGGATCACCCTGCCCTGTAACAGCGCCCACTTATTATAGATGGACAGGGTTACAATTACTGGAAATATAAAATCTTTTCCTGTTCGGCTTAGCCTACCCAAGTTATTACACCCCGGGTTGAGTGGTGGGCATGGATAAGCGAGCCGGACTCGCCGGGACTCGAACTTGAGGTCTTCAACCTGCGATGCCAACATGTTTAACCACTAGGCTATCGCGCCAACAAAAATTTATTATTACACAGGCTCAGAGAGATACATTTGAAATTTGACACAGTGGTAGATTTGGGAATAAATTTATATCAAGACCTGACTCTTGCAAGAAATTGAGGAGATGGTTTGCCTGATAAAACAAAATTTATGAAGATAAAAAAATTTAAGAAACATAAAAAAAACTCACCCTCTTCCTAGATCAGAATATCTTGCAATATTAGTTAATATTAATGAAGCTGTTAATCTAACACTCTTGCTTATGGCGTCTTCCTTTTCATCCTGGAAATAAACGAAATAAATATTATAATAAATGAAAAGTAAATAATGATGCATCGAACCAGCGGCTATGGTAGGAAATGACAAATTTTTTCTCTACAAAATTTTCTGCTCCAGGCCAGCAGGCAGAATCTTGTCGACTGTGTCGCCCGAATGGAATGGCCCCAGTGGAAGATCGTAAGAATTACACTTTTTTCGTAAAGTGAGTCTTTCTTTAAAGTTGACCGCTTCAGATCGCCCAAAAATATATTGACGATACTACTGCCATTAGACATATGGGGTCAATCGTTTATAGATACATAGTACATATCCGTCGCTCGAAGTGGGTCGATTGTGGTAGTGGCTAGCTACTATAAGAACAAAAATAACACAAAAGGAGTAAAATATCGACCAAAAAAGACTCCGCATTTTCAAAATGTTATTCATTTTCTCTGGATGGATCAACATCAATAATGCTACGATAGAATGAAGGAGTCAGACCTGCGCATAACGAGAACAAGACCACTGGGATGGTCTTTAAATAAACCGATATAAATAAGAAAATGTCTTCAATTAGTAAAGAAAAATCTTGATTTGTGATAACAAAGGCAAGATTAAACATAAAGGAACTTTTGACTCATGCCTACAAAGAAATAAATATTACATTTGAAATTTAAAATCCAAACTCTATGTACTACATTGAACATTTGTTACTTTTGTTCTAAACCCTGATATCATTGCTGAAGGAAACCAAATGATTAAAAACCTTACCAAATGATTAGCAAAAGGAATCTTCCCAACGTTGCGATACAAAACAAGTAATGAAGCATTCGGCGCCATCAAATCAATTGTTGGCGGTTTTGGTTTCTGTTGCGACCCTGGCACTTGCTGGGGATTCGGAGCTGGGGTGCTTGGCCTCACCCCAGGGTGCTGTTGTGGTACGGGAGGCCTGTAAACAGCTCCTTGGGGCCTGGGTGTCCCTACTTGGGGAGGGTGGAATTGTCTTTGTTGTTGCTGAGCTATTTGAACTTGTTGTGGTGTGGGAGTGTACGTTGTTGGAGGTTGGGCAGTTGATCGTAATATTTTCGCTGGTGGACCTGTTCCCAAACTGACGGTTGCTTGTGGGTGTGGACGTTTGTTGCCGACCTGAAAGTAAGTACCAACATTTAATATAAACAGCCCAAGAAAGAACATGGGAGTTTTTTTTATATATATATATATATATTTTATATATTATAGTGCATTAATAGTAAATATGGAAGCTTAGTTGAAATCTAGAATTGGTTCTTTTCAAACTTGCTAAATGTAATTGCATAGTCGACAGAAAGCATTGTTAATGGCATAAAGCATATAATGATATGCTTTACTAATTATACCTGGGGTGCAATTGATTGTTTTGGATTTTAGTAGGTTCAAGTGCTTAGTGATTTCTACAATACTCGCAGCTGCAGTCCCTGATCACTTACTCTAAGCAAAAAGGGAGAGCGTTTAGTGGTTTCTCAGCGAGATGTTTCCCCCTTAGAGTGCAGTCGCTGGTATTATATCTTGTATTAGCTCATTGCGATTAAGTGGCCGTTAGTTTGTTCCTTTCAGACACTGTTTCCTGCCTTGCTCAGAGTGAATTTCAATGAAAAAAAACCTTTATTTGATTTTAATTAGTTCGTCAACACTTGAAGGAAAACAAGATTCTGCCACACTGAAACAACGTACCTGTGGAGTTCCCTGATACACAGCTACAGTGTTATTCGTACTACCAGGAGTAGCAGGCTGCTGCTGCCTATGTTGGTGTTGAAATTGTTGCTGCAATTGTTGTGGAGTGACTGATATGATTTGTTGTGCTAAGTTTGTTCCTGGATCTCGACCTGGGTGTGTGCCCTGAAGAAAAGATAATGGATGATTAATATTGACTTATCACTCTAATCGCCCTCTTCGCATTAGGGGGTTAAAAAAATGAAATTAATGAAAAAAAGCTACAACACCCTCAAAAGGAGCGGATGGGTAAAAAACAATGTACAATTTTTTTTAGCTCATTTGAAAGTTTTGAAACAAAACCGGCAGTCTGAAATTTTCGGTTTCAAGCAAAATCTGGCAACCGTGAAAATCTTCCATTCAATCTTTTTGGTTCTTAGTTATTTTGAACAATTTTGGCTGATTTGTGCCAAAATAAATGAAATTAGATGTAAAGGAAAAATAAAAACCAATGTTTCAGCACAATATTTGGAATTTTTCAGAATGTCCAATATTGAAGCTTTTGGTAAAAATCTCAATTTTTGGTAAAAAATCACAAAATCATTTCAAATCCCCATTTTGGCATGACTTCCATCAGCACAACCATGACCACATACAAGAAAAATTTGGTTAGGTAAAATGACTCAACCCAGACTTGGCCGAGAATGCAGCTTAACTATATGGCGAACCACGACCTCTCGTGCAGATACTAGTTCCGAATCGGGGTGAAGGTTTTATTTGATTATGTCTCATTTGTCCTGTGCATGGACCTGGTTGGTGGAGTCTTTCTCATGCAAAGAATTGTTATAAAAAGGGTATTACAGACATTAGAAAGGAGACCAGGTTCTGCCATCCTCGCTTCGATATTAACTTGAATTCAGATTCATCAGGAGCCAGACTAGCGTGAGAACTGCATTGTTCGGCTGGGGTTGCCACTGTCTGATATTGATGATTTTTTTTTTAACAAAATCGAAACTTTTCGAAAAGTAATAGCAAGAAAAATCAAACCAACGCTGCTTACGTCTCCCTCCACCAACCAGGTAGGTCCATGCACAGGAAAAATGAGAAATACGATAATAAAAAAAAAACGTTCGACCCGATACCGAACTGGTATCTGCACGAGAGGTCGTGGTTCGCCATATGGTTGAGCTGTATTCTCAGCTTTCCTCTCCCACAGGATAAAAATGATATCCTATCCTATTCTAGAAATTTCAGTTGGTAAAACTGCAGCAATTCACAAACAATTTTTGGTCAGAACTTAATGAGTTGAACAGCATAAATAAAAAAGTAAATACCTTATAAGCATACTGTTTTACAACCGAAGGTGCTGGGGTTATGCTTACTGGGGTGGAAGCCAGTACTGATGCAGGTGTTGTTTGGGAGTTCTTTCTTCTAGTTATTGTGTCTTTTAACCGTTGATTGAGAGCTGAGTGAGGTATAGGGTTTGTGGGGGTGGAAGGGGTCATGACCTTTGACACTGGGGTCATAGTTTGAGTAGAAGGTGTATTAGATACACATGGCATGATTGATGGCGTCGTAGAGATGCCACTTGTCGGCCGCGGCGCCGAGTCCATGCCAAATATATTAGCTACTTCCTCAGTGTTTATGGTGGAACAACTTTGCTCAGTACATTTTGGCGTGTTTGGTTCGAGTTCAGATTCATCAGAATTCATTGCTTTCAATGACTCTGAAATCGCATCAGATATACTGAATGTGTTCGCAGTTTTTTCCTGGGCAGTAACGGCAGTGTTCCCCGGTAAATTTACTTCAGCAGTGTTCACTTGTGAATTTGTTACATTTGGTTTTAAATTAGTATTTTCGCAGTTTAACTTATTCCCACACGTTTCAAACAGTTTGTCATTATTTTGCTTTATGGAACTTCCATTTAATAGTGGTTTTTCTTTGTTCAAAATTTCTGAACTTTGGTCAAATCCATTGACCATGAGCGTTTTTTCTTTCGTTGATTCTTTTGATATTTTCCGAGATTTTCTCGACTTTGTTATTTGTTCTTCTGCTTTATCAACCTCCATCGATGTCGCGTTGGAAATATTGTTATGTTGAGTTGCTTCATTGTCATTCGTCGTGCTAAAACGCAAACAAAGAGAATAAAAAAGATTTTTTCAACAGTGTAGCTCAAATTACTTGGAATGAGTCACAAAATGTGAATATATTGAAGAGATGTATTCTTTTAAAATATTTTGAGTAAAAAATGAAATATATAGATAATTAAAATTGAATATATTTTTATTTTTATATATTTAATATTTTTATCAAATAATATTTTTATTTCACAGATATTATAATGGTCTTTGTTCAATGGAGCTTTTTGCTCTCGTTCCTCCGAACAAAATTTTTAATCGGTCAACACGATTGGTTACCAATTCGCACCTATTCACTGTGGAGGTTCCACAATGTCACAAACAGTTTTATGCAAGAAGCTTTTTTCCAAGAATCTCTAAACTTTGGAATTCCTTTCCTTCTTGCTGCTTTTCTGATCATTTTGACCTACAAGGCTTTAAAACTCGCATTAATAGACATCTATCAGGGATGGGGGTTCCTTAGTCCTATTCCTGCATTTCATGTAGCTCTTTGCACTTTAGTGGCTTCAGGAGAATTTTCAAGTTTAATTCGTCTCCCGTAGCCTTGCTCTGAGCGAATTTCAATAAAAAAAATATTTTTCGATTCCAGAATCAAAATAAAAAATCTCTTTAAGCTGAATCAAAATATTTCAACAAGCCAAGCAAAACCCACAGAAATTCTTTTAACTACATCAAAAATTACAGAAGGTTTCAAAACGTAAATATCCTTCGAATATTCTGATATGAATTGATGGTGAAATCAAATGGAATAAAACACGATTTGCTCATCATCGAATATTGTAGACATCCTTGTCGCTTTATAATTTCCGTTGAAATAAAAGATTTACCGACATAAATACAATAAAAAACTTACCTAGCATCCATAGGCTCAGGAAAACCATTCATAATCGGAGTTGAATTGGTTGGTCCGTTTAACGCTTTCTCTTCCATATTTTTCGTATTAATATGTTCAGTATGATTTATTTCTGTGCTGGTATGATTATTTTTTACCAGACCAGAAATCTCAGATGCAGAGTCTGTCTCTGGTTTGTTATTTTCTTTACTGCATTCAGCTTCATTTTCTTTTGATCTACTTTGAACTTGTGGTGTTGTTGAAGAATCGTTTGTGATACTATTAGTATTTACTTGCGGCATCAGTTTGGTGCCACCGGGATCTGATGCCGGTGTCACAGTCTCTTTTGGCATGTCAGAGTTTGTGTCACTGGATTTGTTAGTTTCATTGTTGGCATCTTGCGATGCTTCAGTTTTATTGACTGACTCCACACTTTGCTTAATATATGGTTTATCAGCATGCAAGGCATTTTCAGTCACAAACGTGGCATCATTCGGTGCCACAGTTTCTTCAACTGGCTGCGGGTTATCTTTTTGGGTTACTTTTGTGTCATCAAGGCTAGTTGATGCCGTATTCTGCTCACATTGGTCATTAGAGGTTACACCCAGAGCATTAGGTGCCACGCCTTGGGTGTTCAGTGCCGCACATTGTATGCTTGGTGCCTCATTTTCACTAGGAATGCCAGTAGCGACTACTACACTTTGCCCACCACTTGCCGTGGATTGAGCATTTGTTACAACAATCTGGCCATCCTGTGTCATGACTTGACCGGCCAGCGCCACAGTTTGAATGACCGGTGTCACGACTTGACCAGTTACTGCCACGGTTTGCCCAGCCATGCCAGGCAATAGTGACACACCATTACTACCAGGTATTGTTGACATGATGTATATAGGTTGAAAGTTCAACTGTTGGATTGGTACAGCAGTAGTTATTCCTGGTATTGAAATAGGAGGGGTTTTAACTATAGCTGATGAAGATGTCGCAACACTTTGTTGGCTGTTGGCTGATACTGTAATTGTCGGTTGACTACTGAAATAAAAATGACAAAGTTAAAATTAACCAAATATTTAAATTTTCGCAGTTCCTATTTCATTGCAGTGTTGAAAATACTAAAGAACTTTGCACTAGTACTTCTTACTGTGAGATTTGTATTTTGCTAGTCCAACCATAAGTTAACATGATTCCATCAGCCCCAATACTTCCTTCATCATTGCAAAATTCCCCTTGGTATTTTTGTTAATAACGCTGAAATCAATTTGACTGCAGGGGTGCAAATAACACGAGGCGCGAGAATACTCTCGTCTGTACTCGCATCAAGACATTTACGAGAGTATTCAATTTTAAAATAGAAAATTTTGTATAAAATGGGAGAATTTACATCTTTGATAAGATTCTCCTAAGATCATTTAAAACATACTTGTTGGCTTCTGAGGATGAGAAATTAACATAAAGTCCTTAATATTAAGCACAGAATTGAATGGAAATGTTTTTTACAAAACTACCATTGTTTACTTCAGAAATATATGTGTGTAGAGAAACACGAGATTCTAGCATACTTCCGTACAGAAATCCTTAATTTCGACCCTGAGACTGAGCAGTTCGTTATATTTATTTTGCCATCATGGAATAAAATGATATCCTATCATAGTTATTTGTAGTTTATTTATATATTACCCTAGTTTCATTTTTTCTCTCTTTTTTAATAAAACCGACCAAAAAGTGTTGTTGACTCAATGACAGAGCAACTCAGGCTGGCAGAATCTTGTATTTCTATGGGTGTCTGAAACGTTCATGCCATTATCTTCGGGTGAAAAAAAGTTTCAAAACCATCAATACTGCTATTTCATAGCAGTATTGATGGTTTTGAAACTTTCTGTACAGTTTGGTAGCTACCAGACACTGGAAAAGGCATTTTAATCTTTTAGGAACAGATTTATCATGAATTATTGCCGGATTTCACCCATTTCCTTCAGATGTCGGAGTAACAGAGTAGCGGGCATTCCACCAGCCTGGAGAGACCCGTCCTTCGCGACTCCGGTCTTTACATTCTCATCACATTTGCATTAAAAAAAATTGTGGTCAACTGGATAAATTAAATCATCTGCTCAGATTAATAGTTACCTAGTAGCTGGGATCTTTTCATACTCGGACGATAACGTAGAACTAGGATCCTTTAACTGATATCCAGGTACCGGCAAAGGTGTTGCACGTTTTTTTATTCCTGCAATGTGATACTGGGGCTGTCCCCTGCCTTGATTGAACAACCTAGAATGTAGGATTAATGACAATTGACAAAAATAATACCAAAATTTATGCTTATTAATGCCAATTTTTTATCAACATAACAGAGCTGAATGGTTTTATACGAGGTTTTTAAAGCTTTAATATTAAAAACATAATTATAAAAGGTCCCATATGAAGAAATAGGTACTGTATTCCAAACTAAACACAGATTGCCAATTTTGAACAAAATCTTTGCTTATGTCCGAAAGTAAAATTTGGCAAAAATGTCACAGAGGCAATGTGCCATCAACTTACATATTATATTTGCTCAGAATGTTATCGTAAGAGATATGCATATTCCGCTTTACCTACGAAGTTTAATTGCTTTGGCCATTATTTAATTTTTTTCATTGAAATTCACTCTGAGCAAGGCCGGAAGCAGTGTTTAAAAGCAAGCACTTACGGAAGGTGCGGTCCATCAACAGCACATAATTGGCATAAATCTCATCAACAAGGCGTTTTTTTACTTCGTAAATATTCAATTACTGCAAATGACCAGTAAATTTACTGTACTATTGTTACAGCGTACTAACCTCGATGAAGCTTGTGGAAATATCTCTTTCAAACATTTTCCAAAATCAGTAGCTGACAGAATTTCAGTCTTCCCCTGCCTCCCATATCTATTGGATGAAGCAAGATATTCGCAATACACGTCGACTCGAGGAATGTAACTTTCCGATTCAAACTCGTATGTCGCCCAGATCCTAAAAAATATGTTTTTATTTAAAGTTGCAGACACCAAATATTATTATATTTCAGTTGTTTATTCCGGGCCTCCATATAAAACAAAGATAACATAAAATAGTAGGATAAGGAGAAAAAAACATACAGTGTTGAAATAAATAATAATAATAATAATGATCCAAATCCCTAAAATTAGGCGAAAAGTGACAAATATTTGGTTATAAAAAAAAAGTCAGAACTGAATAAAGCAAAACGTTTCTACTATTTCTAAATCTTTTACAAAAAGTCAATTTTTTTTCAATGCAGTAAAAAGTTTAATCGGTGGCAGTTGATTCAGTACATTGGGTATATATAGTAAATTTAAAATTCCGAACATCATAGGACAAATATAATTATTACATTAGAACTAGAAATATTACTTTGGTATTAGGACTAACCAGTTGTTTTACATAGAAAAATCAGTTTAAAGGAATTGAAAATTGATGCATAATGACTTCTAATATAGCCTGGTCATGTCATACAGGCAAACCTACTAAAAGTTCAACTTCAAAGCACCAAAATAATATTGATTTCTGGTAAGACGGGATGATTCAATATATCATGGCTAAACCCCTTCGGTTGACAGGTTCAATAGATGAGAAAACACCATGAATTGAAACCCAGCAAAGGGAAAACGATTGTTGGAAATGGTACTTATTTGGCCCTGCATGATATGGGCTTTAGAATACTCCTTATGCATTTCAATGTGCACCATAAGATAAAGAAGTGGTTGATAGTTTTGCCATCGTCCAGGGCAGATACCACTCATTGCACTTCACTGTGGCGGTTCAGTTCCATTGGGTACGTTTCACCCTCGGGTGATAATACTTTTCGTCATTTGGTTCCTTTTAGGCAGTTTTCAGCCTTTCTTAAATTGAATTTCAGAAAAATCATAAATAAAAAGGAATCTTCGCAGGAACCACTTATAGGTGAAAAGTTCCTCTTTTTCAGGCATTTTTTTCAAATTACCGGTAAGCAATTTGTTAAGAAAACAAAATTCAATTTCCCTAAATAAGCATGAAGTATCTAACAGTAGTTGACTTTATCCAACATTTCAGCAAGAGCAGACGCGTATGTTAAGTGACATAACAATTTGCCTTACTCTCGAAATCGAAAGACTAATTTCAAAAACATTAATGATACACACTTACCATAACTTAGTGAAAGACTCCGGTGAGTTATCTTGCGTTATTTCGGTTGGTGGTGCTGGCATGTAATGAAATACTGGAGGTACGGTGCCCGTTTCAGAGTGCGTGTATGTGGGACCTACCCCGGGTGGAGACGACTTTGGGACTACCACTTGTGGAGCTGGTGGAGGGGTTTTGATCACTGGTGGGGGCTGTTGGACTGGGGCTGGCGGACGTGCGGCAGGATTTTGTGGGGCTTGAGGAGGTGGTGGTGGAGTTGGAGTAACGTTAGGCGCTTGGGGTTTTGGCTGTGGGGTGGGAGCTTTAGGCGGGGGTAAGGGAGGCCTGGATTGGGGGGTGGGTGGGGCAAGGGTGGGTACAGGATTTGTTGGAGCTGCTGTCGCAAAGAATGGTTGAGCTTGGTGTGCTGAACCTGTGAAAATAAATGACAGATAAAACATCAGCAGAATTAGAATGAAATTTGTAACAAACAATATAAAAAGATATGAAATAAGATCCTGAATTATATGTTTTTCACATGGAGTGCAGTTGCCGGAACTACATTTACGAGGTTCTTGCCATATGAATATCATTTCGACTGTTCTTTTTTTACAGTGCTTCTGGCTTTGCATAAAGCGGACTTGAATAAAAAAAATCAAACTCACCTATTTTCTGTTGCAAATGCATCTGCCTGTGCATATGTGGTGCTTGTTGATTAGGGTGTTGCTGGATTGCATGTTGACCTTGTATGTGATACGTGGGTTGTTGTTGTTGTGCTTGTTGCTGACCGGGAGTTATTCGTCGAGCGAGACGGATTTCGGAAAGTTTCTCAGGTCCGAATGTTCGTACGTTTAATGTGACGAGACAAATAAGAATATCTGTAAAATAATTAGTGTGTTTTTTATGTCAATATTTCTTTTCAATATAGCTGATGCGATCCATCAGCGACAGGGCTGTCCAAAATATATTCGAACCATGAATTATTCGATTCGATTGGCCTATTTCAAATATAACTCCTGTTGCGGAAAATTATTTGATTCCGAAACCAAATGGTATTAGATTTTGGCCACCCCCAATCCGTGCCTATAATGTCGTTCTATGTGATACACTCAAATATCCCATAGAACGATGCATGTACCTGGCAACCACTCTATTTACACTATTTAACAAATATATTCTCAGATTAGGAAAGAATGAATACGCACGCCGCCTATAAACCCAAATCAAGACTTGATCAAAATATTTCTATTTGAAACTCCATTTAAAATAAATGTATCTTGGAATGGCAACCTTGATTTCATAAACGTTAAAAAAACATAAGGAGGAAAAAATGTAAAATGTCACCTACCGATGCATCCTCTTATAAAAATAATTTTAGTGCAGGTTGATTCTCCAAGTTTAGATAATCGGTACAAAGCTTCAATTGCAGAAAGTAACAACTCTACGTCGTTTATCATAAGGTTTTGTATTGCTGCATTATAAACTTCTTCGTTAACTGACACACAAACGTAATCGACGTTTACACGAGGCCGACAAATATTCGCTAGAATCTCAAAACCTAAAATATAAAAAATTGGTTTAAAATTCGTGATATATAGAATAGGGATAGGCATTTCCGGATTGTTTATCAGAAGTGTCAGCAGTGAAAATTATCAAACTCCAAAACTGCTATTTTGAACGAATACTATGATTCGATTTTAATGTTAAGCTTGCGAATTAGCTGTAGTTTGTGAGATTCCAATCATTTTTTATCCTCTCATGGGGTGCTCATTATAGTAGACTAGAAGGAATAAATACGGTAAATAAGCAAAAAGAAACAAAATGAATCAATATCTCGTCCTTTGAAAGAATATTTTACCATGGCATAGTAAGAGTTTTACAAGAATCTGTGAAAGATCCTTGAAACCAGTAAATCAGAAAATTCGTAAGCCTGCAACGTCTCAACAGGTATCTTGAAACTTGGACTTGGCTTTTACGGAGTGTGGTAAGAGGTGACTGCAAAAAACATACAAGTGATAGCTAGTTTTACAATCACCCAGGGCAGATACCACTCACTGCACTCTGATATGGCGGCTTAGTTCATATGGAATGTTTTTCTCAGCTAGTTTTACAATCACCCAGGGCAGATACCACTCACTGCACTCTAGTATAGCAGCCTAGTTTATACGGAATGTTTCCCTCTTATGCTGGTTTTAAATGTAATGTGCTGTTTGCTGCATAAGTGGTCGTTAGTTGGTTTCTTGCAGGTGCTTATTTCAAACCATTGGATTAATTTCCAATAAATTTACAAGTTTTGCCACCAGAAAGCATTAGGAAATATCTAAATTATTACAAACCTCTTATTCTTTCAAACTTATCATCAGATAATACTGCAGAATGTATTGCATCAAATATCATTGCTGTCATGTTCAATTGTAAATCAAGAAGTTGCATCTGAAATTATAAAATTCATTATTTCGTGAGAATGTAAGTATCGGTTTTCTATTCCTTTTTGTATGGATATTCAGTGTATTCCATCAGCATTGCCATTAAACCAAGAAGTTGTTTCTGGGATAGTGATACGTTTTTTTTACCAGGCATTACCAGGTAGACTACCCCAAGCGAACACCAGGAAAGTGGCTTTTTGTCAGAGAACAGGGTTAATCTTGCTAAAAAGATGAGATATTTCCGATTCAGCTGAGGCTACCCAAGTTATTACATCCTGGGTTTATTAGTGAGCATGGATTAACGAACTGATCTTGCATTGACTGGAACCTGCGATACTAACATGATAATCAAGAAGGTCATCACACGCAATACGCAAACTAAGAATGATCAATTTTCATTCGTTTAAATATGAATTTTTCAAGTATTACGAAGCACGGTTACGTATTAGCCCTTTATTGTTCACGATTCAAAATTTGGCCTTTGAGTGGCTTCGGGCTGATTTTTTTCCTTTTGGCTCCTTCGACATTTTTTCTAAATATTTCCAAATTGAAAAATAAATCTACATTAAAAGAAATAACACATACTACTACACTATCACTGTCTTGTTCCAATAGCTTTTTATCAAAAACTTCAACCCCAATAAAAATCGCTATTTAACAAGCCACGATGGCAACCACAGACTATTGAAGCCATCATGATGTTGCTCTTTCAATCAATCAATAGTGAAATAACGAAATGTAGCCACCTTATTCTACCTAACCACATTGGTTCTATATTATTCTAAAAAATCAATGTTGATTATATTCTGCACAAGTATCAAATTGAAAACATGTTTGAAATGGTATGGATCATGAATCATTTTAAAAAACACCAGTCATGCAGTGTAGCAGAGACTTGTTGTCCTTTGGATACTGGTCACAATCAAGTCATGATGTTTTCATTCTACACCGTCTTATCATAGCAGATCTGGAGATGTTAGGGCTTTTTGACACTTGACTTCACATTAGAATTTTTATTATTGTGTGTGCGATGTATCACAAAATACCATTTGTGGCATCTTTTCCCTGATCGATTTCATTTCCTTCAAGTGTTCTGGCAGCAATATGGCTGACAAATACCATTATCACCACTTGTCATAAGCGTGGTACTACATTATGGTCTTAAATATCTATTGAATATACTCCAGTAACTGACTCTGCACAAGTCTGAGCAATTCACAGCCTGACACTACCAATGGAATATGATATTTAAAAAGCAATTTCCTGACAATTAACTACCACCAATCTAATTGAATGATTTCTTTGCATTATGTATTATTAAACCTGAGTCTATGATGAATCTCTTCGATCACACAATGTTATCTAAGGCACATACTTGACATGTAATTTCTTGATAACCCGAACCGAAAATTATTTAAAGAAAAAAACATTCTTGTAACCCTAGCCTGAAACCGTCATATGTTCAATAGCTATGTTGTATTCATCATAGTCCATCTCCTTTTGAAAAGTATGTATTGGCATGAAGTCAAAGGATTTTTGTCTCTAATATGGCAATAGGGGACATGATTTTGTATTCTTTTGGGTTTTCCGCTCCAGAATGTATAAAAAGAGCAAATTTACACACTAAATGGGCGCTGTTGGCTTTCTATAGCAACCATTCCACGTTCAGTCACTTCGGGAAATGTGTGAAGAAATGAATGATCATTGTTAAATTAGCATAAAACTTAGCTTGTAACGGATAACACACACCTAACGAAGCATGTATTGTATCATTTTTTTCTATTGATTAAGAATTATTGGAACATTTGAGCCAGTGCGACAGAATCTTGTTTTTCTTTGTTGTCCAGAACATTCATGTCACTTTCATTAGGTTAGCAAAAAAGTTCCAAAAACAAAAAAACACTGCTATTTCCTAGTATTGTATTCTAAACATATCAAACAACCAAAAAAAGACAATATATTCTTCTTATAGCTAGAGGCATATCATGAGAGATTGCTAGTCACCATTTGCTAAACTATAACTAATTGTTGGAACCCATTTTCTTCAGGCGTCTTGGTAGCAGAGTGGCTGACATTCTGCTTTGAACTGATCTGGGATTCAAGGCTCTTGAATCTAATCAAATATACTAAAAGAGCATAAAAGTGGCCAAAATCTAATACCTTTTGGTTTCAGAACCAAATTGAATCGCATATTGGAATCAGAAGTCATATTATGATATACAAAGATATCCTTTCGGTTTATAATTTGTGTGAAAATACACACTTAATTTTGAAAAAAATCGAAATTATCGTTACGTTGATTTTTTTATGACCACTTACTTCTTAGAGTGGATCACCCTGCCCAAGGCCCTGTAACAGCGGCCACTTACGGACGGACAAGGTCACAATTGCTGGAAAGATATGATCTTTTCCTGCTCGGAACTCACGTTATTTATTACACCCTAAGCGAGCCGGACTCGCCGGGACTCAAACTGGAGATCTTCAAACTGCGATGCCAACGTGTTTTTAACCTCTAGGCCATCGTGATTTAGAATTGTTGCAGAAATCGAATCTCTACAATTCGAATATTGCAAATTGAAAAAAATATTTTTGGACAGTTCAAGAAAAAAGTAAATTCACAACTTACCCTGGAAGAAATATTACTGAGGATATCCAATCCTGTTTGCCGCAGACACGAATATTCGGAATGGATACAGAGAAATACGAATCTTATTAACGAAGGATGTTGTGCGAGTAACGTTACGTTAAAATCTTCAAATGAAAGATTGAGAAGCACCAGTGCAATCTGAAAAAAAAAACAATTATCTTTCAATACAGAATACTAGTTTTATTGACCTTGAAAAGAAAAATAGCCAACACAATTTTCAAAATTCAATCTGTAAACATATGAACCAAGTCAGATTGCAGGCCCATACCAAACAGACATCTGTATAAAAACTGGGACAAGTAAAACCCATTGTAAAGGTTTCATCCTTCCAAGAACACAAACATCGATTTCAAGTGACTGCCTGAACACTAGAGCTGGGCAGCATTAGTTATATTTTCTACCGGCATACCGCTGCCAAGATTACAGTATTACCGGTCCGTCACGCTATTTTCTGCTTTTAAAAAGTATGCTATTGTATGGAGCACCCCCAGATGAAACTCTGAAATGTGTGCAGATTGTTGTTTCATGAATATGCAAAAGTCAAAAAAGGCATAAGTCGCTGTAAGAGCTAAACGTATGGTGCGATATCGTATCACGCACCAAGTGACAACCAGTGCCATGGCGAACCGGCATTGCAAAGATTGAGGCGATACGGTATTTTGGAAAAGTCAATGCTGGTATTTACTGTGATACCGACATGCCGCCCAGCCCCACTGTTTACGACCTTGTTAATGGTGATCAATTCAATGAGTCATTAGACCTTTCTACTGCTGGTAATGTCGGTTTGCTTGGCTTCTCAGACATCTGTCAGGAATGGGTGTTTCTTAGTCCCCATTCCTGCATTTGATGTACGTTTTGAACACTTAGTAGTTTTCAGGAGACTTTTCGTTAAGCATGATATGCCTTTTGCAGCCTTGCTCTAAGCAAATTTGGCAAAAAAACACAGTATTGTGTTCCGCAAATTGAGCTCAAGCAATTTTAATCCATAATCTGTTGTCATCCAGGGCAGATACCACAGCTACACTGTATTATAGTATGGAAATAATACAGCAAAGATTGTGTTGCTGATTTTTCATTTTATATACGTCTTTGCTATTTTCATTGGCATCGCAGGTTAAAGATCTCGGGTTCGAGTCCCGGCGATTCCGGCTTGTTTATCCATGCCCACCACTCAACCCAGGGTGTAATAACTTGAGTAAGCTATGCCGATCAGAAAAAGATCATATCTTTCCAGTAATTGTAACCCTGTTCGTCTATAAGTGGCTGCTCTTACAAGTGAATGTTAATTACAAAAAATTATAAGATAGTTATTAACTGTCAGAAACTATGACCCTCTAAGTTAATTATAGAAGGTAAGTTACCTGTAAAACACGCTGGCCCTCATAATCTTCAACTCCTAATGACCGATATCCGTGGAATAATTCGGACCATTTAGATTGAGGTTTCGTGTCAACTTGAGAATCTGAAAAATTCAAATGCAATTTTAAAAAATATGATAACAACCAGGGCTGTTCAAAATACTCTATTCAGAATATTCGAATCATAAATTATTCAGTTCCATTTCTGCAATAATTCGAAATCAACAAAATGATAATTCTAAATTTATTTCATAAATAAGTGTCAATTTTCACATGAATTATATAAGCTAATAAAATAATGTCTTCATTTGTTTATTATATGACTTTGATTCGAATATTCAATTCAGGAAAATTATTAGATTCGATTCTGAAACCAAAAGATAATCGGTTTTGGCTATCCTTATTAATAACACAATAGGAAATTCTATGAATTCATCAGCACAATCCATCCGTGACTCATACACGCCAAAGAATTGATTAACAAGAGCTACCACCTTCTTATAATTTATTTTTTTAATTAGATATTGAATCCACCTCTTCGACAAAAATTTTAAACACAATAAGAAATGACTCGGTAGAGAATTGGATGCCTGGTAGCAACAAATGCTTCAAAAATCATCAATACTGATATGAATTAGCAGTGTTAATAGTAAAACTTAAATACTGGTAGAATGTCAGACACTCTGCTACGACTTCCGAAGAAAATGAAATCAACCATAAGAAAATTAATTTAGCAATAGGCAACATAACATGACATCTCTTGCTGAAAGAAAAAAATGCCTTCTTTTCAGATTTTAAGCGTCTGGTAGCAACCAAACTGTGGGGAAAGATCCAAAATCATCAATACTGCTTTGAAATATCGTTTACCCGAAGAAAATGTTAATCCCTTAATAAACTTCTTCCAATGCTGCTTAGAGTAAAGTTCATCGAAAGAATGTAAATAAATCATCAATTTTATCAACTTACCTGAGCCAATTCTATCTGCTCTCCCATTTCCTTTCTCAATATCCAGTAACCGTTTTTGTAAAGCATCAATGAAGCTTTTTTCTTTTTGCTCTAAATCCCCGCTAAGCAATTCCTCTGAACTTTCTGCATTTACAAATTTATTGTCTTTCTCTTGGGAGTATGTTCCAAGTTTTTGCGGCGGTAATAGCACTGACAGTACTGATTTTTTCGTGACTGAATTATTCCAGAATTTACGATAATTGTGTTTTGTTTTTCTTTGCAATTCTTCCAGCACTCCGCGGTAAGTATCGTGACCTGTGGAATAGGTTTGGGTGAATTAGTATATATTATATAGGATTAGGTAGAATATTTAGAGAGAATTCGTTTGGATTGAGGTTTAGAATCAACTAGAGAATTGGCTTTTAGATTCAAGATTTCTATTCAGATGATTTCAATACTCATATCTGAGATTTGAAGGGTTTTGACCGAAATTTTTGCTAAATTTGTTAAAATTATACATTTTTATTGATAAATATTTTGTGTACAAATCCAAATTTTGAATTTTCCAAGAATGAGCAGCTGATGGATCCCTGACGGCGCAATCCATCAGTGGTTCATACATGATTTTTGGAATTCGTAAGGAATAAATTGCCCATTTGATGTCATTTCAAATTAATTTTTGCATCAGACTAAATGAGATTCAATTGAGGAGCTTTGATTTCATATTTAATCAACCTGAATATATATATGTATGTATATTGTGGGCGCGATGGCCTAGTGGTTAAACATGTTGGCATCGCAGGTTGAAGATCTCGGGTTCGAGCCCCGGCGAGTCCGGCTCGCTTATCCATGCCCACCACTCAACCCAGGGTGTAATAACTTGAGTAGGCTAAGCCGGACAGGAAAAGATCATATCTTTCCAGTAATTGTAACCCTGTCCGCCTATAAGTGGCCGCTGTTACAGGGCCTTGTACAGGGTGACCCACTCAAAGAAGTGGCTATAAAAAAAAAATATTAAAAATGGGACAAGAAATCTGAAAAATATGACAAGAACTAGGGAAATCCAAATATGAAAGTATTCAAATATATTTGAAAATGAATGAATTCAATATCGTAAAACTTGGATTTTCGATGTAGCTTGTACAAATTTGTCATTTTCTATTGGATAAATTGATTCGAATAAACCTAATATTTGCATTATCATTAACTAAGTTGATATAACTTGAATGAGAGAAATATTGGCTTTCCATTGTCTAATTATAACATAACATCCGTACAATTAACAAAACTCTTCAAAAAGAAGATTACAAGGTACGTAGGTATTTAATATTCAAAATGTTTTTTCGGACTGTATACATACCATATTACAGGGCGGCAAATAAGACAACAGTTAAAAAGTCTGACTCTCTACTTTCCACATGCATAGCATACACATACAGTAACCAAATCGGAAAAATTTCATCATCTTTTGTAAGAATGGGTCACTGATGGATTGTGTCGACGAGACAAGATCTATCTTTGGCGCATGCTTGACAAAATAAAATTTCTGATTTGGGTAGAATAGTGATAAAGACCACAGCTACAAAGGGTTTGATAATTACTAACAATAATAGACCAAAATCAATCCCACTTACTATCAGACACAATACCAGCATGTAGTAACAGAGCGTCCACTATTCTTCTGCATTGTGGAAGTTTCAGTACATGTCGAGATTCCCCAGAAAGAAGAGTACAAGCGTTTACTGCAAAATCTATCTCGTTAGGAAGACAAGATTCAAGCGATAACACAACTCTGTCGTAGTCACTCACAGACGGCTTCTCTCTGTTCAATTTATACTGATATCTTTGCATGTCTGTGGAAAACAAAGTTATTTTATAGAATAGGGATAGGATATCATTTTTATCCTGCGGGAAAGCCGAGAATACAGTTTAATCATATGGCAAAGCACAACTTCTCGTGCAGATACCAGTTCCGAATCGGAGTGAATTATTTTGGCTCATCATATTTCTCATTTTTCCTGTACATGGACCTGGTTGGTGGAGGAAGCCGCATTAACGTGAACGACAGTGCATCGACGAGGCGCCCAACAGACCTCACATATAATCATCATCCCTCACAGGATTCGAACCTGCGTCATGACGATCAGGGATGCGTAACTCTAAGGCTATTCCAAACGCTTTACCAATTGAGCTAACCGAGCACTCGGGTATGATCTGTTGGTAGAAGCGTAGGGAATCCACTTCCATATACGCATCGATAATATTCTTACAAGAGAACACACACAAGCTAGAGCCTGTCGGGGATGTAAAACATGAGAGATAATTATGAACCCCTAGTTAAACACCCGTTGTAATGGTTTTCTCCACCTACCAAGTAGTACACAGGTAAAATTTGTGAACATTAAGGCAAAACTCTCTACCAATCTATCTCAGACTGCGGAATTGGTAACTGCATAGGAATCATGGTCCACAAAAGTTACCTTAACTGTCAAAAAATATTTACTGATTAGGCATAGTTTAAAGAAAATCGTTTTTAAAGATTAAAATAAGCCTTCACTATACTAAAAGACACATAATATCAACACAGTTAAATCAAATAACAGTGTTGATGGTTTTTGAAGTTTGGATAAAATAAATTTCCTAAGAATATCAGACCAACAGATTTCAGAAATGTAACCGCCACTTGAAACCCAATCGAATTGAAACCCACTTGAAACCCAATTATCCAAAAATGTTTAGGATACATGGCTTATTAATATAATTGGAACACTTGATGGCAATTTGTCATTGAATCCATGCAAGTAACTGCAATCAAAATGAAATTTAAAACAAGTAAAATATGAAGTCGATTAAATCATATAAATAAGAGCAGACAGATAATGTTGTTTTTCATAACATCCTGCTCTATATTTCGATATAGAAATTCAATTGTCTCGTGGGTATCATAAGATGAGTCTAACAGATGGTGTACTGGTATGTATTTATACTTTGAAGCAAGGCTTATTATTTAGAAATATTGTGGTATTCATTCAGACTGACAACAGTCACTCGCAGAACGAGGATCGCATCTGAAGAAAATGACCAAAATTACTAGCTAAAATTGTCTCCTTTTGTGTATCTGATGGTAATAAAATTACACAAAATTGCTTAAGAAATATAATGGCTGCTATGAAATAGCAGTGTTGATGATTTAAAGCATTTCGAATCATCAGAAGAAAACAAGGGCAGTTACCTGAGGATAACGAAGCCCGAACTTCTTCATATGAAACAAAATCACAATAGAAAATGATGAAAAAAAAACAACCGTCTGCATAGTGATGTTTCCAAGAAATTTGTTTTAAATGAATATATTTGACAAAATTTTAATATTTCACATACGATGAAATATATTAATAATTAATTATAATAACAGTTTTTAGTCCGTTATGGCCCAATGTGAAATCTGGCACATATAAAGATCAAAGATTCCATGTCATTATATTTTTGACAATTATTCGATATATTCCAAAATTAAACAAGTCTATAAATATATAAAGTTATTTTCAACTCTCGTGGACCAAGTGCACCTTAGACAACAAAATTGTTGAAGTAATTTACTTTCAGAAATGTGGGCATAACAGTATCACTATATTTTAACTGCTGAGCCATAGGCAAACAATATCCCAGAGTTATGACCGAAATAGATTTCGTTTTCCGAATATACCTACTCATTTTGAAGCGTAAAAATGGCATATGCCCAGTTTCACGGCTAAATTTTTAATCTTGTGGCACAATGAGTATATTAAAATATGAAAAAGAGTACTGGTAATGGATTATGTTACATATGAATGAAACAGTCATTTGTGAAACATAATTTCATAAACTAGATTCTGAATAAACGTTGTAAAATTTGACACGAGTATTAAATTTGATTGTCATTTTAAATGAATTCCTTTAACAATCTTATGCATGTTTTTTCAACACACAACACACAGATGGAAAAACTGTGAAAAACTATCAATAATGACAAGGTTTTGCAAACAAACATCACGGCAATATTATTTTCTGTGAGTTATCTGAAATGTGGAAACTTATCGATTTCAAAACCACTTAACCAATGGGGGGAAATGAAAATTCCGAGAAACCAGAGTGATACAAGATTCCCACAAACTCACCGGAGACAGGATATCTATATCTTCTTAGTTTTCCATCATAAAGTCGAGAATAAGACGGGGCTTCGTCATCTCCGAAGAAATGTACTCTTTCATAATCTTCCAGATACCTGATAAAATTAGGGAAATGCACGATTATCAAACTAAGTAGTATCCCATATAAAAATTGTGAGAAAAATTAGTTCGAACCAAAAATAAAACATGGGCAGAACTAGACAGGAATAATTAATATCAGCTGTGCTTTTACCCAGACCCCATGAAAAAATATTTCTATTAAGGTATTTTCAAAAGATGATATTAAAAAAAATCTAAGGGAAGAGCTCTGTCAGATTTTTAGCACAATTTTGTCAACATAACCCAATTCCCACATAGAATAGTGGATAATTTCTTGTTCTCTAGTTCATGTATGTAGTTCATGTTGTATATAGCAGTAACAGGACTTAGTTGGGTTGGTTCAGAGTTTTCAAACTAAACTTCATAAAAAGAAGAAATGTAGTAAAACCTATTTTGCCCACTGCTAACTTTCGTCATGTGCCCAAAAGGCAAATTTAGTTGACATCCTTCCAATCTGAATATTTTTACACTCAGTGATTACACAGAGCTACTCCCAGAAAGACCAAATAAAGATATTCAAAAAAATTTCGGGAGTTACTTAGAAATTAAAAGCTACCAAAAGAAAATGAATTGAACAATATACGTTGACAATTTTAGATAGTGTTATAGAGCGAGTAGGAATTAGAAAAAATACTAACAATTGATATATTTTCTGCAGTCCAAATGCAAGAGTTGCTGATATTCCAGGAAACCCGTAATATTCCAAAAAATCTTCCCAGAATCCTCGATCAGTCACCTGGAAATTAAAGGTTTATTTGCTAAAAACCAGAAAACACAAAACACAGAAAAACTAAAAAAAACCTGATGCAAATTCAAAATGTTCAGTCATTACAGACCATCTCAGCAAAAAATAAAATAAAACCTGTAATAATGTAATCAAATAAACTTAATTTTGTTTTATACATCTATACTACTGATTCCAAAATTCAGACTATATATACAAAGTCGTTTTAGTAACTTGAATTAAGAACTGAATTTGACTATGCCTCGATGAGATACCATATATATACATAGTATTTGTTTGTCTGAATAACCACAAGAGCTGAGTTATAAAACAAACAAAACTTCGTACAGGTCTAGGATTTGGAACACATACTAAATATTAATTTGTGATTCACAGAATATCAAAATCATCAAATTTGTGGCAGGAAGTGTTTAAATTAAAGTGTGGTGGAGAGAATTAAATTATTTCTCGAAGTTCACCAAATGCACTAATTTTTTACAAACATTGATCAGAGTAAGGATAACAGCATTATATTCTAAAAGACCACTACATAGATCCAGAGTAGAAAGCTTTCTTAGAAACTGATATTCCATAGTAATATTTAGCAACATTCACCCAGGCCCAGAGCTAAATCTATCTAACTACCTATTTTTTTTTTTATAAGCCATCAATTCAAAACCCATATTTCAGACACACATTGAGAACTGGCAATTTTATACGAGAAAATATGCACACACTTATTCTGATTAACTGGAGTTGTAAATAGAAAATGCAAAGCAGAACTAAAATGTAATAGGTTACTGGGAAAAAATAATTAGATTTTAGCAAAAGTTATTGAGTGTCAGACTTGCGGTACCTTCTGATATCCACCAGCTTGAGTAATTTTATTGTACAAATCATGAAGATCTATTGTTCTACCAGCAAGATTGGGACTTCGACAAACATATCTCCTAGAATAAAAGAAATAATGATGCTATAAAAACTATTTTGTGTGCTATTGTGAGTGAGCTTCAGAAATTGTAATTTGCTTATAAATCTCAAAATACTTGGGCCTTTTGATTGGAGCATGTTTTTGGTCTCGCAATCCTAAGAATGGCGATGTCCTTAGCCGAAAAAAATGGTATTTTACGTTTGTATTTATTTTGCCTTTTAGAATGCATCAGAACAATAGAATTCTTTGATTTTTTGCTTATTCTTGAATTGATGAAATTTTGCAGTGCAATCCCGATACATATTTCCCAAATTTTACTTTGTAAAATCCGACTAAATCACGACATTGCTAGAAAATGGGTAAACTATAGTCAATTTCAAGCAATTTTATTCAACTGAAACGTTAAAAGATTATTATATTATAATGAATATTAAATATTGTTTAAGCTAAACCATAAGAATAACCCTGTCTGGGAATTATTCGCATTTGAAATATAACTTATTAAGAGTGTAATCTTGATTCATTAGTCTTTAATCAAAAATAAAATTAATTTCCAATAAGAACAATAAATATTAATATACCATAGCTTATCAATTGAATATTAATGAGAAAAAATCCATGGCTATTTAAAATACATGGTTTCATAAATATTTAAAAATATATTAAATGATAAGAGGAGGCTTACCCTTTATCAGAGAGAAATTGGCTCAACTCATTCAAAAAAGCTTCTTTTTGTCCATGTTCTGAATTCTGTGAACCTCTCCTACTTTCCATGTTAAAAATTTGGTGCTTGTAGCATTGGATATCATCAAAATATAACTGTAGAGACACATAGCATGGGTTATCAGGTTCGTTGCATCGCTTTACTGCACACCCAAAGCGTCTGCAAAACGGGTCTGCCAGTCAGTCAATCAACTCTCCTATGCTTGTTTCTCGCTCAAGTCGCTCAATATAAAGCGGGAAATCTAAATAAGCGATTGTCTTTTCACAAGCGATAGCCGCGATCGGGTGAAACATGCGCACGGACGTTGGCAGCTGGCTAGCAGATAAAACTAACAGGGCTGCTTATCAAATCAAAAACCTGCGTTTCGTCGAAAATATTAAACGCACTTTGTGAAAGAAGACCACCGAGCTTTTCTAAATGACACTTGCTATTGTAAGACGAAAATTTAGCGCAATATAGTAACGCATATGACCACAATAGTAAATTAATTGCTGTGACCTTTCCTCAAAGCCTTGGCCTATTTTAGACTGTTAGAAACAGACCAATCTCGGAACTTTTTGTTTCCTCTCAAACAAGAATTTGAACTAAAAGGAACAAACGTGAACTGAATTGAAATCTGAAGTTAAAAACGTCACAAACTCGAAAATATATTTCTATTGGTGAGGTAATAATGAGGGCGAAAAATTTTTGAGCCTCCATTTTGTTTTCAGGCCGAGCGAGGGCGTAAAAATCTAAAGCGCGCCGTTCTATTTCTCGCGACTTGGGCTAATCAACTCTCGATACTCGACAAATCATGCAACAACGGTCGGTCAGGATCACAAACGCTCGACTCCCATATATCATACGCATGAGGAAGGTCCCGCATAAGCTCGTGTGTTATTTCTTTGTCTGTGCGTCACCTCGTTGCTGACTGATATCAACGGATCGAACGGTCGTTGAGCGCTGTAATGGCGGCTGATCACGTGACAAAATTTTTCACGTCGACAGGACATTAAAATTATGAGTTTGGGTTCGGAATTTGCATGTTTTTAATGTTTTTCGGTGTTTGACTGGTCGATGGGCGCGCACCGACTTTCCATTTCATTTATACCTTTGTTTATCGTAATGCGGCATCGCTTATTTAATTTTTAAAAGACACCTTGCTGCCTTTTTCACATTTGTCGATCGTCTACTGAATTTTTGTTTGTTCCTTTTAGCGCGCGTTTCATCGTTTTACGCTCGAACGAACAATCAATTTGGTGGCGGATTATAGGCAGCGCGTATAGACATTTGAGAAAGTTTTGTTGTTTTTGACATAATTTTAACAAATTATTTGTTGCGAAGTGAAAGCATATTCCATATCGAACGAATGAAGGATAATTTTGACAGTAAATAGTTCGGATAGTGATAATGGACGATGATAATTTGCCCGCCTTAGGACCAACGGTGGACCTCACTAAAGTAAGTTTTAAAAATTTACCTTTTTCTAGTTTATTTTTCAGAAAGACGGCTTTTAATTGAAATTCAATGTACAAATTTATATTTTTCAGATGGCTCCGCTCAATCAAAGGCGGTCCGTGACCTTCATGAACCATTTTATCACTCATACAGCAAATTTTCTCAATAAATTCTCAAACATGGCTGAGGAAAAATTAGCTTTGCAATCATTAGAAATGCAGAGAATGGAAATTGCTTTAAATATATTAGAAGCCAAGGTGACTTTTTTATTTTTTAATTATGCAAATTGTTATTTGTTATCCCCTTTCACTGGCATGGACTACTGTACTTACATTATTGGGGTCAGGGTTTTTATTTTTAAATGGCAAATCAAAATCAGTGCTAAAGTAAGTAATAAAAAAGTGTACTAGCTGTGAATTTTCTCTGGCTAACAGTGAATTTTTTTAATTGGCATTCTGATTGATTTTTAAATGCCCCCAATAGTGTGAATAGTCTCTTAGAAACATGAATATATTTTCAAAAGTTTGGATGATATCTTCTGCTTGTCTCTCCCACAGGATAGAAAGGAAATCCTATTCAACAGGAAAGAAAATGAAAGAGTAATGCTATACCAAAAATACTAAGATATATTTTCATCGAAAAAAAAATAATCAAAAATTTTTTTTCATATTCATATATTTTAATGAATAAAGCAAATAAAAATAATTCATAATTTTGTCAAAGTTGATCATCTAAAATTTTCCAGCCAAGTATGTTAATGAAAAATATACAAAATATGAATAATTTGCTTCACGAATATTTTCCCGATACTGGTTGTATGCAGATCATCCAATTTTGAGTGTTATGTTTTTATTGCGCACTCTTATTGCGTTTACCTCGTATCTCGTTCATTTGTAATTCTGCCCATGAAATGCATGTGAACAACTAGTCGATCTTTCTCAAAAAGAGCAATATTCCTGATTATGCTATGCGATTTCCTTCATTTCATAGAATTTTTGAGGTTTCAGTAAAATGCATTTTATTAAAATTTGAACAAAATCTTTTCAGAAAAAGTCATCCAAATATAAATCGTAACAAAATATTTTTCTCTTTGAGTTATTTTCCACACTTGAACAAATTAATGTTTCTATATGTTTTGTATTTGTGTACCGTAACTCGTTCTCCTCAGTAGTTTGGGATCCTCCTTGCAGGAATTCCTGAACCTCGCTCTGAGTAAACTTCAATAAAAAGATGTTGGTCATTATAATCGAATCGTTGCTATGATAAAATACTTGAATGACCAATTTTTTAAATATATGGTTGAAGTTTTTCAAATAAATGTGGCAACAGATGCTCTAATGATGGGCTAAAAATTGGTCGATTGAATCGAATTTGTTTTATAGTAAAGGATACATGAATGTTCAATATTTTCAAATATACACCTTTAATTTACACTGAATTATTCAGGCAAAAGTTTTCATCTGTTCCTCGTGTTATTAAATGAATTGATAGCCAAATATATTAACCCCAAATTGCTTTCTTGTTTTTTCTTGGGACATCCTTTTATATATTTGATGAAAAAAAATTGAGATAAACTTTCTTTCGAAATTGGTCGTACTTGAAAACATGCAGCTTTTAACTCAGACAAAGATTGATTATTCAGCTTTCTTCTATCCCTGGTCTGGATGACATTAAAAAAGAAGAAACAACCCCTCAGTCCGCACCTGCTCAGCCTGCCTCTACAGAAGCTTCTGCCCCTAATACCACCCCTGTGACTAATGGAGGGGACGGGGCACCCCCTGCAGAAGAAAGTGGACCACCTCCTCCAGACCCCAATGTGGTGTTGGTCAAGAATGATGCCAGGTATAGTTTGGGTCGAGGATATTAAAATTATTTAGTTTGAAGACTGTTGTTTCCAACTCTTTCCCTTTGACTCTACAACTGCTACTACTCGCTCTACTACTGCCCACTTGAATGCATTTATTGTAGGAAAGTTGAATGAATAGTAATCAGAACCATTAATAAGTGTTTAAAAAGTTTCTCATTGTCAGTGCAAATACTTACAATGAAACTTGCATCTGACTTTTTTTAGAGGAATATATATTAGATGTCCACTTTGATATAGCAAGACAAACGTTGCACAATAAGGTTCGAAAGTTTTTTTTAATCTCATCAATATTAGCTGAAATTTTTGTACCGAGAAGTTGTGTTTTAAAACCTTAACATTAAAACTTTACTATTGCATGGTAATTTGCAAAGTTGTAGCATTCTATCTATAAAAAGTTCATTTGATTTTGGCAAATAAACAAATGAATAATAACCCCTTTCTTTTTAAAATTGAATTGTAATCCATAGATATGCGAAGTACTTCAAGATGGTAATGGTTGGAGTACCTAAGATGGCAGTGGCAAATAAGATGAGAGCTGAGGGATTGGATCCTGATTTACTGGAGTAAGTATCTGATGTCTTTTTCCTAAACTTTAATATTTTTGGTCTCAAAATGAGGAAATCTGCTAACTAAAAGAACTCCGTCACATGACTTCCATTTTGTATTAAAATTCAACATTTTTATGTATCGAAGATTGGGAACCACAGATATTTGCTTTGAGACTGATTAGTTTTATAACAAAATAACAGTCATTCATTTAATTTCTCAGTACACATGTTCATTTTGCTAAAATTTTATACAGTTCAAACTAGAGCTGGGCGATGTCAGATATTTTTTGTACCAGCATACTGCCGCCAAAATGCTGATATTACCGGTATCCCAAGCCACTATCTGCTATCAAAAATATTCTATTGTGTCGTTTCGAAGAGCTGCGTGATGCGCAGCGTAGTTGAAAAAAATCGGGTGCATTCCTTCTAAATATCAGCAGATTAAGTAGTCTAAAGACATGTTTTTTGTCGTTACTTTTCGAGATAATGCATCAACATGTAACAATTTTAGACAGTATGTCACGAAATACTGGTATCATGGCAAACCGACATTGCAAAAATTAACGCGATATATTTATTTTGGAAAACTCTATTCCGGTATTTACCGTCTTACCGATATGCCGCCCAGCTCTGGTTCAAACACCTTTTTCCATCATAATATAGCATTGGAAACTTACCAATCTTTTTTACAGTAACCCAGGACGCTCCAGTACCAGATGGTGGGGGAGCTCCTGATGATGATTCTGATAACGAGAGCCAGAGTTTGTCTTCTGGTGATGATTTCAGTGATTAGAATCATCACGGTGATGTTTTAGCGATGGAATTACTTGGACTTTTTGTGGGTTCGACTCGATGGTGAAAAGAGAAATCTACAGCTTTATACTATAGAAAAGTTATTAAAATTTGTGGGGGAAGAACCCCTCCCCCCCAGCGTAATCATACGACTACAAATCCTAGTTTATTGAAACTTTGAGAAACACAAACTCCCTTTCTTTGAATAATATAACCTGCTTATCTATCCATCCTCTTACAAATACAATCATTTCTGACATCGTCTGGATGGAATTTAAAAATATTGCCTCAATTTGAATAACATTTCAGTCAAGAATATTGAGTTTTGATTCCAACCCTAATATTCAAGCAACGCATGGGACCTTTGAACCCCAAAATATACCAATCTTGCAACAGTTTTCATTTTTGTGATTTTTTTCTTTTGTTTATTTCAGTTTTTCAATGGTGCAATAACAGTAATAAGAATGTTGAGATTTTACTACATGTGTGTGTTGTTTTGATAGTTTAGCTTCTAACAAGGGATGGGACAAATTCAGAAGTATATTTGATCCGTTCGGGCACATCCAAAGATTTTTTTTACTGAATGTATATTTGCAACTGGCAAGACCCGGCGAAACTGAACTTATCCACTTCCTGGCCTCTTCATTAGGAGTGAGGACAGGAAAATTTGGAATCTGCGAAGGTCTTTTGGATTCAAGATTGGATTTGAATCTAAAAATGGTTGTCTTCCCCACAGAACGTCCCTATCTCGCTGCTTGCTTACGAAAATCCTTGTTAGTGAAGCTTTTGTTTCCAGGCCAAGCACTATCAAATATATAATGTTGAAAATCCAGATGCGGAAGCAGTATAAGGTAAACTTTGAATTCTTTTTACGCTTCAGATTAGAATCGAAAAAAAAAATCAATAACTGAAAGATATTGGAATCAGACCACCCCAGTTACTAGCTTAGTGGTACATTTTGAAGTGGGCCACAGAACAATTAGAAAAAGCTAGATATATTGAAGAAAGCAGTTTATGAAGTTAGGAGTTAGTTTCATTTGTGCGACTATATTTAATTTTACAGGAATAATGGCTTGGGGAGGAATTAAGATTTTTCTATCTGATTAGAACATAGTGTCAATCTTGGTGCACACAGGCTTGCAAATACGACCAAGATTCCCAAGCATGCATGTGACCTGCAATTGCGATAAATCGTGCTGCACATGCACACTAAATGCGATTTTTCAGTCTGTGATCGTTGCAATATTTTATAAGTTCCTGCTTTCACAAAAACTTATTGGACGATTGAATTTTTGTGCAACGAAAATGGGGCACGAAAAGAATAAGGCTGAGAACCACTGGACTAGGTGGTTCGCGGTAAGCATTAGACAATGTTTACAATCATATCTGGTTGCGAGATTTTTCTTGCGTGTTGCTATTCCATCCTATGTGTAACGAACGCACCATGAAGGTCTGTGGGGAGGGTCTGTGTGGGAGCTTAAGTTAAAAGAAGAACTGACGACCCACTTAAACCCAAGCAAACTGTTCTACTAACGCAATATGAAATTTCAAATAATTTTCTTTAAATCAGTGTTCTTTATTATTTCTTCA
The DNA here is from genome assembly GCA_963675895.2 of Styela plicata. NCBI lineage: Eukaryota > Metazoa > Chordata > Ascidiacea > Stolidobranchia > Styelidae > Styela > Styela plicata. Next base: position 20,401,718 of record OZ023142.1, on the reverse strand, counting down.
AGGTGCAATATTGAATTACGACATTATAAATAAATTCAAGCAAAAGCATTCAAAGAAACACTTCCATAGTTCTTTGGGCATTTTAATAAACTATTAGTACTTCAATCAACGATAAATTACCAATGACAAACAAAGTCCTACACTATCGAAAAATGTTTTGGAAACACTAAAAAGTATGGACCACACCATTGAAAGCGTTTGACCAACCGAAAATGAATATTCTTTAACAGCATTCAAAATCAAGGGGTAATAATATCCCGTTTGATGACTGATTCTGCCAACTTATAAAACAAAACATACAAAATGCCAGTGCTAGAATCCCACAATATTAATGTCACATCAAAGTTCATTTTAAATTCTTTTTTTTCCAAATTGCTGAAGTATATTAACCCTTTACAGTGCAATGATATATGCAAAATTTGGGTTAGCACAATTGTAATTTTACCTAAAATGGTAAAAATAAGCTCCAAAAAGCTAGGTAAAAAAGCATTTTGACTAACCAGACAAATTCCCTTTCAGAATTAGAACTTATTTTTATTTATACTCCCCATGTTATTTATCAATGACAAGAAAAAAAAAACTCACAATTAACACTCCACTGAGACAAACAAATATGAATAAAGAAATAAAAGATCCCATGGCACGCTAATTTATACTATTTGTTATTGCACCATACGTCTTATGATTCGTCCAACTGCTAAATGCAGACTGGCAGGAAGTCAGCAGAGACATCTGCAGAAAACATGTTCATCAAAAAAGTCTCTTTATAATTATCTAGCAGCAAACATACTGTATATAAAGGTTCGAAAATCATCAATATTGCTATGAAATAGCAGTGTTGATGATTTTGAAGGTCTTTTGCTAATTTGAACAAAAAGGCCCGAAACAAAATTCCGTCACTATCAAGAGTTCAAGTACCGTACTTCGCTGCTGCCAAGTCTAACATTTTTACAAAAAAATAAAATAAAACTTCAGCCTGTGATGAAAAACTACAAAAAGTAGCAACTAGATTAGCTATATTAATCAGAGAAAAATTAGTCCACGCAGATGTTTAAGGATGGGTCACTGATGAAAGTGCTATCGAGGGACAGTGTCATGCTTGCGAGGGTCGGGTTGCGTGAGCATATGCACAATAGGATTCCACAAAACTTTATACGGGGGGGGTTCAGAGGTGACAGAAAATGATTGAATGATTGCCACCAGGGATATTCATAGTGAACCTAATTGCTCAACAGGTCATGTGCAAATGTTGGCAAAAAATTAAACACTGTTTGCACATCACCGGTTGAGCAATTAGATTCACTCCGACAGGAAATGTTCTTCCTGGTGTCTAGAACATCCATTAAATTTTTTTTATATGTACTAAAAGACCTAAATTACCACTACTGTATTATTTATTTTACAAAGCTTTTTTTACAGTGAAAAGGCATTTTAATATTAGATTAATTTTTGAAGTAATGCCATTTTCTGCAGGCATCTGAGTAGTAGCAGAGCTGACATTCTGCCCCTGTGCTTGACAATGTAAGGTTACGATTGGATACCGAAACCTCAATTCTGGTACTATTTATAAGCATCTTTGTAATTGAAAAAGCTGAGTCGACTGCTACTTTGGACGGAGAACACAGACTGTAATGATAAATTAAGTGTTTTATCGATTTTTCTTGAACTTTTAATTCATGTGGCTGAATTGAGATGCAATTCTTTCATTAAATCAGTTATTCCTCCGGTTGTTATCTGTGGAATATCTTCTTTGCTCCTTGTTGATCCAACCTCTTCACTGCCATTGTTCTGAAAATGGAGAAAAAAAGTGATATCTATGGTATTTTGTCCTGTGCGAGTGGTTGACATGTTGGCATCAAAAGTTGTAGTTCTTTGGTTCGAGCCCTGGTCAGTCTGCTTCACTAATCCCTCCCACTTTCAAACCCAGGGTGTAATAACTTTTATAGGATCAGCAAAATCCAGAAACTCATAAATGAACTCTTCTCCAACACTGAGCCTGTTCGCCTAAGAGGCAGACTGAAACAGAATCAATGGAATACTTTCCAGGATCCAAATTACATATACGGTGTATACGATGGTTTGAGAACCGGTTCTAATAATTTTCCAAATTCTGCAAGTTTATATTAAACAAACGAACATACCTCCCGAAAAAATTGTGCTACTTTTAAGTCTGAAAATACGTGACATCCATCTTTAATTCTGACGATTCAGTCACAAAAAAAAATATTAAATTATATATAATCCAGGACTGGGATAACCCATTTAAAAAGTAGCTAAAAATATTCCCCATTTTCGCTCACCTTATGCTGTAACTGTATCATTCTAGCTGCCCATGTTGCATATTTTTTATTATTTTTCTTCTCTTTGTCAGTTGCCTTCCCAGATGTTAACTGATTGCAAGACTGTGAATAAGAGAGCTGTTTAGCTTTTGAATGTACTATCGTATATGTCGAAGATCTCGGGTTGGAGTCAGAGTTGGGTTATCCATGCCCACCACTCAACCCGGGGTGTAATAACTTGGGTAGGCTAAGCCGAACAGGAAAAGATCATATCTTTCCAGCAATTTTAACCATGTCCGTCTATAAGTTGCCGTCGCTATAAGTTGCCAGTCGCTACTATTAAAAACAATTTTTTAGGCCTTGGACTGGGTGATCCACTTTTTCTACAGTGGCTATAAAATAAAATTTTCTCCAGATCAGCGGTACTATTAAAAAAAAAGGGCGATTTTTGAAGAATCAAGTTTCATTTGTGCAACTGTACTTAATTTTACAGGAATAATGGTCTGTGGCAGAATCGTGTTTTTTCTAACATGTGCTGGTGCACACAGGCTTGCAAATTGAAAACATTTTCTCCAGATCAGCGGTTGCTATCAATTAACATCATAATTAAACAGTGGGGTTCAGTTTAAACAGACCAGTTTTAAAAAGATTTAGTTCCATTTGTGCGACTACACTTAACGATTCTTTTTAACGACAAATGCAATCGATTCTGGTCAAATTTGACCAAAATCGCTTATGTTTTGTCGTTAAATATGAAAATTGTTGCTCTTAGACATGTAGTGTGGATAGAAAATACACTATACACTATGAATTTGTTGATTTTCACAATGGAGATAAGTTGTAATAGTGGGATATTTGTTATTTACATGAAATCAGTGATTCGATCAGATTCGTAAATAATTCGAATCAGATTTGAATTCTTAATGATTCGGTTTTGCCCAGACCTAGCAGCAATGTCACGATTTGCTCCAAATTTTACAACGTAAAATTAGGAATATTTCACAGCAAAATGTATCATTTTAGGAGTAATTAAAATAAGGAATTCCTTTCAATCGGAATTTTTGGAAATCCTAACAGCAGCTTAACCAAAAACAGTCCATAAAAAAAATAATTTAATAGTACTATATGTTATTTGACCTGGGTGATATTAAAACCATCTTAAATAATATTTTTTTTTAATAAAATTCACCCTTGAGCAAGGTCGGAAGCAGTGCCTTATACCAAATAAAGACCACTTAAAAGCAAGGAGTTACTAAAATATGTCGTACCAGCAACAAACGAAAAACATCATAAACGGAACTGAACCGCCATGGTGAAGTGCAATGAGTGGTCTCTGCCCTGGACAATGGTAAAACCATCTACCACTTCTTTGCTTCCTTTTAGTCGCCTTTTACGACACGCAGGAAATATGTTAGGACTACTCTAAAGCCCGTACCTACAGGGCATGAAATATAAAATTAATTCAAAAATTACATTCGTCACTCGATACACTCACCAGTAATAAGCCATACAAAGCTCTCATATTTGAATTTCTACTTAAATAAACTGCTTCAGCGAAATAATCTCGTGCTATTGTTATGTTATCCATTCCACCTTGTGTGTATCTGATCTGAAATGAGAGATGAATAACTATTGTAAATAAAATGGATTGTGAATATTCATGATTCGCAAAATTAAATTCATTCAATTCAATTTTTTTTCCAGCAATTTAAAATTTGCAGAATCAAAAACATACTATACATCTTCAGAATACTTATATGTAACTTTTTCAAATTTTATGGAATAATTCTAATTATTCTAATTTATAATTTAATAATTAATCTAATAATTCTAATTTTATGGAATAAAACTGTTGTTCCTTCATTATAAGATTATGATTCGAATACGCTCATCGATTCTGAAATCAAACTATATTCGATTTAATCCACTTCTAATTGGGACGCTTCTTTATGGATGGCTTTTTAAGCATTTTAGCAATCCAATCTAATTTGTAAAGTTTGATTTGAAATATATAATTGGATATTAAATTCAAAATAGAGGCATCTGGAATTGGGAGGCTCAGAAAATGATTATCAACGATTAATCAATGAGTATCGACTACATTTCGCTAGGTATACAAAAGTTTTAAAAATTATTGAAAATTCTACATCTTTTTGAGAATTATGTTTTAACATTTCAGAAAATCTAGGTAAATTACTACATTTTTTAGCATATCTGTCAATATTGTAGCAAAAACATGATTTATGCCAAATTTTACAGAGTAAAATGATTTTCCTAGTTTCTTCGCACAAAGGTGAAAAATAGGGAGGAGTTCAGATATCTATCAAAAAGAGTTACCTCCGCATATCTTTGATGATATAAATGATTGAGAGGTTGGGATAGAATCACTTCTTCCATGCAATATGCAGCTTTACTGTATCTGTAGAAAACAAATAAGGAAATTTTGGGAAAAGATGTTTCAAAGTAAACATTCTGCGATTAACAGACCTCACAGAGTTCATGATACTAGCCTACATGGCAGAGGAAGGGAAAAGAGAGACAGATTGGGGAAGAGCAATATATTCATGAAGATGCAGGATAGGATATAATTTATATCCTGTCAGAAAGAAAAGCTGAGAACACTGTTTAAACATATCGTTAAACCAAGACCTCTTGCACAGTGAGCAATGCTAAATTGAAAGTGACAGGTTCTGCCTAATTAGCCCTAAACAGACGTTATGTGAAACAAACGAACCGACGAGGTGTCCACCTGTCCTATCGCATATTATTATTTGGAATTCGAACTTATGCAGGGCGATTAGAGTCTTATTTTCAATGGTTTTACCAATCGAGAGAACAAGGCAACCAGTACATTTCTATGACATCAAACAAACAATCTAAAGTGTCAGAGATGATTCAGATGACTCAGTACATCACATTCAGAGGCTTTTCCCTTCAAGAAAACGTTTTCAAACTGTTTTCATGTCAGCTTTTCTATCCAAACACTTTTGGTCTGAAACGGGTCACCAAGCAGTCCAAATGAGCAGAAAATTATGCCTCACATATAGCTACTATGAGCACATCAAATAGTATCTTTTTCTATTTTTTTTATTGAAATTCACTCTGAGCAAGGCCCGGAAGCAGTGTCAGAAGGAACCAACTAACAACCACTTAATAGAGCTACTAAAAGACGTAGTACCAGCAACTGCTCTCTGGACGAAAAACATACTTACTCTAATTCCTCTGTGTATAATTCTGATAGTTCTAACCATGCTTCAGCGTCTGCCATGAATCTGCGTACAGAAAAAGAATAGGATAATGACTAGGACTGGGCAATTCGATCCGGTGATTCAAGGCACAATATATTCGAATCAACCGCGAATCGTTCATAGAAACATAAAATCGGATTTTAATTTATACCAACAAAATGCAATCGATTTTGGTCAAATCTGACCAAAATCGATTATATTTCGTTGTTAAAATATTAAAATTGTTGCTCTTAGTATGAATTGACAATAAAATATAAACGTCTCCATTTTCACGATGGAGACACGTTATAATAATAAAAATGGAATTAGTGATTCGATCAGATCCGAAAAAATATTCGAATCAGATTCAAATTTTAAATGATTTGGTTTTGTCCAGCCATAGAAATGGCAATATGACAATTGTTTTGATAGAAATAAGGTTAAATGGGGCCTAGTGGTTAATAAGTTGGCATCTCAGGTTAAAAAGCTCTCTATTTTGCAAGGTCAGAGAATAAATTCAACTTACGTTTTGAGGTATTCCGTTAAACTTTTTATTGCATCTGACGTTTTACCTTGCGCTTTTAGTATTGCGGTCCTTCGTTTCCTGATGGCCTGAAAAATTTATGTCTAATGTTGAAAAGCTCCCAGTATTGTTTGTTGAGTTTGAAAACCTGGTTGTTAGCAGGTTGGCATTGCGAATGAAAGTAGAGCTCGACCAATTTATATCGGCCCAATTATGCTGTTTACCGATATATCGACAGATCACAAAAGTGGCCGATAATATCGGTCAACCAAAATGCACATACGGACACATACAATTCTTTTAAAATGATGCGTTCATTGTTCGAATGGCAAAAATTGCACAATATCCCCAGCGGATGTCACTCGCGTGAGATGGAATCTTATCACTTGAATCTTATCCCACCTTCCTTCCGCAAAAATTGCTTAGTAATCTATCAAAAAATTTTATGTTCATTTGCCTTTCTTATGCAAAAGACATGTTCTTTCATTATATTTTGCGATTTATTGCTTTTCTTTGTGAAAGTTTTCAACAAGTTTCATGTGAGATAAAATATCGGCTATCGGTGGTCAAAAACGTCAAAGTATCGGTGTCGGTTGCAATAAAGCAATATCTGTTCGCTTCAAATGAAAGATATCTGGTTCAAAGCCCGATGAGTGCAACTTGTTAATCCATTCACTGCACCCAGCCCAGGATTTAATAAAAACAACTTTGAGTAAGCTTGCCCAAACTGGAAAAAAGCATTTGTATCTAGACAACTAGATAATCCTGTTCATTTATAAGTGACTCACTAATAATGTGCATATAGGTGATTAACCTTGAAAACTCATTTTAGGCAATATCCAAAAATGGTATTCAAAAGTAACCAACTAAGATCAACACAAAATACACAATCAGCAAATAACTCAATACATTAAATGCAGAACTGATGAACTGCTACAGGTGAGAGCAGTCAGTGGTAGCCTGCCCTATATGATATCAAAGATGAAATCATCACTAAAAACAACACTTACAGCATTAGTTGGATCACTCTTCTCTATTTCCTCATATATTGAAAGGGCTTCATCGAAACTGTGATTATAAACAAATTTTATTTTCAAAATATCAAATATAGTATCGCCCATTCGGTCCGCAATTCAAATAATACCTGTCCAATTTAGATATTTTGAATCTTTTTTTTAATTTGCTGCACTCTAATCATAGAAAATTGCAAATAAAATTGAAATGCTATGATAAAGTTCGCCGAGTGTTATCTCCCTTGGAAAATTGTAAAATCATCATCGTAAACTTTTGTGTTACTTTAGGGCTGTATTTCTGTGGTTCAGAGGAAATATCTTTCACTGAATAAATTTTGAAAACTCTCGGTACTAATGAAAAAACAGTCATTTAAGATAATAAATGAATCCAAGTAGGGTCTTTGTTCAAAAGAGCTTTCCGCTCTAGTTCCTTCAGAAAAAATCTTTAACCAACAAACTCGTTTGGCTGCCATGCCGTATCCATTCACTGTTGGAAGTTCCACATTGTCACAAACAGTTTTACACAAGTTTTTTTTTTCTTTGAACTTCCTAAGCTTTGGAATTCATCACATTATTAACATTGCTTTAATGATTGTGTAGACGAACTTGTCAATAAATAATTTTTAGGGATGATTTTTTTGATGCTCCTTTTTCTTGCATTTATGTAGCTCTCCATGTAAACTAGTGGTTTCCAGGAAGCTTTCATGTAATTTACGTCTTGTGCAACCTTGCTTTGAGCTTGATTGCTTTCATAAAAAAATGAAAAAGCCTTCAAAAATTTATACGTACTCGCTAAAAGCTTCAAATTGTATTCCAATTAATTTTTTAACTCTGTCGCTGTCCGGGAACCTTGTTTCTAATTTCTTGAGACAAATATCAGACAAGTCGTATCGACAGATGTCAAGCGCTGCTAAGAATACCTGAAAAAAAATGTATGCAGACATGTTAAGAAGTACAGTTTACCCAATTGGTGAGGTTTCAAAAATGTGCTTCATCTACAAAACTCAAAAAAAACTAAAATTGCCTTGTGCATGAGTTGCAGTTTCGAATAGTGCGTCTCACTGCTCGTGTTTGAAAAATAAGAGATAATGCTCAGAGCCTCACCAACACCTCTCACTGGAAAAAATTTGCACTGGGTGATGGTCAAAAAAAAGAACAAAGTAAAATCTTCATTTGTTCAAAAATTTGTGTGAACATTTTTGAATTAATTGTTCAACAATGCTAACAATTGTTATACACACAAAACTCAGTTAATTTTAAAAAATAAGTTTCTATGTAGAAAAACTCCGCAAACCCAAATTGTCGCAGGCCGCGGTGGTGTGATGAAACCGACAATAACTGTCCAACGTAACACCTAACGAATGACACCAACGAAGTATGTCAAAGATCGATGACATGAAAAAGGCTTCAATGAGCAATACATGCGGTGTGCCCCTGAACAGGGCAATGTATCCCACAGCCTTTGGACTATGCTCGATAACCCCACTGGTTCCCCATATGCAAGAAAAACCTAGTAACCAGATATATTTGTAAGCATTGTTAATTGCATACTGTGCAGTGTGAAATAAGTCCAAATCGAAGAAGAAACAACTAACAGCCACTCAATAGCAAAGAGCTGCTACAAAATATATATATAGCGCCACTATTGAGAAATAATTCGACAAATGCAATTAAAAAACCCATCACTCAATCAAGGGAGTAATAACTTCTGTGACAGAATCTAGTTCCTTCGGGTACCTGTCACATTATTGTCATTTTCCCTGGGTACATTGAGCTGTTAAAAAAACTTAAAAACCATCAACACTGGTATTTCATAGCCATGCAGATAATTTTGAACCTTTTGATACAGTTTGACTGCTACCTGACACTCAAAATTAGACATTTTAATTTACTACCCAGATATCTATCATGAAGTTTTTCCCATTTGCTAAGTTTTCTTCTGATGACAGACATTTACTTCTGATGTCTGAGTAGCAGAGTAGTTGACATTCTGCCAGTCTGGGTACCGCCATAACAAAAAGCTTATTATGCTTTTCAATTAATACAGAATATTACCATCTTGTGACTGTGTTTTATAGGATAGGATTTCATTTTTATCCTACGGGAGAGGAAAGCCGAGAATACAGCTTAACCATATGGCAAACCACGACCTCTCGCGCAGATACCAGTTGCGAATCGGGGTTTTTTTGATTCTTGAATTTCTCAATTTTCCTGTGCATGGACCCGGTTGGTGGAGGAAGCTGTGAGCGGCGCCTGCGTGAACCACCGTGCACCAGCGAGGCGTCCAGCAGAGCTCTCATAAATAATCATCATCCCTCATAGGATTCGAACCTGCGTCATGACGATCAGAGATGCATGGCTCGAAGCGTAATCTGTAAACCTAACGTTTTACCGATTGAGCTAACCGGGCACCCTATAAGACTTTGCTCTAAAAATTATACTCACTTGTTCACAAATCAACCAAATCTCATCTCCAAATCTGTGTGAATGCTTCCGAACTAATCGTTCACCAATGCTAACAATAGTTGTGCTGTCTCGCATTTGTTCATCTCTCATCTTCCGGAGCTTTTTGCAAGCGACTGTAAAAAACAACACAAAAACGTTAGAGACGAAACTTCTGTCCCTAGCCTGGCCAGATGACACTTTTCAAAAAAACTTGGAGCTGTACCATTCCGCCACTGTGTCTGCATACATGCAGATAGGCTTCAAACGAAAAAAAAACATGAATAACGTTGAATACCGTACCGGTACTGAACAGTGAAATAGAAAAAATACCCATCTAAAAAACTCATACCTTCAGGACTGAAGTCTTCCATAGTGAATAATACTTGGATCACAAAATCACCATATATAATATGAGCGAATCTCTAGAAACGAAATCTTCAGCCTATCTGGGACTGTAGCAGACGAGCACCAAAATGTCCAATATTCACATTTGCCTTGTAAGTTAAGTCATCATTTGGGATTCAATTCTAATGTTCCCAACAAATAAATATAGTAGTTTTTGTAATAAATTCATATGCAATAGTACTCTTATACTAATAGTTTAATAATTAAAGTAATCAAAATTTGTAAAATTTGTTTTTATTAAATATATTTATTTTATTTACCTCTTTTTATAAACAATGATTTTTGTTTTCAATTTGTGAGTATTATAGTTAGGGAGCACCTGATTTTAGCGCATAGAATATTTTTTTGAAGGCTTAAAAATTTACACCGGAAGATGACGGTAAAGAGCATCAGTGGTGATTGGAATCTGAAACTATACTCTGGCATTGAAATTGATTACTTCAATAAAACTAGGAAATGTTTATTCGTGGAAATATGAATTTTAGGCTAAATATCTCTAATATCTAAAAAAAAATAATTTTGCTACAAAGCTTGGTCGGCAATTCTAGTTTGAAAGAATAATTTACCAACCATAAAAAAATCCCAAGCAGTTGCTTATCGGGAAATGATGCAAATGCACCACAATCTTTTGAGTTTTTTTAACCTAAACTCTGCAAATATGGATTTTTATAACATATTTGCAATGTCCAGGGCACTCGGGCATAATTCAAAACGCTGTCATGATCAATTAGCTATTTGCATCGTTCATACGCTTTCAAAAATGTAGACATGAATACAATTTCATTATCTTTTATTTTAATGAAAATTTTTCTTTGAAAAGTCGCCTTCATTCCCTAACTTGCTTCATTTGCCGCTAATCGAATCGAATCACCTAATCGAATTTCCCAGCCCTACTCGTATCCTGCTGGTGGAGCGGACGACACTACCGAAGAATATGAACGAATTTTTATGGGAGAATATATAACAACTCCCAAGTTTTGTTGTATGTTAGAGTTCACATCGTTCTCTGACACAGTAGGGCCTGGCTAGATTTTTTTTTCAAAGTAGCTTGATCCTTGCGTTTGTGACTTGGTAGCTTCCATGCATTTTGGGATTTTTCAGAAAAGAAAAATCCTTTTATGAAAAAAGACAGATGTCAACCAGATGGCCAGTATATTTACAATAACGTCAAACGGAATCGTTCTCACATTCAGTAAAGTTATGTCCCAATTGTAAGCAGCACTCACCCGCCCGAGTACTCGTGGGAAAAATGTTTTGCACCGACAGCCATCCATTATGACCAGGTCTGGAAGGCGATCATTTTTTAAAATCCTCCACCAAGAACAAGATATAGCAGTTGTAGATCTGAGTCCCTGGATGTCAGTTTTTGACGGCACTTCATACTTTAAGACCTCCTCACGGCACGCGGTACTTTTATTGATCCTGGGTATGTAACCCCATTCCTGGTAGCCTCCATAAACTGCTCTCTGCTCTCAAACAAACTCCTTATTTAAAGATTGATTGATTGCCACCAGAGAAATTCATGGTGAATCTAATTGCTCAACCGGTGATGTGTAAACGAAATTTTTATATTTTGCCAACGTTTCGAATGTCTATACAGACGTTCTTCATCAGGGCAATGGAATGGTTAAGTCATCGAAAATACTATATACTGTAAAGAACGTCCCCCTTTACAATAGTGAAAATTATTTGTTATTTACGCAGAATTAGTGATTCGATCCGATTCGAAAAAATATTCGAATTGCAAATGATTCGGTTTGCCCAGCCCTTGTTATGCACTATTCCTAGTACCAAGCACATCCACAATTTCACTGTTTTTTTCTTTTGTCTATTCTGGCCGGGAGTCTCCAGCGCCATTAAACGAATCGTGCAAATGATTTTCTGATGCCAGTATCGGTGGCAAATTCCACAATTTGTTCATGATGAAAATGAATTATTATGAATTCTGAATTATTTTTTGTATATCTCTCGTGTATTCGATAGTATCTATTGGCACATACTTACTTCCTCGCGGATTTACTCGGCAAACTAATTTGCGTGTATCGAATGTTCAGTGGTATTTAGTCTAGAATAAGTAAATTATGTACAGGAGTAGGGCTGGGTAAAAGCGAATCATATGGAATCCAAATTGGATTTTTTGGAATCAAATCGCTAAAGCCGCGTAAGTAACAATCATTCCGTTTTTTATCATTAATATTTGCTCAAGTATCAGAAAATTAAAATCCATGTTTTCACCATCAATTTTGAAAGTTTAATTCATTGAAACATTCTTATGTTAAACATTGGACACTGATGGATCGTGACGTCAAGGCGCGGGCCATCTGTGGCTCATGCTCGAGAAAATAGCATTTTCGATTGGTGGCAGCGCTACGACTGATTCGAATAGTTTGTTCTTAGAATCACCGAATTGGATTGCCGAACCCTAACAGGAAGTGTTTCATCTTCCATAGTCGTCAATCAGCTTTCGTTGCTTTCAATTTAGCAATAAATGCAATGTCAGATGCCCCATTTGGACACTACGCCTTCAATACCCTCTACAGACCCTGGTATTTTTTAAGAATTCGTGTAAAATCATCGCGCTTGATAGGTTTACGAAACTTCAAACATCAGTCACAAAATCTCGCAAAAAATACATCATCGTTGACATTATTGTCTGTATGTCCCGGTACATCAGCAAAGGCCTTTCTGGTTTCCTCGGTTGACATCATTTACAGTAAAAACGAAAAATCCCAGTAACAACCAAACGTTATATACGATTCAGGAATTTAGTGCAGTGCATAGATCTTACATAAAAGCAAAGCGATTAACACCAATTGTCATGCAATTTTTTTTGTTTTACTCCCAAACTTTTTCGGCAAGTAAAGAAAGGGTCCGACTAATCTAACTTTATAGCTCAAAGTTATTTGCTACGCTTTGTGGTAATTGCAAAATTTACACGCCCGACCGAGAGTGACTTTTGATAAGCGACAGCAGCGAGAACAACCTCTCCGAAATTCGATAGCCATGTTGCATTTGATAAACAATTGGTTGGATACGTCTCTTTGGATAGAATATCCCGAAGTCCGCTACATCATAGCGGGATTGCCATTGTAATTTTCGATTGTCGTTTTGTTCCGTAATGGACTATTCCTGGCGACGCTATTGAGTCGACGGAGATTCGATGTATTTCCATGCCGGAGGAAATAAAAGATGCCAGTTGAGATTTTTGTTATGCAATAGGCTCTGACACGCGGCTGGGCTTGGACTCTCGTCAGCGTAGAGTACTCTGAAATTACTAGAAAAACAATCCGTCATTCTAATGTTTTTATTTTATAGATATCTGTCGCAAATGACAAGTATCCAGCGTTATTGACGAGAAAGTTTTTTGCGCGAAAGGATGGATGGAGTGGATGCATGGATTAGGAACACTAAACATATACCGTATATCAACCGCAATAATGATTCTACAGGGTGAGGCAGAGTCAGGTGGGTCAGGAAGTATTTGGTTTGTTTTCTATTACAGTCAAATTTGAGGTGTCGCGAGTCCAGCTCTGAAAAATCAGCGGTTGGCCAAGTGCCAGGGCTCCCGGCGAGGGTTACTAGTGCCCCCCGGTACGCAACACGTTTCGTGGCCGGTGAGTCGATCGCTTTAGCTTGCTTTCCCGGTTTGAGTTATGTCCCAAGTAGTTCTTGTTTTTGGTTCCTGTAAACTGTATGGCTCTTTTTACCTGATATCTCTAATCTTAACTTTACACTCTGGGACTAACAGACGAAAGATGAGTCCAACACCAGCTATCACTAAAGATGGTGTCCAATTCAGAAAAGAGACACCGACTACTCATCGTAAACGATCAGTCTTTGTTGAAGTTGCTGGAGACGTACAATTTCAATATATATATAATCCTTCAAATCTACACCACAACTGGTAGCATTTTGCAACGACCTAAGATGCCTTTGGGAAGTCAGCAGGGGGTGTTGTGTACTGTCCTTCCGTCCGACGACAGGCATCGACTTCAGCTGCCGACTGCAGTTCATGGAGAGCACAAAAGGAAACTGTTAAACAGTCGCATAGGACTTCTTACCTTCTCCACCGAGCATCCGTGTCTCAGTTCGTGGGATTGCGGATGAAACCCTGCCGGGCGCCGCTATCACTGCACTGAGGAAAACAAACTGCGGAAAGATTCTAAATGCAACACGTCTCTATCATAAAGGGACTAGGATATACAATGGCCATACAGCTTTCACAATCAAGGACTTCGACGCTAACAAATTACCGCCTTTTATCACTATAGATGGCGTTAGGTGTAAAACATTTCTTCCAAAGGAACTACATGTTCCGTTCTGCAACAACTGATTTGAAAAGGGGCACCTGACCGCTATGCGCAAGAATGATTCCAAATGCCGCATTTGTAAAGACCTCGAACACTTACAAAGAGACTGTCCAGGAAGGAGGCCGGTGTACCGGAAGGATGAGGCAGGCCAACCGGACGCATGGCCCGTCCTAGGCAACAATATTGCAGGTACAAAATCACAATACAGTCGACAACAACCTGAAACCCATCCGACGCCAAAATTTGTCTCAGACCCGTCTCCCAACTATACTCAACGATTATCAAAAAGAAAACTGCCACCCCATATCATCAACCTAAATTTGTCAACATAGCAGAATCCTCCATCACCCCTCCAACCAGAAACACCACAACAACAGCGGATGTCCACAAGACGAAAACTACGGAACAACGTCAAAAGCGAGAAACACAAAACATGGAACCCTTTGAGATATCAGATATGCTATCTCCTATAGTAAGAATGGAGGACACTATAAAAAGCCTACAACCATTTGCAGTACTAGCCCACCAAGGTACCACAGAAAGCCAACCAACCATTGATCTGGAGCAACATGTGCTAGCTACACAATGGTCAGACGATGTCTGCAGTGAGGCCGATGATGTGAAAATACTAAATATAAGCAAAAAGCGAGCTCCATCGGAGTCTGAGCCCGGGCCGCTTGCTGACTTATTCTCGCCGAAACCACAACGGATAATAAGACAAGGCAATGCTCCAAAAATCTCTGAATCTCCAAGAAATATGGGGAAGATTAAAGCGTCCACCATTTCAAACCACAATATCCTTCACTCTTCCTTGCCCAACTTGTCTACAGCGGGTAGAACACCAGCATCACCCAGCGAGAAAAGAAGAGGGGGTACGACTCCGGAATACAAAGACAACAACCAACACAGGATCGCCAAAAAAACAGGCACGAACCCTCTCTCCTCTCCAAAAATAATTAAATATTAAGGCCAAATGAACTCAAAATCTTTGGACACACAAATATACCGTTATAATTCTTGCTATATTTCCAAATGACCTCTCGACGAACCAAGAACTTTCAGATAGCTACAATTCAATCTGGACGGTTGGATTTCACATAAGACCCAACTCAACGAATGGATCTGGAAAGTAAAGTGCGATATGATATGCCTCCAACAAATGCACAAAATTGATAACAGCAATGTAAAGCAATGGGCAGACAATTTGGACTACACATTATTCACAAATTCAACTTCCCTAACTACAACACAAACAAAGATACTTTTGAAGAGGCACTGGAATCATGATTAAAAGAAAGCCAACAATCAAATTTGCAAATTATAAGGTACTCATGGAAAACAGAATTGACAGCTTGGATATAACATACGAAAATTTAGATATTAAAATTATAAACGTCTATGCACCTTCGGAAGTAGGACTCGCGAAGTCCGAATTTTATAAGGAACTTCGTCAAATAATGAGCAGATGCTTACAAACCTGGTCAATAGTCCTTCTCGGAGATTTCAATGCGGTCACAGAAAAATTGATACAATGCATTCAATGAACTTTCGCCTGGATCACTGGGAGAAGATACTAAGAAACATCGTTGAAGTCAGCAGTCTGACAGATAGAAAGAAAGAAGAAGACTTTCAGAAAGAAAAACCCCGATAGATACACATATACATATATCGGAGGTAACCAGAGTCGGCGGATAGACCGTATATACAATCATGAGACCTTGGACCCATATATTAGTGGATTTCCACATGTTGTGAATACCATCTCAGATCATGCTCTGATTCCAATCCTGACATTAAAACTTCAGGACGAAATAAGATGGGAAAAAGGAAGTTGGAGGAGTAATATCTCCCACTTCGGTGATGAAAAATTCAGAGAATTAATCACATCTACATATGAAAATGCACTTCACAACCGAACAAACTTCACAAATATACAGGATTGGTGGGATGGTACAAAAACAGCAATAAAGAAACAATCTCAAGAATTCTCAAAGTTGAAAGCTAAAGAGAAAAAACGTGAAAGGAATGGAATACACAATGAATTGGAAACGTTGATAAAGCAAGGGAAAAAACAAAACAATAATAGGATCCAACAGCACAAAATAAGACTCAAACAAAAGCAAGATAAAAAAATTAAGGGCCAAAATTGACGACACAGAAGACGGAGAAATACCGTCAAAAGCGTTTTATGATAACCTAAAGAAACTTGATAGAGAAACAACAATAAATGAATCTGAAGATACTAACAATGAATCCCAAAATAAATCGGAAGTAATAATTAGCATCATAGAACAATTTTATGCAAGATTATGGGGTACAACTATCAGCGTAAACATGAACATTCAGAGTCAATATATTAGGACAATGCATAGAACACAAATATCAGAAGAGGAAAATACAACAATAACAGAATTCATATCAGATTCAGAAAATACTGGACACAATCAAAACAATGGACAACAATAAATCTCCGGGCTAGATGACCTAGGTAAAGAATATTATATTTCATTTTGCCCCTTTATTAAACGAGAATACACACAATTGGTTACCAAATACTACCAAATAGTAATAAGGCGGCACGGATAAAACTTATAAAAA
The DNA here is from genome assembly GCA_963675895.2 of Styela plicata. Classification (NCBI taxonomy): domain Eukaryota; kingdom Metazoa; phylum Chordata; class Ascidiacea; order Stolidobranchia; family Styelidae; genus Styela; species Styela plicata. The sequence continues at coordinate 20,384,918 of OZ023142.1, read as the reverse complement.
GGGAGACGAGTAAGATTTAAAAAACTGGCGCCCAATTTCTGTCCTCAATACAGATTATAAAATTGTAGCAAAGCTTCTTGCAAACAGATTGAAGAACATTATGGGTCGGATTATAAGACCCACGCAAAAGTCGACAATACCTGGACGAAGCAGTTTTGACGTTCATTATAATATCAATAGCGTAATAGACGTTAGCCGAAGACTCAATAGTTCCACAATTATTATATCAGTGGACAATTTAAAGGCATTTGACATGGTAAATCACGAATTCTTGTTAAAAAAATCCTAAAAAGCATCGACTTAAACAATAAGACTCTTTCACGTATAAAAGATATGTATTCCAACTTTTTTGGCATTCGGAACCATATGAATCAATAATAATAAGTACTCTCTACAAAGAGAAAGAAATGGGGGTAAAAATAAGTGCAAAAATTGACGCACGCAGACTGGAAAGAATAAAAGACTTGGTAACAATACAAGAAGCGACCAAATTTTGGCATTTTGAGGCTCTCTACCAATTAGGATCTCGCATCAGACAATTAAATCCGAGTTTATTCACAAATTCACAGCTATATTCTATCACCGTACCAGAATCAATGAGATCACTTTTGGACCAACACAGAAAATTGGACATAGACACTGAAACATGGAAAAATGGAGACATAGGGACATATACATTCGGCTGAAAAAAAAAAAACAAAGTTTGAACAACAAACTACAGAACACGCAAAGCAAAAATGGACAAAAATACATATGGAACAAAAAAAATATAAAGGAATAATCACAAACAACGAAAGAGTTACATCATACAGGATTGCGAAAAACGGGTATCTGTTCGGTGATAAAAGAAGGGGAACCGGATTTAGGCACCAAAAAGCACTGGAAAGAAACTCATCATACAATGCAAATTCTGTCAAAGCAGACAAGGATAACACATAGTTCCTACACTGTAATGAAACGGCAAAAACACTGGAGTTTGTAAATAACATTGTAAATCAAATATGTCATACAGCAGTAAATCTGACCTTAGAAAATATATTCTATAACAACTATGAAGGAGAAAACAAACCCATCGTCATGAAAACGATACACCAGTTGAAAACGACAATAATACGGATGAAACAGCAACTTGATACAGCGGATTCATTTATGATGAAAACAGAAAGAAAACACTTGCGGGATGAAATTCAAACCACTACTTCATTTCTTTGAATCTTCAAGTTGAAAGAAAGGAAAAATTGAAAGGACTCGGACTCAGAGAAAATTGGAAAGAAATCCTTGCAGGGTATGTGCATGCAGCTTAGAACGGGTGTAACTCGTCTCGAGGTGGATAAACATATGGTCAGCAACTCATTACCACAAACGTTAGCAAACATGCGGCTAAAAGGCTCTCGCACTAGCTTTGCGTAATGCTGTATTTCGAATTTGGTTAAACCATATGATTGTCGATATACGATCAATGCAAACGGTCATTTTCACGAATATTTTGTGTCATTGGAACCATGCTTCTTCCGTCGGCAGTGCTTAACCTCTCGTATGACGCTGCCGACACTCCCCCCCCCCAACCCCCTCCTCTCTTTTTCCTTTTTATGCAGCTGCGCCTACAACTTTTCAGTAATACAACCTTCCACGGATGTGACGAGCCGGTATAGCACCACTGATTGCTAAGTGGACAGAAAGTTCCCTTACTGTAAGAGACTTGCCTGTAGCTCCCGTATGTCTACATGGAGATGAAGGCATTAGGCCGGATTCAGTAGTTCGAAGTGATGTAGAGACAGGGGCAGGTGGTCGGGAACATCCATGTGAAGTAGAGGCAGGGGATAGGCAGGTGAGGTAGAGACAAAGAGAGGTGGTTTGGGGGTGGGGAGGTGTGTCTGGGTTAGTCATGCGAGAGAGTTGGGCCGGGCTGGCCAGGCGAGGCAGAGTCGGGTGGGTCGGGGATAGGCAGTTGAGGTGGTTTAGCCAGGTGAGACAGAGTCAGGTGGGTCGGGGATAGGCAGGTGAGGTAGAGGTAAAGGGAGGGGGTTTGGGTGTAGTTAGGTAGAGGGAGGTGGGTCAAGAATATCCATGCGAGAGAGTTGGGTTGGGATAGCCAGGTGGTCGGGGATGGGCAGGTGAGGTAGAGAGCCGGACCACAACGGATAACAAGAAGACGAGGTAATTCTCCAGAAATCTCCGACTCTCCAAGAAATATGGGGAAGATTAAAGCGTGCATCATTTCAAACCACAATAACCTTTACCCTTCTTTGCCCAACTTGTCTACAGCGGGTAGAACACCAGCATCACCCAGCGAGAAAAGAAGAGAGGGTACGAGTCCGGAAGACAAAGACAACAACCAACACAGGATCCACAAAAACCAGGCACGAACCCTCCCTCCTCTCCAAAAATAATTAAATATTTAGGCCAAATGAACTCAAAATCTCTGGACACACAAATATACCGTTATAATTTTTGCTATATTTCCAAATGACCTCTCGGCGAACCGAGAACTTTCAGATAGCTGCAATTAATCTGGACGGCTGGAATTAACATAAGACCCAACTCAGCGAATGTAAAACACGACATCTAACTTGGAAAGGAAAAATATTAATTCTGAATTCACTAGCCATGTCTTAAATTCTCTACACTTCCAGAGCAGTAAACGTTTCGAATCAAACAGTCGAGATATTACAACGAAAATTTTATAACTTTTTTTTATAACCTAAACCATATGAATCAATAACAAGAAGTACTCTCTACAAAGAGAAAGAAAACGGGGGGTAAAAATAAGTGCAAAAATTGACGCATGCAGACTGGAAAGAATAGAAGAATTAATAACAATACAAGAAGCGACCAAATTTTGGCATTTTGAGGCTCTCTACCAATTAGGATCTCGCATCAGACAATTAAATCCGAGTTTATTCACAAATTCACAGCTATATTCTATCACCGTACCAGAATCATGGAAATCACTTTTGGTCGAACACAGAAAATTGGACATAGACACTGAAACATGAAAAAAATGGAGACACAGGGACATATACATTCGGCTGAAAAAAAAACAAAGTTTGAACAACAAACTACAGAACACGCAAAGCAAAAATGGACAAAAATACATATGGGACAAAAAATATATAAAGGAAAAATCACAAACAACGAAAGAGTTACATCATACAGGATTGCAAAACACCGGTATCTGTACGGTGATAAAAGAAGGGGAACCGGATTTAGGCACCAAAAAAACTCTGGAAAGAAACTCATCATACAATGCAAATTCTGTAAAGCAGACAAGGATAACACAGACCATATCTTCCTACACTGTAATGAAACGGGAAAAACACTGGAGTTTGTGAATAACATTGTAAATCAAATTTGTGATACAGCAGTAAATCTGACCTTAGAAAATATATTCTATAACAACTATGAAGGAGAAAACAAACCTATCGTCATGAAAGCGATACAACATTTGAAAACGACAATAATACGGATGAAACAGCAACTTGATACAACGGATTCATTTATTGCCAAGTGGACAGAAAGTTCCCTTACTGTAAGAGTCTTGCCTGTAGCTCCTGTATGTCTACATGGAGATGAAGGCATTAGGCCGGATTCAGTAGTTCGAAGTGATGTAGAGGCAGGGGCAGGTGGGTCAGGAATATCCATGCGAGAGAGTTGGGTTGGGATAGCCAGGTGGTCGGGGATGGGCAGGTGAGGTAGAGACAAGAGGAGGTGGTTTGGGGGTAGTCAGGTGAGATAGAGGGAGTGGGTTGGGATAGCCAGGTGGGTCGGGGATAGGCAGGTGAGGTAGAGACAGAGGGAGGTGATTTGGGGTTAGTCAGGTGAGAGAGGTGTGTCTGGGTTAGTCATGCGAAAGAGTTGGGTTGAGTTAGCCAGGTGAGGCAGAGTCAGGTGGTTGAGAGTCAGGGATAGGCAGGTGAGATGGTTTGGGGGCAGTCAGGTAAGGCAGGTAGAGGGAGTGGGTGAGTCCGGGTTATGCGAGAGAGTTGGGTTGGGATATCCAGGTGAGGCAGAGCCAGGTGGGTCGGGGATAACCAGGTGGTTTAGAGTCAGGTGGGTCGGGGATAGGCAGGTGAGGTAGAGATAAAGTGAGGTGGTTTCGGGTTAGTTAGGTAGAGGGAGGTGGGTACAGGATTAGTCATGGGTTAGGCAAAGGGAGGTGGGTCGGGAATATCCGTGATTCGGATCGAGTCGCTGATTTCATAAATATAACAATTATCCCATTTTCAATAGTAATATTATTGTCTTCATTAAAATAATCAAGTAATTCACAGTTACAAATATTAGCTAAAACAGAATTAAAAGCAATGTATTTTCAATTACAACCCAAGCCCAAAAGTGATTTTAATACAAAATACAATCGATTTTTTGTTCAAATTTCACCAAAATCTGGTGCATTTTGCATTTTGCCGTTAAAATGAAAAATTCCACCCAATTTAGCAAGTTTTTGTTCCTGTGAACAATTCTCAATCGATTCGAGAATCTGTGCTTCGAATCGATTCGAATCACCGAATCGAATTGGCCAGCCCCACGCACAACTCTACTTATGACCAACAACCACAAAGAAACCTTTTTTTTAATATGGCTGTTTAATGCTAGTACCTAATTTTTCTCGTGCATAGATATAATCATGGTTTCTATTTGGTGATATCTGAAACAATAATAGCAACGTCTTAACGAGTAACCATGTCCATCACTCAAGCAAGGCACTCAATAACTTAGGCATGCTCTGCTCCAATTAAAACTCAATGGTTTTCACAAACGGCGTCAGTGTCGGCGTCACTTATCATTAGCGTGAATAAACAAGGCTACTAATCGTCTAAGCCCAACAGTTTGTTACGTCACATTCCACGCGACACTCAACTTTTTCCCATAATTGTTAACTTGTGTTGGCGCTATAGCGCAGTAGCTTGTATTTCCAGCTTTCAGCAATTTCTTTGTTTTTGGTGTATGTTGGCTTTTTGGGGTCTCATGAAGTTTAGTACCATATATCCGATTATCATAAAAATTTCCTATGTTGGAAACGATTCACCCTAACCCGAGAGACAATGCCAGATACTTGCAGCATTGGCGGCCCCTAGTTACGATGAGAATATTCTTGCAGTTTTTATTTTGATGACATCGGGAATATGGTACTAATCTTCGCCAGACCCCTTTGTTGTTACCTAATTAGTTTAGTAACATTACTAAACTGTTTTTATGTGTTTTGTAGATGGCTTGAACATGTAATTTAGATAAATTTGGTTTTAATATTGCTTGGTTGCTGTATTTGTAATTTTGGAAAATTAATCATAAATATGGGTGAGTGTTAATTTAACATATTTTGCATCTGCAATTTAGTTTCCTATCTAGTCCATGGTCATATTGTGGAGGTTCGCTTTTTGTATATTTGGTGGCTTTATAGTCTGTTCTGCGATAATATTTCCATTTGAGAAGTGTCTATGGTTCAAATGCATTCGTATATATTTCTAGTAATCTGTTTAATTAGCCTGTTTCAATGATCATTATATTTGCTGATTTGGATTGATGTGAAATATTTCTAAGGAACATTGTTGACCCGGTGATGAAAAATACTATCGGCATATGCAGGTCTACGTTTTGAAAGGTATTTCAATATTGCATTTTGGCAGTCTCCTGATACTTTTTATTTTGTTTCAGAAAACTGTTCCCTTTCCCACTTATTTTCAATCTGTGTTTTGTCGTTCTTTAAACTGTTGGTCCCTGAATCTACATTGTTTGTGACTGTGTTTTTGTGCCATTGTACAATATCAATATCATACTTTTGTTTCAAGGACTGGTTTCTAGATCGCTTGGATCACATCGTAAACAGTCATGCGGTTTTGGGAATGTGTTCTCGATTTAGCAATTTGGCAGTCTTCTGATTTATCTCAACGTAACAACCTGTGTTTTCCGGGTTAGGCTGAAGGGAAGTTACACAAATAATATCTCAAATTTTTCCCGTCTGTTATATATTATCTCAAATAATGAACAAAAAACATTCTCTCAAAATTTTATTACAAAAGGAAAGGAAGACAAAAAGAAACTTGTATAAAAAGCAAAGTTTCCAACTTTATATAAGTCAAACACGGTAATTCACGAGCAGCTGCAGAATAAATACGGAACTGATGATCTCAAGTAAACTGTTTTAAGTGCAGCTGGAAACGGATCTAACCCAATTAGTCCTTAGTGTGAGTGTGGCCCACGATGTAGAAAATTATATCTTCTTTTCATGTAGAAGGGTAAGTTTATTGGTAGGGGTGGGAAATTCGATTCGGTGATTCAAATCGATTTGAAGGACTACTTATTCGAATCAATGGTGAATCGTTCGTAAGAACAAAAACTTGCAAAATGAACTCGACAAAATGCAATCGATTATGTTGATGTTAAAACATGAAAACTGTTGCTCTAAAGCTTGAGACGTGAATTGAAAATACACTGCAAACTGTAAATTCCTTAGTTTTCCAAATGGGGATAAGTTTAAATAGTAAAATGGGATATTTGTTATTTACATAGAATTTGTGATTCGGCCCGATTCGAAAAAAAATATTCGAATCAAATTCGAACTCTAAATGATTCGGTTTTGCCCAGCCCTGGTTGTTGGTCATTATATCAATGAAAGAATGATGGAGAAAGAATGGTTTTCCACAAAATTACGAAAGCATATTTACACATTACAGCATTCAGTTTCATACGGATTCTGAGAAAAAGCAAGAAATAATAGTACACAATGAAGATTTGTTATTGATATCGATAAACAAAAAGTTATTTATTTGAATCAACTTTTGCAACAAGAAGTCCTGACAGTCATTCTGCACAAATTGATTATTTTTACCAAGATTCACATTTGTTAAAATAAATTGACTTATAGAACTTTCGAATCGATCAAATCGCAAAATTTTGATTTCTTTGTGTATTTTAGAAAATGTTACCGGTGTATTTACTACCCAGGGCAAAAATTGTGGTCACTGCACTGCTTTGTTGAACATCGGATGCGTGGATGCGTTGCCTCCAACAGCTGCCGCAGGTTCTAATCCGATGATCTTACGGCTTCCTTCAGTAGTAGGCTATGGGGGCTACGCACATGAATTGGGAAGATAAAGTTATACAGGCAATACAACTAAGAAGATAAAGCACAACAAACGAGCCATGTTCACGGAAAAAATTAGGCAATATTCAGCGTTACACCTCTTCACAAACTGTCTCGCCCAGTCCCATCCTGGGCGTCCAGCCTTTTTCTTGTGTTGAACATCTCTGACCCATAGCCTTATGTTTTGATAGATTCATAATGTACGTTTTCTGTAACTTTACCATTGCTTATAACCACACCCTCGTTAGATTGCTCCGTTGTAAACTCGTTCAATTTATCGTATTTGTTCCCGTTTGCATCCCCGTTTGGTACGGTTTCTGCGGCCGGGAGTGGGCGCTCGTAAGTATGTTTTCCATCAATCGGTATGATATATGCCTCTGTGTATTGAGGAGCTTCTCGATTTGGCGATCCGTTCAACTGCTTAGCGTCTTTTCGTTCTGTAACCCAGGCTCTGATGCGTTTTCTACAATAAAAAAAATTAAATCAACAATGTCCTGTGAAGGGAAAGCAACATCGACTTAATGTAGTAAGTGGCCAAAACATGGGATATTGAGGAACCTCAATTGAAAAAATTTGAAAGTTATAATGATAAAGAGTTTCCCCGAAATTTGAAAAATTAAGTGTTTTGGAGATGAAAACTTCGGTGAAAAGGGGTCTGGTATTCAAATTAGTGCACAAAATGCCCTGTAGGTACGGGCTTTAGAACAGCCCATAGAATACTAACGCAATACTTGCGTGTCGTAAGAGGCGACTAAAAGGCAACAAAAACGCAATAAATGGTTTCACCATCGCCTAAGGCATAATACCACTCAATATACTTTATCATTGGTTGTTCAGTTCCGTTTGAAATGTTTTCCGAGTGCAGTTGCTGGTACTACATATTTTAGTAGCTCTTTGCCATTTATGGGTTCCTTTTAGACACTGCTTCCGGACTTGCTAAGAAAATGTGTAGGCACCATTTTCATTCCAAAATCCTTATTTGGCTTAACACAATTCTCAAATACAGAAATATGATTAAACTACGGGCCTAATGTGTCACCAATTAGTTGAGACCAGGGCTGAGCAAAACCGAATCATTTGGAATTCGAATCTTATTCAAATAATTTTTTTTGAAACAGATCGAATCGAATTTCATAAAAGCAACAAATATTCTATTTTTCCTATTACTATTATTGTCTCCATTATGATAATTAAAAAGTGTATAGCTACGATTTACAAATATTTGCATATAATTAGACCTACCGATTTATTTTCATGAACACTCAATAGCTACATGTCCAAAAGTGAAAATTTTTCGTTTTTTAACGTCAAAATACAATCAATTTTGATCAGCTTTGACCAAAATCGATTGTATTTTGTCGTTAAAAGTTTAAAATTTCACTGCATTTAACAAGTTTTTGTTCCTATGACCGATTCACGATTAATTCGAATCAAAAACCCTACACAGGTAAATGTTCGAGTTCTCACCTGAATATGACAGCAACAACAACGAAGAGGAAAATGACCAGAAGAATTACTAAAGTTATGATCAGGATCATGTTCGTGTTGTCATCCTTTTCTGGCTGCTCCAATTTATCTGGTAGAGAAAAGGACAATATTTAATATTTTATCGAAATCTAGAAAATGGTCTAGAACAATAATCGTAGACTAGATTGCTTTAGCGCAGACCAAGTGCTTTAAAATATAGAAATTCCAAACTTTTTCACGCGTCGTCGGTGCGCTGTAATTAGGCTACTACACTTAATTTTCTTTTTTTTTCAGAATTTGATCCTCCTCCGGCGCATTGGCTGTTTCAACTTACTATGGTATAAATTTATTATTATTAAGAATTATTTTCGCTTGCGGTGTGACGTCATATTTTGACGCGAATTTCCATCAAGTTTTTTTGACATATCTTGGAGTGGATCACCCTGGCCGTGGCACTGTACCGACGGTCACTTATATACGGACAGGGTTAGATTTTGCCACTTTCCCGTTTCAATTTTACAAACACTCCGCTGGTAGTGGGCATGTGTTATCTGAACTTAAACCCGAAATTTATAAGTCACCCATGTGAAAAGGTTGCTTATAAGTGGTAACAGGACCTTGATCACCGTTATTCACTCGAAAGAGGGACTATTGAAACAAGAATCGGGTCTTCCCGATGAGAAATTTTATTTTGTGAAGCATAAGCTATAGTTTGACCGCGCCTCGTCAGCGCGATCCATCAGTGACTCTTGACGAAACACTTTCTGACTGGGTTGGTCACTGTTATTAACTCAAAATAGTGAGCATTGAGAAAACGAGGCTAACTCGACGATGGTAAAGTAATCACTTCCTAAAAACCATGCAGTACCGTGTTTCTTTTTAATAATTTTAACATTAATATTAAATATGCTAATTACTAGGGTGGAATAATTGGGTAGGTACCTTTTGCTATTTTCTTGGAAACTGTTGTGGAGATAGTAGTAGTCATTTGGGTTTTTACGGTTTGCTGGGTTCTCTTCTCTGTGCTTGATGTTCGTATAGTAGTGGTGGTGGTGCGATGAGTTGGAGTGATTGGTGGAGTCGAGGTTGTTCTGCTAGAGCTTGTTCCGGATATTCCGGTGGTTGTTGATGATAAGATTTCATCTGGTGATTCTGTGAAAAGCAGGTGAAAGAAATTGTGAACAAATGGTTTGATGAGTTGTTTGTGAGAGATTTCCTTTCGAAAATTTCCCTATCGTGTTGGTCAGGAAACGCGATATATCAGAGACATATACCGGAAAAAATTCTAGAAGCTTCTGTTTAATATCACCTAGTTTAGGGTATAAAATTTATTATTGTGGTGGGTTATTTAGTGCCCCCCCCCCCCCCCCCTGTAATAGCCCATCAGGATAGCAGAAATGGAGTTTTAAAAAATTTTTACTATCACTTTATGACAGTATGAAAAGCGATTTTTACGTTGGGTTTTGGTCGTTGGGGTTTTTGCTGTCGAACGATACAAAATCAAACAAAAATGTACATATATACAAAAATATGTGTCAATTGCCTTTAAAAAAGTTCAAAAAAATTTGATTTTCTTATACGGCATTTCCAGCTAACGACTGTTCACTATGTGAATACACTAATATAGTTTGCCCCTTATTGGAGTCGCCTCCGGAAGGAATAGGAAGAAAAATGCATATCAGATGCAAATATTGGTCGATGAGTCATCACCTCGTCAACACATCCAATGAATGTAACAATGTTCAATGTTGAATAAACAAGTTTCCGCAAATGTTATCGTAGTTATATAACGTGACTCATTTGACAGGTGACAGATAGGTAAACCTCAAAAAACCTGGCAACGTACTTTAAAGTGTGACGTAACATATTATATAAGTCACCTCATTCAAATTTGAGGTCGCGTATGTGACTTCGGGAAGTGATGATATCGCTAAAACGAAGCTTACACAACAGTCTCTATTGATAGAGACAGATTTTGTAAGATTAGTAATTTTTTTTCACGAAATCCACGTCTCATTTCAACGGTTTTGCGTCATGCTTTGACCTCATGAAGACCATATTATGTTCTCCTGTTCGGTACAGTAATTTAAAGTTTATCATCGGAGTTGATGTTTTCGTTTCATTGCGCTAATTGCTTTAAACTCAATACCTGATCGAGTAAATATAATTTTTTTTGCACGAGTTTGGTAAGGAAAAGATGGGGTAATTTTACAAAGTCAGAGGCGATTAAAATTTCCCATAAAAATATTTCACCTAATAAACTGGCTAAATATCAGTAATAAGCCAAGGGTGAGAAAAAAACAACTTAAAGATCTGAATTTTTTTTAGGGACTTAAAATGTCATTTTATGGTCGGCGAGGCGGTCCAAATGGCAACATGATGATTCTCTTATGCTACAAACAACAAACAACAGTTATTTTTCATTAGATTTGTCTTATCGGTACAAATGAGTCATTTAAATTATTGTATGTTGAATCATTTTCCACTCCGTTCGCTATTATTGCGGGTTTAAGCCATGAAAAAGAAAGAAAGGAAAAAAAAACAAATTAACGTCAGGTATTTTGTAAAAACCTTTTTGCTTTAGCCAGGCCGCTATCCTGTTTGAAAAATAAGCTTTAATTTTACTGGTCAGAACAGGAAGCAATCGAACGGTTTGGTTTTAACCTATAAGTTTGAGCACCAAGCTTCACCAATTTCAACAAGTTAAAAGTCTAATGTAGTAATTTTTACAACGTCCGGTGCAAAGTATGGACCATTACATGGATTGCGTCGACAATGCACAGGTCATTTCTGGCTCATGCTCGACGACAAAATGAAATCTTTGAATGAACAGCAAGTAAACCTATCCCTGGTTGAAATGGTTGAAGTCGCTTGGATTCCTAGCAACTACTTCAATTTCAAAAAGTAAACTTTAAAAATTCGCAAATACGCCAATGCACCGCCTTTGTTTCACGTTAATAGGGCCGGGGATTTGGATTCGGGGATTCGAATCGATTCGAGTTACAATTTATTCGAAGCAATCGTGAATATGTCTTAGGAACCAAAACGTTTTAAATGAAGTGGAATTTTGATCAAATTTGATCAAAATCGCTTGTATTTCGTTGTTAAAATGAAAATTTTTGCTCTTGGACTGGAGCGTAATTGGAAATACATCGCTTTTAAGTCAGTTTATGCTCATTATTAATTTATAAATTTGAATTTCCTATTCATCATAAGTGAGACAATAATAGTGATAGTAAAATTGGGGTATTCGTTAGTCAACGATTCGATCCGATTAGAAAAAAATAAAATTCCGAATTCCAAATGATTCGAATTTGCCCAGCCCTCTTCACGTGGGTGTTTTGTTCCAAGAACACACACACACAAAAATGTAGCCTACCCTGGCAATGAATTACGAAATCATAACTCACATAAACTATAATATGTTGTAATGTGATTGTACAATTTACAATATGTTTAAAACATTTATGCATATATCATGACAATAAATGAGTTAATAACTATCAATAACAAATATCAGTGAAATTCCGAGGTATCGTTGAGTGAACTGTCAAACCTTCTTCCTCGTTCAGTTTTGACTTCAGTGACTTCAATTTTGTATGGCCTAGTGGTTAAACATGTTGGCATCGCAGGTTGAAGATCTCGCGTTCGAGTCCCGGCTAGTACGCTTCGTTTATCCACGTCCACCACTCAACCCAGGGTGCAATAACTTGGGTAGGCTAAGCCGAACAAGAAAAGATCATATCTTTACATGTGTGTCTTTCCAGGAAAAGGTAGAGCCTTGGACAGGGTGATCCACCACAGAAGTGGCTATAACAAAAAGAAGTCAGTAACAGTAAGAAGAACAGTAACAGTATGAGTAACAGTATGATCTCTTTCCACAAAATTACAAGTATACTTGGAATTTTGTGGAAAGATATCATACTATTCCCGTTAATAAATATCAACACAGTATTATTATTCACCTGTTGTTGTAGTAGCAGAAGGGGCACTGCAGTCAACGAAGGTGTAATTCAGGTTGAATCCAGCTTTATTGAAGTCTGCCTCGTCGGTTTGGAATGAGATATCAATAGGCCAGTTTGTATGGACAAGAGAATGACATGCTGGGTAGTCATTCAAGATTTTACGATGGCAGTCAAGGTTGGGACTGTACTTTAAAAGAATGGCGAGACAAACTGGTCCCTCCTCTCCACATGCTCGAACTGAAAAATAAGATAAATTGCGTGACCTTTTCGCCCTCCTTTTTCGTTTTTTTTTTATAATTTACTATGGCTTCTCCAGCTTTTACATTAACTGATCCCTCCTTTCCACATGCTCGAACTGAAAGATAACATAAATGGCGTGATTTTTTTCGTTCTCCCTTTTTCGTTTTATTTTTTTTTTATAATTCTCTATAGCTTTTACAGCAACTTATTGGATTTGGTTGGGCCCATCAATAGGTATGAAAAGTCCTCAATGGATATGAATCTAATATATGTTCCAGACGGCCACAAATTGTCCTGTTGAAGGGCACGCTTCGTGGCAGAATGGCCAATACGATCGTCTATCGGAGGAGACAAGTTTTGAACAAGAAATCCACGAATTTCAGAAAATCATATTTAACCACATGTTTTTCAAAAACAAAAAAAATCTGATCTGTTTGCATTACTCCAATATACTCTTTTTTATATACAAAAATATCATGTTCTCATTTCACAGAAATATAAGTTTATTGTAAGCTTTCGTTAGGTCATAGTCTAACTTCTTCAGACAAGATTAAAGTCACTTTAATCTTGTCTGAAGAAGTTACATTCTATTCTAACGAAAGCTTACAATAAACTTATATTTCTGTAGAATGAGAACATGATATTTTTGTATATATGCTTGATATTGTCTCATTCGTGTATCCTTGTGAATTTTCTCACACACGGATACAGGATTTTAAGGAAACTAGAAAGAGGGATATGTAGTCCAATGCAAGATATCAACGAATCGTGTATACTCTTTTTTAATTCAAATTCACTCTGATCACGGTAGGCAGATACACATGCAAATAATAAAGTGCAAGAGGCGTATATATTTACCTGGGCCAACATTCAGAAAGTTTTTTGCTCTGAAACAATAATTTTCTTCTTCCGGTGCATCGTCAATATTTGTGTCCACTTTGATTAAATCGACAATGAGGAGCTCCGGTACACGACCTCTGGGTGGGTTTAGATTCCAGTCACATCTTTCGTTTCCGTAGTAGTATTCTGGATATCCCGTTGATTTGATAGAACCGGACCATGAATTGAGGTTAAACGGTGAAGCACCCTTGGTACAGAGGCCGAGTGCAAGTGGGAGGAATCCTGCGAGGTAGAATAATTATATTAAATTAGTTGACGAGATGGTCTGGTGGGAATCTTGTTGGCAACGTAGGTAGAAGAGGGAAGTCCGGCTTGTCGATTCATGTTCACCACCCAACCCAGGGTGTAATAATTCAGGGTAGCCTCGGCAGAACCGGAAAATTGACTTATCACCAACAATACTGACCTTGTCATCCACTCTGTTATAAAATTAAAACAATTGTCTAACCGAAAAAGGAAGGAGCGGGTGCCTCTTTTGAATCACCTCTTACAGCACACAGGAAAATTCAATTGCAGTTTTTTTCAAAGGCGTCATCGCGTAATATTGTTGACGTACGCAAATTATCCATAATGTCTATGACGTCAGAATGAGACTGGGAATTGGTAATCGATACTATTGATCAATAATAGTCAGACAAATCAAATCAAATGGCGAAATCTAATATTTTTGTTGTGAGTTCATTCAGATATAGCGTCTATTTGTATATTCATTTTAATAAAATGGCAGCAGTAAAAGCACTATTCCTTGATATTATTTTTACTTGATGATATCGAAATAAAACTTTGAAATCGAAATTTTCAACCAAATATGGGCTGTCGATGGAACGCACTGTTGACAAACTACGGTCCATCAACGGTCCATACTTGGAGTATGTCTCATCGAAAATTCGATTTTTGAATTTTTGAAATATACAATTATTGCTAAAAACAGCAAATTTATTGCAATTTTGTCTCGGTTTGGTTATTTTTTAAAAAGTTTTGACCAATTATTGGATATTCTATGAGATATAATACGGGAATGAGAAGTCACATATGGTGAAAACGAGCAGCTGAAGGGCGGCGGTAAGTTTGTTCCCATTTAGACATTGTACTTTCACCAAGCATGTGCCACAGATGAACCGCGCCTTGGAGGCGCGATTCATCAGTGGCACATGCTTGGTAAAATAATTTCTGGCAGAATATTTCTTACTTTTTTTGTTATTGAAATAGCAAAGATACACAACGAGATGTTGCACCAGCAGCTGTCTCTCTAAGCGGAAAGCATTCTAAATGGAATTGAACCGCCATAGTAAAGGGCAGTGAGTGATATCTGCGACTTTTTGTGTCGGGTTTTCGTTTGCTCAGTGTTTGTCCTTTGTCATGTCATAATAAGAAAAAAATCTGGGGTATTTAGCTTTAACTAGTCCGAATCATTATAACCAATAATTTATTCACCGTTTTAAGAAAATATATTTTTTATGATGATATATTTTTGAGCCGAAATTCGCATTCTTTTTCTGAGGACTGGTCCAATGTTTATATTAAGCTGTAAATTTCCCTTTTTACGCCACCGTTCTCAGCATTAAATATGAACACTTAAACGACAATATAAAAATCAATTATGATGCAACATCACGTCACAAGACAAAATAAATAAAATTCAAATAATATAACTCACCACTGCAAGCCAATATCAAAATTCCAAATCGATATGAAGTCATTATATATCCCATAATTATGCTGGTACTGGTGTTCAATTTGTTTTAATAACTAAACTTAGCTTCAATTTAAACACTTAAATCTGATAAAAGAGAAATATAAGATTTTTTTTATCGAAATTCACTATATGCAAGGCCGGAATTAGGGTCTGGAAAGAGCCAACCAACAACCACTGAATGATGGAAAGCTCGCAAAAATACAAAATTTAGTACCAACAACTGCACTCTATGTGGAGAACATTCCGAACGGAACTGAACCACCATAAAGAAGTGCAGTGTAAGGTATCTGCACTGGTTATGATAAAACTATCAACCACGTCTTTATTGCCTTTTAGTCCCCCCTAATGACATGCAGAAAAACACTTTATGAATATAAAGCCCGTACCTATTTACATAATAAGTAAAATAAAAGTACAATTTATGATTATTTGTCCGATATATATCTGAATAGATATTTCCAGCCAATATTTCTAGGTAATTAAAGAAAATGGAAATCGAATTATGACATTCGGCCGATAACCGAGGGCAAAACTACTAAAACTGATCACTGTCTCCCTGTTTACTCTATTTCTATCGCATCTTATCTCGGAGTTCGGAGTACCTTTTCCTCTTATCCAACATAAAACAAAATTAATTAAAAGAAATGATTAGCGCGTTGTTTACTATTCACATCCATTTACTGCTGATGCTGCACAATATAAAAATTCAGATCCAGAAATTTTTTCTCTATACATCGAAAGACATAACTCTTTGCCATTGGACTATTCACACGACTAAGCTGACCTAAACCGCTTCCTGCCACATTTGAATAAATATACTCTCGTGATTTGAGTCACTCAGATCTATATGTTATGAAATTTCTTGCGTCTTGTCAATCCCTCCCGTGTGAAACATATGAGAAACCGGTGAGGTTCTCGAGCACAGACCCAATGCTGTGGGTTACAGTTCCTCGCCCAGGGGCACCCCGCATGTATTGCTTACTGAAGCCTTTTTTTCGTTCTCCGGTCTTGAACATACTTTTTATTTATGGAAATTCGCTCAGAACATGGCCACAGGAGACAAACCAAACTTGAAAATTCTTCTGATGCCACTAAAGTGCAAAGAGCTACATAAAATGCAGGGATAGGAACTGAGGAACCCCCATCCCTGATAGATGTCTATTAACGCGAATTTTAAAGCCTTGTAGATCAAAACGATCAGGAAAGCAGCAAGAAGGCAAGGAATTCCAAAGTTTAGAGAAGTTCCAAAGTTTTAAAGTTTTAACCCGAGTCATTCGTTAGGTGCTACGTTCTGCAGATATTGTCGACTTCATCACGCCACCGCGGCCCCTGATGTAAGTAGTTCACGGTGCTCCAACAACGTTTAACAAGGTTCTAGGACACATAGCTTTTAGCGAACATAAATAAACATACAGAAAACGTATGAAAATGAAAACCTCGGATTTTCACACATTTTTACCCCTTAATGAATAATTTTGAATAATGAAATTTGAATAAAAACTTCATTTCCAAAAACATGTGCTTATGACCACAAACATTTGTTTTGACGCTGCGTTCCTTAAATGACTCTAATCTCACATTAAAATTATCAATCTGTTGAATAAAAACGTGAAAAAAAGGGAAGGAGTTTGGTAATGACCTTACTGCAGCGAAAATATAGTAAAATCGCCTTTCATTCACAGTAATGTTAATTGATAATAATGAAATATGGCCTTAAAATCCAATTTTTTGCCAATTATGGGCTGTTGATGGAACGCACCGCCGAGGTGCGTTCCATCAACAGTCCATACTTGGCATAAGTCTAAAATATAATGCTATTAAAGATTTTGGAAATATACAGTTACTGTGAAATGACAGTCAATTTACTGCTTGTTTTCACAGTATCTAATATGGACTTTCATTCTTCTTTATGCAAGTCAACGGGTTTATTTTTAAATCATTTTCCTAAACAAATTTAATGACATATTCACAAACAAAATATGATTACATTCTTCGTGTGAAACGTAAGGAACGTCTGGTCTTGTACTTTGGCCTTTATCAAGGCATCCTTTGCCAAATATGGGTCGCGGCTGATGAGACGCGATCTACATATGGCCCAAGATTGACTAAATAAAACGTATGATGTTCTATGAATGGTTATAACACGTGCTACGTCCGCAACGTTTGGTAAAAATAGAAATATAGTCTAAACAAGCTGGGAAGAAACACCAGAGAAACCAACATGGCAAAGAGTTATATAAGATTCGAAAACGACAACTTCATCCCTATTAACAACCATTCCATATAGCAGTAATGAATTACTATAGTTGAGTGCAGTTGTATCTGCCCTGGGAGGAAATATTACCACTATAGGCTATACTTGATGTACCTTTCAAAATTAAACAGTATATTGAATAAAAAAAGTTGTATAATCTGACCAAACCTTTCATATAACATTTTAAGGCTACTTATATTTACTTCAAGCATTACTTGGAACTTTGTATAAAAATAAAACTACCAACTCTTTTAGCTTCCACAACTTTTCAACAATTTAATATTTAAAACTTCCACTTTCCTACATAAACTCTTTTTCAATGGCATTGGCGATTTTTATGAACTTTCCCACATTTCTATACCAGCCGTTCTATATTCCAGCCCAAATTACAATAAATCAACAAACAGAAAACGCTTTTGCTACTTACACACATAACTCCATAAATAACAACTGAACCAATCTATAACTTGGCTCCAAAAGTTTGCACGACCTCGTTCAAGCGACGGCAAAATATTGGCATTGTTTCATAATTATGACAAATGAATGACAATTCTAGTCACGTGATGAGTTTTAACAAACCATTCATTTATGTGATTATGTTGTTGACCAATCATAAAGCGCCATTTTGGCGCATGTTACGAGGCAAATTTTTCATCGAAATAGGTTCAATTATCAATTAAATATCGAAAAGGGTAAATTTAACTAGAATAATTCGGTAACTTTGGTTATTCTATTTGTAACTTAAATTGATCCTCTGTTTTGTTTTGTCAAGCATGAGCCACAGATAAACCGCGCCTATTCGCATATAAACTGCTTGGTTAAAACTAAATTAATAACTTTTAAATTCGTCGTAATTTTGCAGTATTGGTAACAGAATTGTACAAATTGAATATACATTAATTTTAAACGTTGTACTGTCTGCCTCGTCTGCGTTATATTTGAAACGGACATTATCGTATAATTTAAACGTTGAACGCTCACGGACTATACTGATAATGGATGACACTTGAATTTATATTTTCCCATTTTCACACACGGATTTGGTTACTGTCCTGATGACGTCACGGAACAAAATGGAAAGTTGGCTCTAATTGAAAGTAAAATGAAGTGAGCGCGATGGCTTGTGGTTAAACATGTTGGCATCAATGGTTGGAGATCTGGGTTTGGAGTTCGGCTCATTAATCCATGCCCACCACTCAACCCAGGGTGTAATATTACTTGGATAGGCTAAGCAGAACTGGAAAAGATCATATCTTTCCAGAAGTTCTAACCCTGTCCGTGGGCCTTGGTCAGGGTGATCCACCCCAACAAGTGGCTTTAAAAAAGTAAAAGATTTGTAAATTGTTCTCTATGGCGCGGGGGAGATATACACCACTCACACTGCACTCAACTATAGCTCTCCTTGCCCTGTCAGAGGTAGTTGCTAGTTTTTTTCGACCGTGCTTAATGTGAAAGTCATTTAAGTAAAAATCATTCCATACTGAGCTGAACCCCAATAGTGAAGTACAATAAATAGTATCTGCCCTGGGACATGATGAAACCATCTACAGCCTCTCGGTTTTCTTTTATTCCTTTCTTACTACACACAAAAATACGTTGGTACTTCTAAAACCTGCATCTTTTGGCATTCAAAGAAGACTTCCAATAACCGAAATAGTTGAAAGATTTACCCTCGTCCAGGGCAGATACCACTCACTGCGCTTTACTCTGGCGGTTCAGTTCCGCCTGGGATTTTCCCACTAAGAATGCACTCGCTTGTACTACATCTTGTAGTAGCTCTTTGCTTTTAAGTGGTCGTTAGTTGGCAATGCTTCTGGCCTTG
Organism: Styela plicata; assembly: GCA_963675895.2. Taxonomy (NCBI): domain Eukaryota; kingdom Metazoa; phylum Chordata; class Ascidiacea; order Stolidobranchia; family Styelidae; genus Styela; species Styela plicata. Next base: position 20,365,490 of record OZ023142.1, on the reverse strand, counting down.
CGCAGAGTGAATTTGAATAATAAAAAAGAAAGTGGCGAATTACCTATACATCGCCCCCTAATATATGCGATACTCATATCCAGTCGGAGATTTTATTTTGTACAGCATGAGCCACAGATGGACCGCGTTTACTCGACGCGATCCATCAGTGACCCATGCTTGACAAAAGGTATGTTGGCACACTTTTTCTGATTGAGAATAAAGTAAAAAAATACGTCGCAACGTGAAATGACTAAACTTAAAAATTCTTTAATTACCGTTATTAGGTGTGCGGTGTCCAGCTAACTCACGATGACTATGTAAAAATTTTGTAGGAGGTAAAAATGATTAAATGGTGAAATTGGGGACATGGTTCCTTAACTTTTATTGAATCTTGGTTCAATCTTTCCTATGATTTTGGGAGTTTTATGAGTAAATGACAGTAAAACGACCTTGCCTTTGGGCTTCCGGCGCGCAATCAAAATGGCTGTCACTATTTGTTTTTGGATTTGCTCTCGAAGAGACAAATTTTTCAAACTAAAAAGTTGGAAAACCTTTTCTAGTTTTACTGGAGACATTTTATTTTATGTTTTATGTCCCTCGCCTCAAGATAAGCAAGATCGGAGTGCATAAAAGGAAAAAATTAATCAGCCAACGACGAAAAAAACTACTAATGATAAAGTGTCAACAACTACACTCTAAGCCGAAACAATTTCAAAGGAACTGAACTGTTATGCAAAAATGGAGTGAGTATAATTAGCCCTGATTTAAGACTTCGTCATTGCCCTTTTATTCGCCTCTTACGACATTTAGGAAATGCGTTAGAACCATTCTAAAGCCCGTATCAATGGTGCTCAAAACTGTGTGTAAATCAACAAAACAAACATGCAAACATGTAAAACTGTGGCAGAATGCAGGTTTCAGTGCGGTGATGCCACAAACTCAAAAAGCATAAAGAAAATATTTATCCTTTTTCAACGTGATCAAATATCTCCATCTCATTAGAATAAGGCAAATTTGTTTTTGCTACTATTTTGTTGGTTAATTTAATAAATATTGACGCCTGTGATGCGAATGTCCCACAGGAAAACATGTTACGGATATAATTTCAAAAAATATTGTGATGCCTAATTTTGTTTGGGCTCAAGGTGGCGCGAAGTGAGCGTGAAATGCATGTGTATTGGCGCTAGTTCGATCCTTCGCTTCTCCTCTTTTTTAACTCTAAAGAGAGTCGGAAGCAGCGCCTGAAAATAACAAACTAACAACAACTTAAGCGCAAAGAGCTACTATAAGATCTATTTATTACCAGTAACTGCGCTCTAAGACGAAAACATCCCGGACGAAACTGAATCACTATAGTAAAGTGCTGTGAATGACATCTGTCCTGGACGATGATAATATCATCTATCACTTCCTCCTCTGGTTGAATAAGTGTAGCTTATGGGTTTTGAACAATGCCTGGTAACCTTGGAGGTTCCCATTAGATCCTCACAGTCATAGCTCAAATGACAATTTACAAACTAGATAAAATTTTAACTTTTCCAATCGGATACTCTGAATACGGACTCACGGTTAGGGCTGGGCAATTCGATTCGGTGATTCGAACTGATTCGAAGCACAATTTATTCGAATCAATCATAAATCGTTCATAGGAACAAAAATTGCTAAATGAACTAGAATTTCCGTTTTTAACGAAAAAATGCAATCGATTTTGATCAAATTTGACCAAAATCGATTGTATTTTACCGTTAAAATGTAAATTGTTGCTCTTAGACAATGCAGTGTGAATTGAAAAAACACTACAAACTATCAATATCTTGATAACCATGATAGAGACAAGTTGTATTACTATAAATGGGATATTTGTTATTTACATAAAATTAGTGATTCGATCCTTTTCGAAAAAAATATTCGAATCAGATTCGAATCCCAAATTATTCTGTTTTGCCCAACCCTACTCACGGTTTATAGTACAACACTCAAAAATTTTGATCCAATTTAAATAAACTCACAAAAAATTTGCGCGATATTCATTCCTAAGATACTAATATTTTCATAATTCACAATTGACAAGTAGCTTAGCTGCTTACGCATATCGTGACCATTTGGTTGAAAAATATCACAAATAGAATGCAAATTTGCTGTTGTCTCGCAATGTTTTGAGCCAGATTTTGTACGCATGATGTATAGTTATTAATTATATTCTCTGTACAGTTGACAAATTTAGGTTTAATTTGTGGAATTCAACATTTAATATGCTCAATCAATCGCGAGTCGGGAAATGTCATTCGTTCTCTACTCAAATTTTTAGTAGCTATTTAAAGTTGATATGATAAAGGAACGTTGGACATCGACTGTAGATAAAATGGGGGTTCTTTGAGTGTGATACACTTATGTAATGTTTAATTGGGAGTAGACCAACGGAAGGGGTAAGGCTTTGATTGAAAGTAGGGCTGGGCAATTCGATTCGGTGATTCGAATCGTTTTGAAACAAAATATATATTCGAATCCATCGTGAATTGTTCATAAGATTAAATGCTTACTAAATGGACTAGAATTTTCAAACTTTTTAACGACCAAAATTTTGTCCTTAAAATATGAAAATTGTTGCTTTTAGACATGTGGTGTGAATTTAATATACACCATAAAGTAGGAATTGATTTTCACAATAAAGACAAGTTGTAATTGGAAAAATGGGATACTTGTTATTTACATCGAATTCGTGATTCGATTATTAGTCGAAAATTATTCGAATCCAATTCGAATTCCAAAGGATTCGGTTTTACCCAGTCCTGATTGAAAGTTACAATAAAATTAAAATATGGATCCCACTATAGAAGTGAACGTCGAAAATCCTTTTTGTATTTAAGATTTAAGCACTCTCAACTCCGTTATAATAAGTGAGTGGTATTTACCCTGGGCGAATGTTAAATTCTCTACCACTTATTTAATGCATTTTATTTGTGATATGTAGAAAATACGTGCAAAATATACAGTGCTAAATCTTCCTTTTTCCAAGGGATTCAAGATTCGATTTTGTTGAACGACTTGGTCGAGCTCTCGTAGCCGATATTTACTATTATACTGATACTGCTGCAGGAAAACGCAAAAATTAAAGCATATATTCCAAAATACTTTTTTGGGTTCATTCAGGATGACATTAAAATTTCTTACAGACGTTTAGGCTTCAAGTCATTTCCGTTTGTAGTTCAAGTAAATGTTAAAATATATTTTGCCAAAAAACATTAAATCGTTATTAATATTTGATTCAAAATAAAAAAAAACTTTTTAAATTTTTTGGAACGCGTGCAATAATATTAATCTCGCTGCAAAATTAAACAATTGCTCGTTAGTAGAAAAAATTCCAATGATTTCATCTTTGCAGAAAAAAGTTCAATGTAAAAATATTTAGTGAATTTACTGTTATTATGAAGTTAATTTCAAAATTTGAAACTGTCTTGTTGGTGGGGGGAGAGGCGCGTTCTGTCAACATACCATAATTGGTTTGAACAATGCGATTTTATAGTTTAATTTCAATATAACAAAGTAAAATTACTGTCAAATAACGGCGATTTTACTGCCTTTTTGTTGCAGTGTCGGGTTCATTTCCTTTACCATTTACTGCAAATATTTGGGTGCTTTCCACTGGTGAGGAAATGCCAATAGTTGCTAAAATAATGCTTTTTATGAACTGCGTATTCATTTTCTGGAATGAACGAAATTCCCTCATATAAACTTTGAATATATCATTCATCAACTCAATTGGAAAAAAAAATTGCTCGTACTGCAAGGATCATGCGTGGACCATGCTTTAGCGGCTAGGAATAGCGGCTAGCTTACTAGGAATTTTTTTTAACATCGAACGAAATTTTACCATGATAAAAAGTATTGTCTTGAGTTTTATTAAATCACAAGACGTGCTGAAAATTTTCCAGTGAACTTCCGGGTGTTGAAACATTTGATAAACCATGTCGCCCACACATATTTTGTCAAATCTGAGATAATGGTGAGTCGCGCAGCCGAGGCACGGTCCATCTGTGGCTCATGCTTGATGAAATAGAATTTCTGATTAGGATAGATTTGAATTTTTGCTCTCTCTTTACTATATTTATTCCGCTTTTCTTGATTTTGTCAAGTATGAGCCACAGATAGTACGCGCTTCGGCTGGTTAGCGACAACTTCGGGGCGCAGCAGTAGTTACATTGTAGCAAAAGTACAGTAAATTTACTGGTCATATGCACTAATTGCATATTTTCTAAGTTTATAAAACGCCATTTTGATGAGATTTATGCGAATTATGGGGTGTTGATGGACCGCACCTTCGCGGTGCGTTCCATCAACACCCCATATTTAGCCAAAAAAGTCAATTTTGAAAAAACCTTCAAGTGAAATACCAATGATTTTGTTGCATTTTTTTGTTACAGTATATATATATATATATATAAAACGAGCCCATTTTGGAACCTAAAATCCCAGTTTTCAAAATTTCTTCTTGCCGGCTTTTCTTCTTTTTTGTCGTTTTCTGATCGTATTTAATAACGAAAAGCCTATTCTTTAAGATTTTTTTGGGATTGCGGCGCGGATTATGACGTCATTAATTTTGCTCTTTAATTCATCCAAAATTCCCTCCCCCGTTTTCAGCGTTTCAAATACGCCACTGATCATTGTGCATCGCAACTCTGTCAGCTCTATATTCCGCTACGGACTCAACTAATATAACTAACAAGTCGTTATTGTGATCCAGACATAACATTGATTTCACAGAAAATAGTTTGTAAAATAATTATGATTTACATCGAAATAGACTGATTGAATATTCAAACGTGTTCAACGCTCAGAGTCAATTGGTTTCGTTCTCGGAAAGTATGCAAACGTGAACATTGGAAATGTTTTTTATTTTATTTATTTCAAATTTGATCTCAGCAAGGCCAAAATAGTGAATTTCACAAAAAAAGAAGGCGAAATTTTGTAAATATCGTCTACCCTCTTAATCTCGATAGTCTGGAGATACTATATTCAATCACGAAACCTAACAATCACACACTTTGTTAAAAATTGTTCAAAACGTTGTTCAAGAATCAAAAATATTGTTTTGATTCGACAACAGGGCACAACAAGATAGGCTAAATACTATTAAAATGGATCCGATAACGGATTTTCAAAATCCGGTAACAACAGAATTGTACATAAACGATGTGATAAAAATCTAATAGAATCGCGATGTATTAACGGAGATTCGATTGAAAAAACTCCTTTAAAACATCTCAACTTCAACGATAACACCCAAACCTGCTTTTCAAAGTGCTTTGTACAAAGCGCTATCCAGAAGCAGTGCAATATATGCCGTCAAGCCCACAAATGTACGGATTTTCTGCACGTACGTTTGCTAATCCAAGTTATGTTTTGCATCAGATAAATCAATGTTAACTTAATTACATTAATTAAATCCAACCAACGCAAGATATTGCCCGACTGTAAGATTAGATTAGAACTGACCAGATTACGGCCCTACAAGACCTCTCAAAACAATTTATTAAATCCTATAAGACTTATCTTCAAAAAATGTAATAAAGAAATTCCTATGCGAATGCGTCTAAGATGAAGCTACGGTAGATAATTTATCATCGCCCAGGGCAGTTACCACTCACAGCACTTTACTATAGTGGTACGGTTCTGTGTAGAATGTTTCCGCTCAGTGTGCACTTACTGGTTTGTGTACATTTGCTCTGTAAGTTGATATTACGCTTCGCTACATCTAATCTGATAAGTGGGGTCGGGGGGGGGGGGGGGGGGGGGGGGGGGGGGGGGGGGTCCAGGACTGATCATGGCGAGAGGCAGATTACAATTACGTATTCAAAAGAAACTGTCAAAAAAATTATCGTCGAGGCGCGGTTCATCTGTGGCCCATGCATGACAAATTAAAATCTTATGAAAGCAACAAACAACTCATTGTTTTTGAAGAGCTGGGTGAGAAATTAAATTTTAATTCTTCAATGCTAATTAAATTATTGTCGAAAACCTTGGAAGTTTTTCAGCGAATAACATATTTTAACGGATAATTTCAACACACGGAAACATGTTTTTTTCTATTGGAAACCAGAATAATTCTGCCAGATAAAATTATTTCTGAACTGTTGACGCAAATGTAATATATTGAGGACGAGAGTTCAACGCCTAGTTTTTACCATGTAGGTACAGACATTAGAATAAGAGACGACGAAAACAGGAAAATACAACTATTCTACACTTTACCTTGGCGATTCAGTTCCGTATGGGATTTTTTTTACTTGGAACGGAGTTGCTGGTATTGCATTTATTAGCTGTGCTGGCAGTAGATCGGTGAACAGATCGGCAAAAACCACATCCCGACTTGTATTGGAACTTATATCTGCACGGAAGGTCCCGTGGTTCGTCATATGAGTGAATGCCGTATTCTCGGCTTTCCTCTCCGGCAGGATAAAAATGAAATCTTATCCTATCATATTATTGATATGTGTAAAAGACACATCGACGCGATCCATCAGTGACTCATCCTCAACAAAACACGCCTTCACAATTTTTTCCTATTTGGTTAAGCTGCTACCATTAACGAAGACCCTCTACAATATCTAATATTGATAAAAAAATTGATTACGTAACTGTATTTAAAAAATTTTAATAGGTCATGTTATTTAATATGTTGTAATTTGACACCTGTATATGATGTCAAGTATAACATTTCATCATCATTACCATTTTAATGGATATAAATAGCGCGATAAATTTTTTCGTTGAATTTCACTTCGAACAGGGCCAGAATTAGCGCATAAATGGGATACGAGTTGTCGTTCAACAATATCAGAGGTGGGTATTCTGAGAATAATTTGTGCTTTTCACTACACTGAACATAATCTCATCGTGTCGCGCATTTTCTGTGCGTTTTGTTCGACAATTCATTTCTTGAAAAATTTAAATTCACTCTACGTGAGTGTGAGAGTAGTATCAAAAAGAACCAACTAAGGGATTATCAAGGCAACGAAATTAAAACAAAATGTCATATCAGTAATTGAACTCCGAGGCGGAAAACATTTCTAACAGAACTGACAGAGCCACACAAATAAAGTGCAGTAAGTGCTATCTGCCCTCACGGCCATTGGAAATCCAAGTACTATTGCTTTACAATCTTTAAACCATCTTTTACAATACGCGCATAAAATAATTTAAGTAAATTCTAAAGCCTTTACTAATATTACTAATATTAAACTAATATTACACTCATGAGTTATGGGCGCGATTTCCAGTGATATCACGCAGGTATAGCAAGATGAAGATCCCGGGTTCGAATCCCAGCTATGCTCTGGTACGTTAATTTGTGTCCATCACTCAACCACTCAACTCAGGATATAACGACTTGGGTAGGCCAACCGATGAGTCTCCAATATACGAACCCCGCTTGCCTAGTACAGTACATTGCTCAGAATGATTAACTCGAACAAGTGACTATAACGAAAAACAACCTTCATTGTACGCTTCACTGTAACAAAAATGCAACAAAATCACTGGTATTTGACAATAATATTACTTGGCGGTATCGAAAAATTCAAAATTTACCTTTTTTGGTCAAAATCGGGGCAAATATCGCGCTTCGCACCGCGAAGGTGCGGTCCATCAACAGCCCATTGGTATAAATCTCATTAACATGACGTTTTTCAACTTTGGAAATATGCAATCACTGCAAATTTCCTGTAAATTTACTGTACTTTTGTCACAGTGTATTATATCAAATTCAAATACTTTACCTTCATTGATATTTCAATACTCATAAATAGAAAGTATTCATTTCGTTTATTACATTCAAATAACATAATTAACACCACATATACGCGTAACCAATAGTGATTGCACGCGTACCTGTTGATTTTTAAATAGATTTTCGGTGATAGAAGTCTAATTATCGCACACAGTAAAAAAAATCAGAAAATTGACCGGTAATTTGTAGTAATTGTATAATATTTTTGTTATTACAAACTTCCTTGTTGATGATATTTATGCCAAATCATGGGCTGATGATGTAACGCGCCTCGTTCGGCGCGTTACATCAACAGCCCATATTTGGCAGAGAAAGTCGTTTTTATAGTTTTATTCCGACATCACCAAGTAAAATTACTGTCAAAAATGGGGATTTTACTGGGTTTTTGTCGAAGTATATACCTTCGCAACGTTTATGTAATTGACCATTTTCATGACATTTTCAAAATGCCAAAACTTCACGATAGGTTTAAATATTTGTCATTAAATTTGATAGCGAATTTAGTCGATCAATAAGTCGATTTAATCATACAAATATATCTTATTCAGCTAAATATCAATATTTAAAATCAAAAATCAAATATATTTATAAAAAATATTCGGCTGAAATATATCTATAGAAGTTTGAAATATTTTTTGAAATAAAAATGCCGTCGTTTTTAAGTGCATTTTTGCTTAACTTTAGATAAAATTGTAAAATCGATTTTGACTGTTGACTGGTGCCTAAACACTGTTCTCGTAAATCATAGGGCAGTACCACTCACTCCACGAATTGATTCTGCTCTGTTTGGGATTTTTTCTCTCCGAGTTCAGTTTCTGACGCTATATTTTGTACTATCGTGGGCGCGATGGCCTAGTGGTTGAACATGTTGGCATCGCAGGTTGAAGATCTCAGGTTCGAGGTCGGCTCGTTATTCCAGACCCACCACTCAACGCAGGGTGTAATAACTTCTGTAGCCTAAGCCGAGCAGGAAAAGATCATATCTTTCCACAAAGTGTAACCCTGTCCGTCTATTAGTGGCCGCTGTTACAGGGCCTTGGACAGGGTGATTCATTCTAATAAATGGCTAAAAAAAAATAAAAAAATTATTTTTTTTTACAAGAACTCTAACCCTGTTCGTCTATGAGTGGCCGCTGTTACAGGGCCTTGGACTGGGTAATCCACTCTAAGAAATGGCTATAGTCTCTTAGCCATGTATTGGTAGTTAAAGTCGGGTTGCTTTAGGTTTCGCTTAGAGTGCTTGTCCTAAGAATAATCTTATTATTTTTTTATTGAAATTCGTACTAAGCAGGGCCGGAAACAGCGCCTAAAAATAATCTACTATTATCTTCACTCCAAGGGAAACCATGTCTGTATGGACTAAGCACGCATGATAAAGTTTGATAAAACTATCTACCACATCTCTGTTCCATTTTAGTCGCCTCTTAAGACACGCAAAAAGCACGTTAGGGCAATTCAGAAGCCCGCACATATAGGGTACCTGCATCTTTGCTTAAACCCTGTATGATTCTTTATTTGGCGACGATAATGACCTGTTTTCTCTAACTAAAACAAAACTTGCCAAGTCACATGCTATCCTATTCAAACCTTCACTGAACCAATTTCCTATCGAAGCGGATACTAGCACCAAACGATGACGCACGTCACCTTTCAATGACGTCATCCCATGCACGGTGTAAATAAAAAATATATTTACTTGCGAGATAAAAATACGCTTTAGCGTTAATAAAACGACAGGCCGTACATAATTGTCACGTGATTAGTCAGCATTGGGCATTTATGAATTAAAGAATTGTTGTCACGCAGGAGCCCTGATGAACTGCGCCTCGGCTACATATTATTATGGTCGTTCATTCCTCTCGGGAATGTTAATAATAGCGAAGAGCTTGTTCAAGATGCTGTATCAGCAACTGCACTCTAAGAGGAACACACTCCAAAGGGAACTGAACCGCCATGGTAAAGTGTAGTGAGTGGTATCTGCCCACTTCAAATCATCGTTTAACCATCTACATCGACTCTTACGGAACACAGGAAATATGTTGGGATTATTCTAAAGCCAGTACCCACAGGACAGTTGTTGTTGCTTTATTTTGTAGCAGCTCTTCGCACTTAAGTGGTCGTTAGTTGGCTGCTTCTATAAACACTGTAACAAAAATGCTACAAAATCACTTGTCTTTGACAGTAATTTTACTTGACGGCATTGAGAAAAATCAAAATTAACTTTTGTGTCCAAATATAGGGTGTTGATGTAACTCACCGGAAGGTGCAACAGCCCATAATTGGCATAAATCTCATCAACAAAGCGTTTTTTATCTTTAGAAAAGAGCAATCACTGCAAATGACTAGTAAATTTACTGCACTTTTCTTACAGTGTACTGTTTCTGGTCATGCTTATAGCGAATTAATGCCACCAGCGAAAAATGTTCTTCGATGTAGCGTCTTGCTAACACAAAAAGGGACTATAGAAATCTGCCGAGACTTTTAAATGTAGATTTAGATAATTGCTGTCTCGTTTTAACGCGGAAAAGCTAACAGAGCCCAAATACGGTGTCAACCAAACTTACAGTTATAATAATTAGATGAATCATTCCGTTAAATTTGTTTGTTGGGAAAACAATTTTTCACTATTTCTCTGAAAATATGTTACATAATTCATTAATAATTTTAGCCATCAAGGCACGGGGTTTAGAATATTTTTAGAATAGTCCAACGTGTTGTAAAAGACGACTAAAAAGAAACAGAGGAATAATAGATTATATTACCAGGACAGGGCAGATACCACTCACTGCACTTTACCATAGCGATTCAGTCCCGTTTAAAATGTTTTCCGCTCAGAGTGCAGTTGCTGGTTCTACATCTTCTATTAGCTTTTTGCTATTAAATGGCCGTTACTTGGTTTCTTTTAGGCACTGCTTCCGGCGCTGCTCGGAGTTCATTTTTTTCAACTATTTTTGGATTTTTAAAAAAACGTTACATAATTGATTTATGGTCATATAGTCTTCTGACAAGTCGGTTATTTATAGTCATAATTGTTCTTATTGTCTGAGTCAAGATTGCGTATTTGAGTGGGCGTGTGAATAAATATATTTTTAAGCTTTCAAATACACATCGACTCTACGTGATTAACTCGAATATTTTTAGCAGATTCAAGGATATGCACAGTAAGACTATGAAATCTTTTTATATATAAATTCACTCTGAACAAGGCCCGAAGCAGCGACCAGAAGGAACTAACCAATGGCCACTCAATAGCAAAGAACTACTGAAAGATTTAGTACCAGCAACTGCAATCTAAACATAAAATAGTCCAAAGGGAATTCAAACCCCACTGTAAACCCCCATGGTATCTGCTCTGAGCGATGGTAAAACCACCTTTCTGTGCTTTCTATTTCTTTGAGGGCAAACCCAAAATATATATAAACTATATTATATGAAAAAACACCGTTTCAATTTTTTTCTAATTGAAATTCCATGCCCAGTGGTTAAACATGTTGGCGTCGCGAGCTGAAGATCTCGGTTTTGAGTCCCGGTGAGTCCGACTCGTTAATACATGCCCACCACTCGACCCAGAGTGTAATAACTTGGGTAGCCGAAGCCAAACGGGAGGGATAAAATCTTTCCAGCAATTCTAACCCTGCCCATATATATGTCGCCCCTGGTACAAGACCTTGGTCACGGTGATCTACTCCAAGAAGTGGCTATAAATAATTTCACGTAAAGTCACCATCTGCACTCTGAGAGGCAAACTCTATTCTTTAGCACAGAACTGAACCACTATAGTAAAGGGCACTATCTACTACTTAATTGCTCCCCTTTAGTAGCCTCTTTCGACACACTGAAAATAAAAATTGGCGCAAATATTTATCGTGCGGAATTTCCAGAAAAAAACGCATAGCTTTTTACATTCGGCGCGCAAACATTGAGGCATGTTTTGTCTGGTATGAGTCACTGATGGATCGTGCTTTCAAAGCGATAGCCATCAGTGACTCATGCTTAACAAATCAAATTTTTTATACTAGGAAAATTTTTTCCTCTTTATCACGTATATTTTAAACGTCTGTCTACATGGCGTTAAGTATTCAAAATCAATAACTTATATCTTTATTTCCATCTATTATTGCAAATTATATTTCAGACATAAGTTCTGAAATTGAAATTATGTAAACACGAAATTGTAATTTCAGTTTTCTCTCATGTTTTGCTCAGAAGCCAAAATACTGTAACCAAATCAGCATTGTAGGTATCTGTTCTCTAAAAAGAAACCTTATTATCATATCCAGTTTAGTCATCTATTATCACAAGATTATAGTTCGTTTACTGGCTTGTTCAACAAGGGCTAGACAATTTGATTCGGTGATTCGAATCGATTCGAAGCACGATTAAATCGAATCGATGGTGAATCGTTCATAGGAACAAAAACTTGTTAAGTGAACTAGGATCGCTAAAATATGAAAATTGTTGCTCTTAGTGTGAATTGAAATACACTACGAACTATAAATTCCTTTATTTTCACGATGGGGACAAGTTATTTTAGTAAAAATATGGGATATTTGCTATATACAAAGGACTAGCGATTCGATCCGATTCGAAAAAATTATTCGATTCAGCTTCGAATTACAAAAGATTCGTTTTTGCCTAAGTCTTACCTAAGTTTAATTTAGGGTCTCGAGTCAAGTAGAGTCACTGTATTTTCAAGTCGCAAGTCAATTCAAGTAATACATTTACGAGTCGCAATTTGAGTCACGAGTCGATTTCTTAATCTTTTCAACAGCAATGGCCGATTAATTTGCCACTTTTTAAAAGTATTGAATTAGAATCATAATATCTGATCATTTTTAGATAAACGAATTGATTTCGAGTCAAGTTGTTTAGCCAAGACGACTCGAGTCGAGTCAAGTCACTATGAAATGTGTTACCTATAACTGTACTCTGAGCGGTGAATATTTTTAACAGAACTGAACCGCTATAATAAATTGTAGCGAGTGGTATCTGCCCTCCGCAAAACCCTCGACCACCTTTTTCTCATTGTCACCATTACGATATCAAAGTAATCAAAAGAAACGTCAATCGTTCACTATTATGGCAAAAACTCGCAACGAAATGTAGTACCTGTACTCTAAGTGGTAAACATTCCTAACAGAACTGAACTACTATATAAGTTTAGCGAGTGATATCTGCCCTCGACGAAACCCTCTACCACTTCTTTCTCATTGCCATCGTTACGACATCAAAGTAATCAAAAGAAACGTCAATCGTTCACTATTATGGCAAAACCTTGCAACGAAATGTAGTACCGGTATCTGTACTCTTAGTGGTAACCATTCCTAACAGAACTGTACCGCTGTAATAAAGTGTAGCGAGTGGTATCTGCCCTCGCCAAAACCATCTACCACTCCTTTCTTAACACTATCGATAGAATATCAGAATGATTATTAAAATCCACGCAATAATTTAATCGACAATTCAGAAAAAATGATAAACAGCTATTTGACACGACCGTCTGTATCAGATTGTAGCTTTGTTTTATTTTCCACATTAGAAATCCAAAGGTCAAACTGAACTGAACGTGATCCGGTATAAGTATTGATTAATGGTCGCATAACGTATCCTCGACCATGCTTGAAGTATAAAAAATGGCGAATTTTGGATGCAACGTTAAAAAAATGGCAAAATTACCAAAATATTATAATATTACGATTATACGTAAATAATTGAATTTATCTCGCAGTTACTTTTTTATTCTATGTTCACTCTAAGCAAGGCTTGGAGCGGTCTTTAAAGAGGTGCTAATGAACGCGCATTTATGTGGCACCCAGAGCAGAAAGCCTCTTTAACAGAATTTGACCAAAATGATAAAGTGAAGGGAATGGTACCTGGCCTGGGCGATGCTAACACTATCAACAAACATATTCTTGAATTTATCTTTCAAGGGAATTTTTTTTTGTCAAGAATGAGACACTGAGGGATCACGCCTTGGTGGTGCGATCCATCAGTGGCTCATACTTAACAAAAAAATCTTTTGGCCATTTTTGTTGATTTTTATTGCTATAACGCTGAGGCTATCTTATCTCAAATAATATCACTTAACTCCATGCGTAAGCAAAATAATTTATTGTTTTGAACAACATTAGACTAATTACTTTGAAATTCGAGTAAATTTAACTTTATTTTCTACAGTCCTAGGCGTACTAACAAATCTATACCTCTTTCCATATTTAGTAACATTCGTGATCAGAGTTTGTCTAAAATAAACGGCACAGACTGACTGGGTCAGGATAAACTTTATAACCAAAAAACAATAATCACGAGACAACGATTTTAAGGCAAAATATTAAAAAAAGGATAATTTTCGTCAGGAGAAAAGTTTCAACCAAGTGTAAATATCGACACCTCATTCCGTGATCCCTTTTTGCGTTTCTCCTGTGTGACGCAAGCGATTTACGTGGGTGACGTCATCGTGGTGGTATATCAGCGTTAAAGTTACGCTCACGCGATGCAGGATTATGGTTTCTTAAAACGGAATAAATTGCCGCGAGCATTGTAAGCCGTAAATATGTTTACCAAGCTTCAACGACAACAGAATATAATATTTTTATATCTGCCCATCTGATATTTATACGTTTTTAGGTCTATTTTGACAAATAAAATATAGATCTCGTCTGCATGGAAGTCAATGGGTTCTTTTTTTTTAACATAGCTATAGCCTCTCCCGCTTGGGCTTCGCAAAATCGAATAATTACAAAATCGAATCAAAATTCAATTTTACTTTCAATTCTGATGAAATCGTTAGAATGTCAGATGCCATTTGCCCTCCTCAGCGTAATCAAATATATAAGTCCAAATTACCATATATCGACATAAAATGATGGTACATATGAAACGAAATTTCCAAACGTAGTACCGGCACTATATACAGGAAAATTTCCCAGCAGAACTGAAACGTTATAATTTAATATTTAAATTGAACTAATTACAGGTATCTTTCACATGTTTCGATTTCAAAACTAAAAATAATTTTTTCTAAACGTGAAAATTAGAGAGAACCATAATCTTTGCCTCTTAAGCGTTGAAGCTTGAGAAGTAATTGATTCATTTCCAACACCATATAGATTAAACAAAACAATAATATTCAAAATAAATCAGATTCGATTCTGTCAGCTTCGATTCCATATTCGAGTCGAGATAAAGTGCATTCAAAATTATCAACTCAAAATCTCCTTTTTATAATACAATCTTGTCCCAAAAAATTCAAAGAAAAAAAAACAAAAAACATAGCATAATAAAATATACGCAAAACAAGCACCTGCCACGTTCATAGACCTATTGCAATAATATTTGTGAGTTTGTTGCAAGAATTTTCAACCATATAATATAACTTGACAAAGCCGCAGGCATAATTCTAGAAGAAACGATGGAATCAACGTGAGCAAGACTAGCAAGCAATGTCAGTGAACGATGCCTAACATATCTTGATCAAAAAATCCACTCTATCAAGCATATGCCACAAATGGACCGCTCCTTGATGGCGCGATATATCTGTGGCTAGGGCTGGACAAAACCGAATCATTCGGAATTCGAATCTGATTCGAATAATTTTTTCGAATCGGATCGAATCGCTGATTTCATAAAAATAACAAATAGCCCAATTTTATTATTACTATTTTAGTCTCCATTATGATGTTTAGGAAATATACAGTTTCAAATCCCAAATATTCGCATGAACTGACTTATAAGCGATGTATTTTTATTTCAGCAGCAAAATACAGCCGATTTTGGTCAAATTTGACCAAAATCGGTTGCTTTCTGTCGTTAAAAATGGAAAATGCACTTCATTTAGCATGATTTTGTTCCTATGACCGATTCACAATTGATTCGAATGATTTCTACTTCGAACCGATTCGAATCACCGAATCGAATTGCCCATCAGTCTGAACAAAACCCTGTACCACCTGCCACTCAGAGACGAACAGGATCAATTTGTTCAGGTTCGGTTGAGACGAGATTCGAACAGACACTCCACTAAGAGCTACTACTGCTGAGGAAACTTAAATAAATAGTTAGCTAATCGAGACAGCCGAGGCACACAATTACTATAAATGAACGCGGACATCGCGCTCACGATTTTTTTCTTTTTGTTGCTAAAGGCTCTTAACAAATTGTAATCATTTTCAATCTCTGATACTTTGATACACTGTATAAAAAGTGCAGTAAAATCGTTTTACTTTTACAGTATTTTTACTCGATGATGTTGAAATAAAACTAGAAAATCGATTCTTTTGGCCAAATATCAACAGCCCTTAATTGGCATAAATATCGTCAACGAAACATTTATGAACTTTTGAAATGTACAATTACTGCTAATGCGCTGTAAATTTACAGAATTTTTTACAGTGTACAATATTTAGAAAGCGGATAGCTTAATGATTTAAAATTACACCCGGAAGGAAAATTCTGCCAAAAAAGAAAATCCAAAAATAAATTCCGGAATTTTTGATCTTTAAGATAATGATATGTTGAAATGTATACGTGCCTAAAAAGCATGTAAAAATGGAAATTAAATAGACTCGTACACTGTAACAAAAATTTAGTAAAATAACATCTTTTCGATAGTAATTTGGTTAGTGATAGTGAAATACAAATATAAAATCCATTTTTGGCCAATTATTGGCTGTACTGTAAGAAACATGCAGTAAAATTACCTTTCTTAGACTGTAATTTTACTTGATGATAATGAAATACAGCTCCAAAAAAATCGCTTTTTTTGGCCAAATATGCACTCTATTGCAACAAAAAGGCTTTGCGCGATGGCCTAGTGGTTAAACATTTTGGCATCGAAGGTTGAAGACCTCGGGTTCGAGTCCCGGCGAGTCTGGTTGGCTTATCCATGCCCACCACTCAACCCAGGGTGTAATAACTTGGGTAGGCTGAGCCGAACAGGAAAAGATCATATCTTTCCAGCAATTATAGCCCGGTCCGTCTATAAGTAGCCGCTGTTACAGGATATTGGACGGGGTGATCCACTCTAAGAAGTGGCCATAAAAAAACAGACGCTTCTGACAGTACTCTTAGTTAGTAATAATGGCATATTTTCGCCAACGTGCGATTCGTCAATCGCTTGTACTTTTTACAAATTTCAAACACAAAGTTCTTCATGGAAAGATTATTCATGGAATAGTTGACGTTATTTTAGCACTTTCCAGATATTCAATTACGCGAGTGGATCATCTTTATCAAGGCCCTGTACTATCGGTTCGGTCGAGCCTACACTGTAACAAAAGTACACTAAATTTACTGATCATTTACAGTAATTGCTTATTTTTTAAGTTAAAAAAACGCCATATTGATGAGATTTATGCCAATTATGGAGTGTTGATGGACCGCACCTAAGCGGTGCATTCCATCAACACCCCATATTTGGCCAAAAAAGTCAATTTCAAATTATTTTCAATTCTGCCATATAAAATTACTGTCAAAGACCAGTGATTTTGTTGCATTTTTTTGTTACAGTGTACAGAGTTACTACCCCTTGGTTTGAGTTGTCAATATGGATTAACGAGCCGGATTTGTTAAAACTCGGATCGAGATCTTTAATTAACGAAATTTAAAATAAATTCATTCATTGTAATAGAGGTTGAAGCAAAAATTGAGAAGAATCTAACGAACGACCCACTGATATGGGAAGAGCTACAAAATAGCGAAAGCCGCCAGTTTTGATGACCTCATCCGTTCCCAGCTGTTTATCACCCTGCACCAGCGAGGTTTTTGGCGCAATATTTTTTAAATCTCTTTGCCTGATAGGTAGACGTTTACAATAATCGAGGCTGGGAAGCAGCACTAAGGAAGAACCTTACGAAAGGCCCTGATATGTAGAGTTTTAAAAAATGAAAAATTAAAAGCCGGCAATTTTGATGTTGTCATCAGTTCAGCTCTTTGTGGTTGTCGGTCCAACATTTTATGTATCTGACCGCTTGATAAGTTGCCATTGGACGGTTGATTTTGAATGTTTGAGTGTTTCTTCCAACATTGTTTGCATTGCGAGTTTCTCGCCCAAGAAATTTTTTCGTGTCTGCCACGCATATTTTCAGCTGTTTTCCGTAATCTGCAATCAATTTTTTTTTGTTGCTACGCCGATTAAAGCGTCATAATTTGAGCACCGAAATTTACCAACTCCCCCTTCTCAACCCCCTTTTAAAAAAACGCCTCTGCTGCTTTAACATCACCTACAGGATGTTGCTTTGCTTGCCCACAGCATTATATGAATGCATCTTTTTCGATTGCTTTGAGACCTTTTATACAGAACAATCTGGTTAACTTCGTGTTGCGTCTTGAAACTTTCCTTAGGCATTGTTTAAATCGTGAATTGAGGTTTATATACAATGGTTTGGCGTACGCTTAAATGCCAGCAATAAAGAGGCTTTAAATGTCAGAGCACTTTTCGTTTTAACACATGAAGTTAATCCAAGAATTATATGAAACCACAATTGAAGAAGGATCTCTGTTCCGGGGAAGTCCGACCTGCCTCTGATTTTTGGGCTCATTCTACAAAAAACGACTATTTTCAGATGTAAAAAACTTTACTCATTTTGCGTTAAAACAGTAGAAAGGTGCAAATAGCGCAGAAGACGCGCAAAATTTTGAAGCATTTTGACAATTTGTGATTATTTTTTGCGTTGTGACAAATTTTGTGTTCGCTCGTGAATTGAGGTTTATATCATGAGGTTTACATACGTTTAAAAGTCTGCAATAAAGAAGTTTGAAATGTCAACGCACTTATTGTATTTAACATATAAATTACGCCAATGCCTCAAACAGTCGAAAATTTTCTGCAATATTTTCGATTTTGATGATGTCACACTGATAGATCGCGCTTCCGAGGAATATGGATTATACATATTTATGTCAGAAAATAATAACACTGACAATTTTACATGAACAATTTACAATTTTTTCGAATCGGATCGAATCAGTAATTTCATGTAAATAACAAATATCCCATTTTTACTAATACATACTGACTCCAAGAAGTTTATAGTTACAACAGCGTTCAAAGCAACGTCATTTCAATCTACACTCCGTGTCTAAGAAAAAAAAGTTTCCTATTTTAACGACAATATTCATCGAATTTTGTCAAATTTGACCAAAATCGATTGCATTTTGTCGTTAAAAACGAAAATTTCGCTTTATTCGGTAATTTTTTGTTCCTATGAACGATTCACATGTAATACGAATAATTTGTGCTTCGGATCGATCCGAATCATCGAATCAAATCGCCCAGCCATATTTGCGTGGAAACGAAACAAACCCAGAAAAAACGTAACCTAAGTAAACTTGTATTATAGACTTTACAGTCACTTATTTGAGTGGACCAGCCTGGGTCCCACAGTAGCAGCAATTTATAGGCAAACATGGTTAATGCTCCAAAAGAGCATCGAGCCCTAAGAGGCAACTATTATGCAATGGGGTGTTAGGTAGCATATCCGTTTAAAGCGTATCAGTTGTGAATGTAATGTTTTTGGTTAAATTTTTAATGTATAACAACTAGTTACATGAGTGGCTCTAGGTTGCCCCTTCTAGTTTTGCTGCCCATAGAGTTAAGTAAATGAAGTGACAGAGTTTCAAATAAAAAGGATTTTTTAGCCTCATTGTAGGATAGAGCATAAAAGCGAATAAGCGCCGCGATCCCAGTGTCTCAATCAGTGAATGGATATTCAAACACATCATTCTAATATTTTCATTTGTGTGCAATTTTGCATTTTACCTATAACCTGCACAAGGCTTTACCATCACCCAGGGCAGATACCACTCACTGCATTTTTTAGTTCAGATCAGGCTTCTCTAAGAAGTTTTAACATTGGAGTGCAGTTGCTGGTGTGACATTTTTAACAGCCCTTTCGTATTTCTTTTTTCTTGAAATTCACTCTGAGCTGAACAAGGCCAGAAGCAGTACCTAAAAGAAACCACTTAGAGCTACTAAAAGATGCAGTACCAGTAAATGCACTCTAAACGGAAAACATACTAAGCGGAACTGAACCGCCTTGGTAAAGTTCAGTGATTGGTATCTGCCCTGGGAGATGATAAAAACATCTACCACTTCTTCTCTATAGTAGCCTTTAAGTCGGCTCATTTTAGACGCTGCTTCCGGGCTTTCTTTGAGCAAATTTCAATGTAAAAAACATCAGTAATTAATTTTAAGGTCTCAAACAATTTTCGGTCTTTATCAATGCAGAAAATATAACTCAAACAGAAATTGTATTTTGTCAAGCATGAACCACAGATGGATCGCGCCTAGTAGACGCAATCCATCAGTGATTCATACTTAACAAAATATGTTCAGTC
Source organism: Styela plicata (assembly GCA_963675895.2). Lineage (NCBI taxonomy): Eukaryota > Metazoa > Chordata > Ascidiacea > Stolidobranchia > Styelidae > Styela > Styela plicata. Next base: position 20,345,386 of record OZ023142.1, on the reverse strand, counting down.
GAAATATTTCTGAAAGGGAATATTCAAATTTTTTTGCAAACAGGTCGAAAATGGTAATCGAAATTTGATGCTTAATTAGTATCCAGGCTATCCGTCTGACTGGCAACTTTTCAAGATAGATTATAGGAAATTTTAAAAACCAAACATGAGCCATACATAAATATAGTAATTATCCCCACAAATATCTTCAGATCAAACCTGGACAGGAGAAAACTGGACGAACGAAACAGAGAGCGAGACTCAGCGGCGGGTTACCATTTCAGAATACGTGAACAAAAACAGAAATTCGATTTTCGTTTATTTTACTTCACTTTTTTTTATACAGAATAAAAAGTAAAAACGCCGTAGGATCTATTCAGTTACACTTGTAAGTATACATTGGTGTATTTAAAAATATTTTGGCCTTTCTTTCCTAGAGTTTTTGAACTGGTTATTTGACTTTATTATTATCATTAATATTTTACATTTTTCCATTTTGAATAGTCACTATCGTGTAGGGTTGGGCAAAACCGAATCATTTGGAATTCGAATCTGATTCGAATAATTTTTTCGAATCGGATCGAATCACTAATTCAATATAGATTACAAATATCCCATTTTTACTATTACAACTTGTTTCCATCGTGGTTATCAAGAAATTGATAGTTTATAGTGTTTTTTTCAATTCACACTTGCCTAAGAGCAACAATTTTCATATTTTAACGGCAAAATTCTATCGATTTTGGTCAAATTTGACAGGGCAGATACCACTCACTGCACTTTGCTATGACGGTTCAGTTTCGTTTAGAATGTTTTTCGTTTAGAGTGCAGTTGCTGGTACTACATCGTTTAGTAGCTCTTTGCTATTAGGTGGCTGTTAGTTGGTTCCCTTTAGGAGCAGCTTCCGGCATTGCTTGGAGTGAATTTCAATAATAGCGAAATAAATATAAGCTAAATAAAACTTGCAAGCTACAAATGCGCATAAAGTAGGTAGAAAACCTTCTCATAGTCTAATGGGCTGACTGCTATGAGGAAGAAACGAGTGAAATCTTAGCTTGGTGATACTAAAATGTTCATCGCAGTTTAACGATTTAAGCCCTGCTTTCTTATCAACAAACACATGCGATCCGCAGATTTAAACGTGAAAAAAAAACATTAATTACCATATTCATGATCGTGGTCAACGTGCTTGTGAATGTTTATGATTCAGTAAACGTTTTGGTTCATGGCACGAAATGGAACCGGTGCTTTTGAAAATAAATTTCTATAACAATTATGTTGTTTATTATTCGTGAGGTTGTGGGAGGGTGACGAAAAGTATTTAGATTGATTTGTAAAGTGCAAAAGAGTTACGATTCGTTATCTATGAGCCGCATATAGACGCGCTTAGGTGCGGTTGAGCTATTTAAAACGTCCTTTACTAAAATGAGTTACGGTTCAGCAGTTTTTATCAACTTTAAGTATGTAATCGAGGGTACATAAAAAGACAGTCATTTCCCTAAGGCGAAGAAAATTTTGTATCAAAATACCAATTACAACGTAAAAATATTAGCGATTTCAGATTGATTTATTGAGAGATATAATTTTGTTAAATATGAGCCACGGATGGATCGCACCTAATCGGTGCGATCCATCAGTGCCCCATACTTAACGAAACATGACTCGTCAAAACATGTCTGACTTGGCAAAACAATCCATAGATACTCATAAAACTTTGATCAGATTATTCTTTTCATAGCTACTTTTTAGAGTGGACTACCCTGACCAAGGTCCTCTACCAGCGGCTACTTATAGACGGACAGGGTTAGACGATCTATCAGAGTCCCATACTTAAAAAAACATGACTCCTCAAAAATTTTCTGACTTGGCAAAACAATTCATGGATGGTTTTAAAACTTGGATCAGATTATTCCTTTCATATGTACTTCCTGGAGTGGGCCAAGGCACTATACCAACAGCCACTTTTATACGGGCATGGTAAGAATTGTTCCTGTTTGGCTTACCCTACCCAAGTTATTACAGCCTGGGTTGAGCGGTAGGCACGGATTAACAGCCGGACTCATCGGAAGTTGAACTCGAGATCTTCAATCTACAATGCCAACATGTTTAACCACTAGGCCATCGCGCCCGTTCTCAGACTATAATATATTTCACGTCGGGTAAAAATTGGAATAAGTTTTGAAGCAAAATTGGGAGCAGTTACTCACTGTACTTTATTATAGTGGTTCCGTTATGCATGGATGTGTTCAACTCAGAGTGCAGTTGCTGGAACTACGAAATGCAATGAAAAAATTGCAAAAGATTTGAACATAATCAACAGAGTAATGAACTATATTGAATGTAAATTGTGTTCTGCACCGAACGTGAAAAAAATATTCGAAAGAACTTAACCTCCATAGTTGAGTGCAGCGGGTGTTTACTTTCGTGAGTGGGTTATTGAGATTACAGCATCCCACTCTCACCACTACTTAGCCATAGCGGTCAATTCAGCACGGGATGTTTTCCGCTTAGAGTGCAGTTGCTGGTACTACATCTTGTAAAATTGTTTTCCATTTTTTGTATTTTTTTTTCAATTCGGATTATAGGCTGTGGCCTGTCCGTGAACATATTTATACCCAACAACCGTTAGGAGCGGACCTTTGTCGCTTGTACCCAGCATCCGTTAGGCGCAGACCTTTGTCCATGTTGCAGTTACCCGCGAAGTGCCTTTCTGAAGGGCTCATTCGGTGGTGAAGCGGGCGAGCATCGAACCATTCGTGAATATATCGAACAGCCGTGAATATAAAGAAAACTCAGGCCGAACGTACTTTCTGTTTTACTTTCTGAAAGTATAATTATTTCGCATACGCCTGAAAAAATACAATAAAATACTGGCCAAAGACGTTAAGTTTTGTGGGCGCATTGGTCTTAGCCTCAGGGGTTATGACGTTAGCACTGTTGAGTGGAAATCTGGAGTGCGGGTGTCTTCAAGTCCGGCTCGTAATTCAAGGCCCGATACTCAATCCATGACGTATTTTTTATTTTTCAATTTTTATTTATTCAACTTTAAACAAACCAACTAAAGGACAACTAAAAGCTACACTAGGCAAAGTACAAGAAACTGCAGTTCAGTTGGAAATATTTCAGACAGATGTAAACAACAATAATAAAGGGCCATGACTGGTATCCGCCCTGGAATTCAAGTTTGTTTGTATCCGAACCTGATCCGGACCGAGTGGTCAAATATTATGAAGTCAATTCAAAATGGTTCATTTAATAATCAGCAAAAGACTTCTCAATACTGACACCTAGCGGAAACATAGTATGTATTCCGAGAATAATCGATCAGACTCAGTAAGGCAACGTGGCTCTTTTATATTTTGTGGCAGATACATCGAAGTTATATCCGTAAAAATAACTTTATACGGAAAGCATCAAAATTATATGAAAGAGGTACACAAGATCATATATATATATGGAATGTATTCCAATTGACGCTTAAATGCAATCTAAGTTGTTAGAATTCCACCCCAGGTTTTGTCCTCTCAGATCAAATCGCAAATATCTTGTTTTAGATGGATAGTAACATTATTCTAACAGGTTTTGGAATCAATGAAAAGGATTTGGTGAGGTGGAGACAAGACTAAATTCAAGACGTGCGTACAAGAACAACGGTGTAGTAAGAAAACTAAACTTGTATAGATTTTCGCGTTTTTAACACGTGAGTCACTGATTTGTGGCTGACTGAAATATTTGTGTAATAAATTTCTGATTGAAGATGCGTGCTTGTTTAAAATTATCTTAATAGTGTAGCAAAATAAAACTCATTCGTCGATATACGGCACTATCAGCAGACTTCTTTTTACCCCAGAAATATATCCCGTGAATTTTCTTTTAGCCACTTCTTCGAGTGTGGTTCACCCTGGTCAAGGCTCTGTATCGGTGAGCACTTACAGACGGACAGGGTTAGAGTTGTTGGCAATATATGATCTTTCTGGTTCGGTTTAGCCTACCTACCCGAGTTATTACATTCTGGGTTGAATGGTAGGCATGAATTAACGACTCGGACCCGCCGGGAATCGGACCTAAGTAATTTAAACTGCCAATATGAAAACTTCTAGATTAGGCCTCCACGCTCACGAAATTGGCTCCTTTCAAGCGCCGTTTCTGGTCTTGCTCAGGGGGAATTTCCAATAAACAGGCAGGAAAAATGTTAACACATGACCGTGGATAGAAGTCACATCACAAGGATATTTCAGTGGAATACAAAGCAGACGAGGATTAAGAGGGAAAAAGAGATTAAAGGGGAATTTTTGTTATTAGACTATGAGAGAAATATGACCGAATGACGTTTTGTTATTAAGGATGGGCCCCTGATGGTTCGCGCCGCCGAGGCGCGTTCCATCTGTGGGCCATGCTTGGCAAATAGATTTTTTGATTCGGGTAAACAAATCATGATGTCGTAATTCGCAAAATATTTCCAAACGAAGCATGAATCTCAGAAATTTCTTACCGGAGGGGATAAATTTTTATATTTGGTCGCATTTGGTCAAGAATGGGAATTCCTTATCGCCCCTACCCACATTTCATGTAGGTCTTTGTACACAAGTGCTTTCACGAGACTTAAAAAAAAAAAAAACGTGCAGACAGGATGTAAAACCTTTTAAGGTATTTTTTGTGTCACATCCTACGAAAAATTGAGCATTAAAATGGGTAAATTGGATACGATGAAGTTCCCAAAAAGGCGTTTTTGAGCAACCCAGCTCGGCATATCGTTACACTGGTGGGCGAATATTCAGTAATGGAGTCAGGTTTGCATCCTTGTAGCTGCGATAGCCATCGAATCGTGACGCCGCACATAATCACCCCTTCCCCCTCAAAAAAAAGAAATACAAAAGGCAAGAATATGTCACGCCACCAAGGCACAGTTTAGATCTATCTACCACGTTGACGCATAATTAACACAATTAAACCTTCAATTTATAATACGTCGATCCAGGAATGTTAAACTTTATCATCAAATTTTGTTTACGTAGCCCGAAGATATATAATCCGTCATTTTTCGCTGAATCCGCTTTAAAATATATCGTCAAAACAGGCATGGCTTGTTACATTCTTACAAAAACGCAGTAAAGTTAATGTTATTTTGCAGTATACGCTTACTTTGTAATAGTGAAATGAAATTATATGATGGTTTTTTGGTCATGGACAAGGTGCGTTCCATCAACAGCCCATACTTGGCATAAACTCATTAAATATACAATTTCTAACTTTGGAAATACTTCAATATTTTACGTGGTTACTTCAAATGAAAGATATTTCATTGTTTTTTTAACAGTACACGTTGAACAAGTTAATGTAATGATACTGTTAAGGCTACCACAAAAGCCCCGTTAATTTAATGGTCATTAGCAGTAATGCATATTTCCCAGTATTAAAATCACCCTTTCGTGAGATTTACCTTCATGGGCTATTGATGTAATGCGTTGGGCGGTGCGTTCCATCAACACTCCATAATCGTTAAAAAAAGTCAATTTTATAGTTTTTTTAAAATATCACCGAGTAAAATTACCATCAAAGATCGGTTATATTACATCATTTTGTCGCGGTTTAGAATCGCGAGGCGTCATTTCATTTGTCGAAATTCCCCCATACAGGCCCATGCAGGGCTGCACAGCAGTTTGACATGAATAGGGAAAAATATAAAGGAGTGGTGGATGGTTTTACCATTGCCCCAGGGCAGGTACCATTCCCTGTGCTGTACACTATTATAGGTATTTTATAGGTATTTATATGATGTTTTCCTACAAAGGGTTCAGTAGCATACCGTTACCTTTCGAGGGCTGTTTCGAGTTTTGATGAGCTGCATAAGTGCGATTGGAAAGTGAAGTTTAGCTAAAATGAAAGTAAACGAAATTAAAGAGCACAGAAAGTAGATAAAGTTCAGAACATGTCAAAGTCGACGGATTCATTCTTCAACTTTTATTTGCTAAAACTTGTTACCAGCTTTACCAGCCTTGCATATGCTTTGTAACGTGGTTTGGCTGAAATTGAGCCCATCTCTTTCACTAAATGTGGACTATGATGTTCTGTTCAAACCGCCTTTTGGGTGAAATTTATGCCAAGTACTAACTGCTAAAGGACAAACTCGGTCGTGCGCCAAACATTAAATTTTTTCCCAGTCAAGCTTTGTTAAGTATGTGTCACTGATGGATCGCGCCGTCGAGGGTCGAAATGTGACCAAAATCGATTATATTTTTCGGTAAAATATGAAAATTGCTGCTCTCAGACATGGGGTGTGAATTGGATATTTTTTTCATCGAAATTCGCTCAGAGCAAGGACACAGTAGAAGAATCAAACTTGAAAATTCTCCTGGAGCCACTAAAGTGCAAAGAGCTACATAAAATGCAGGAACGGGAACTAAGGAACCCCCATCCCTGAAATATACACTATAAACTATAAATTTCTCGATTTTTGCCATGGACAAAAGTTGTAACAGTAAACATGGGATATTTGTTATCCAAATCGAATTCGTGATCCGATTCGAAAAACTTATTCGAATCAAATCCGAATTCTCACCCCTACTCGGTTGTGCGCTAAACCAGAAAATTTTGTCAAGTCAAGTTTTGTGTCGTCGTGGCGCAGTTCATATGCGACTCATATTTGACAAAATAAAATTAGTGAATACGTTTTCATCAGCAGTGCATAATTTGCCAAAAAGGGCGAATTTTGTAGTCTATATCACAAAGTAATATCACAGTCAAATAGCAAGGATTTCACTGCTTTTTCCTTACAGCGAGGTGGTTAGTATGATGCTTTACACTGTGACTCCATCGCATAGTCCAACTATAAAATGTTTGAAATACGGAAAAATCGCGTTTTTTGGTATTTTCCCCAAAAAATCTATGAAATCCACTTGTCTGCTAGTATTTCACTCTGGATATCGTATCGTTTACGGAAAAGCAACTCAGATAGATGAAATTTTAGGGTTGCGCGGAATGACTAAATATATGAAATAGGTACTGCTGTGCGCCGAAGGCACGAGAAAATGTATGGACGACCTCTGCATTAAAGTGTCTTCTGCATAGAGAAGAGAAACATTCACTCTATTCCACACTGTTACAAAATTGCAGAAAATTAACTGCTTTTGACAGTATTTTCACACGATGATATTGAAATAAAACTATAAAATTGACTTTTTGCCAAGTATGGGCTGTTGATGGAACGCACCGCCAAGGTACGGTCCATCAACGGTCCATACTTGGCGTAAATACCAACGACAGCAATTTCGAACTTTCGAAACATGCAATTACTGCAAATGAACAGTAAATTTACTGCGCCTTTGTCACAGTTTAGTCACATCCACCGCAAAAATGTTATTCGCCGTTTGTAATCAGTTCTGCTTTGTGTGTGTTTCCTTTGTGCCGATTCTTGCGCAGTAGCCGCGGGAATATCCGTTCAACAACATAAAAATGTACGATATCAAATTCTTTTCATAAAGAGTGTCTAATTGTACGCATTCAGCAGAAAAAGTGTCGCATCGCATATTAGATGTTTCAGAGCACACTTCTGAACACTGCGCACTCAGAGTGTGCATGTTTTCTTTGCGGCCACCAACTTGCTCGGGGAAACTTGTAGTGAAAAAATAAGAAAATTTTTATTCATATGTGTGAATTAGCGATTCGATCCGATTCGAAAAAATTTCCGAATCGGATAATTCCGTAATCAAAATAATTTGTTTTTGCTGAGCTCTAGTTTTACTAGGCTTTTTCGGTTTGATAAAATCTATCACAGACCTCAGAGATGAAGCGAGCGTGAATTGAAAGTATATTATTTCTTACAGAGATGTATGTAAATGTCTTCATTTCAGAATTACTGTAGATTTCCCTCATTTTGAAGAAGGTGTCATTTGAAATGTTGAAAACCTGGACATTTTGTATGAATATGGAAGCAACGACTCGATCCGATTCGAAGGAATATCTGAATCAGATTCGAATTTAATATGGTGGCTTTGCTTTAAGAAAAGATAATTTAAAATTTATTGATCGCAGTTCAAATGGTCACTCGTGCCCAGCTGATGATTACGTCATTTGAAATAGATCACTCATAACTGAATCACGTTATAGCATGCTTCTATATACTGTGAGAAAAGTGCTGTAAAGTCGCCGTTTTTTGATAGTAATTCTACTCTGTGTTGTTGAGGTGAAATTATAAAATGGAACTTTGGCCAATTATAGGCTGTTGATGGAACGCACCTCGCTAGGCGCTGTCCATCAATAGCCCATATTTGGCATAAATCGTACAAACAATCATATGCGAGTTTGATTTTTGGAAATAAATACAATTACTGTGAAGGGCAGGTAAATTTACTGTAGTTTTCATACTGTAAACCAGAATTGTTTTCCTAATATTTCCTGCAAATAGGTCGTGCTTTCGCGGTGTGGTTTAATCAGGGGCGAATACTGGATAAAGGTATTTATCTCGAATTGTTTTTGATGGAATTGAATGCAGCTTCGAGGGGAGGTCCATCTATAGTCCATACTTGACAAAAATCAGATTTCTGATTAGGGGTCGCAGTCCAGTGATACATGTTCACTGGACGTGTATTTTTATGCTTCGCAAGCCAGCATATATTGCTTGGATATTTGACAAGTCTTGTTGAAAAAAAGCAGGAAATGAGCAAAGCTGCTAATGTATAATGCAATGCAATTACACCATTATTGCTGATGAAAGTTTGTAAGATTTGGGGGGTTTAGGCGGTAGAATCTCAGAGGTTTTTGAAGGGATATATCAAGCGGACATATGCTTGGTTTTTTGACAAATCTTGTAGAAACAAAAAACAGGAAATGGGCAATACTTTACTCTCTTATTGTCGATGGAAGTTTAAAAGTTTTGAGAGGAATAGGCTCTAGCATCATAGAGTTTTTTGTAGGTATTCCCCCCAGTTTTATCAGGGTTTTGTTGTCCCGCGAAATTTACTTTGGGATAAGATAGGATATCATTTTTATCCTGCTGGAAAGGGGAAGCCGAGAATACAGCTTAAACATATGGCGAACCACGACCTCTCGTGCAGATACCAGTTTCGAATCGGGATGAAGCAGTACCTAAAAAGAACCAACTAATTAAAGACGTGGTAAATGATATTATCCCCGCCCAGGGGAGATACCATTCACTGCGCTTTATCATAGCGGTTGATCTCTGTTTGGGATGTCTCACGATTGAAATGCAATTGGTTGTATATAACTTTATCTTGTGAAAATCCTTAAAAAACTAATGACCGTTTATATGGCAAATATAACCTACCATATATATACCCGTTACTGGACTCAACGTAAAAACATACCACATCGAAATGAACCATTATAACAAAGTGCAGTGGGTGGTGATATCTGTTTAGGTTAACGGTAAATTTGACTGTGTGCTGTCGTAGATTCAAACTGATTAGTTTCCATTTTATTGTATATGAAGCTCTCATGAGTCGCAACAGATCAGGAAACGATCAATGAGCAATACAACGCATTTCAATTGCAACATGATCGCATATATGGTACTACATCTTTAAGTAACTCTCTGCTATTGAATGGCTATTGGTTGATGCCATTTTAGGTAGGATGGGTAAAACCTACTCGTTTGGAATTGGTATCTGATTCGGATAAGTTTTTCGAATCGAATCGAATCACTAATTCCGCATAAAAAAATAAATATCCCATTTTTAGTATTATAACTTTTCTCCAGTGTGAAAATCAAGATATTTATAATTTATAGTCTATTTCAGATGGATTTCACATGTCGAAGAGCAACAATTTTCATATTTTAAAGACAAAATCGACTGCATTATCTTTAAAAATAGAAATTTCACTTCATTTGGCAAAGTTTCTGTTCTTATGAACGAATCGCGATTGATTCATATAATTTGTGCTACGATTCGAATCGAATCATCGAATCAAATTGACCAGCCCTACTGCCTACCAGGCACTGCTTCCGGCCTTGCTCAGAGTGAATTTCAACAAAAAAAAAAAATGAAACATGAATGGTTATGATCCTGGTGGTTTTTGCAGAGATTTCCCTTTACTTTTTAAGTCGTGTTTTTTGTTGAAATTCATTTAGTTAGAAGGAAGCAGAGCGGAAATCAACTAATTGTCGTTTACAAATAGGGATACGCAATTCAATTCGGTGATTCGATTCAATTCGAAGACTAATTTTTATTCGAATCTATCGCAAATCTTCCATAGGCACAAAACTTGATGTCAAGTGAAGTAATATTTTAATTTTTTAACAAAAAATGCAATCGATTTAGGTCAAATTTGACCAAAATTGATTGTCATTTTTTGTTGAAATATGAGCTTTTGGATTGTTGATTTTCTATCGCGATTTGATCCGATTCGAAAAAATCATCCGAATCAAATTCGAATTCTGAATGATTCGGTTTTGCCCAGTCCTATTTACAAGCAAATGCAGTACCAACAACTGCTCTCTGAGTAAAAAGAATACCGAACAGAACTTAACCACTATAACAGAGTGCAGTGAGTGGTATCTGCTTTTGGCGAATGTAAAACTAACTACCACTTCTTCATTTCCTTTAGTCATCTTTAACAACGCGCAGAAACCAGGTTTTTTGTCATTCTTATCATTTATGTATCATTCACGCTTCCAGACGCCAAAAAGATCAGTAAATTCGAAATTCGTATTGCAGTAATGTTTCAATTGCAACATGATTGCAAATAAAAGTGTGAAAATGTTTTCAAGACCTCGGTATTTTTATTGGAATTCCCCTTCAGTTCGAAGTCGTGTTTGTTTTATTAAAATTCACTTTGAGCAAGAGTCGAATCTGCCCTGGGTAGAAGTACAAGTCATTTACAACTTTTTCGTTTTTCTAGTCGTCCTTGACGACAAACAGATACTGCTTAGAGCAAGTCTAAATATCGCACGTACAGGTCTGAAATAACGGCCACTTTATCATTTAAGAATCATTGTCTGGCGCTCAAAAAGGATCAGGAAATTAGTAATTCCAAAAATGTGTGATGAAATACAAAACCTCGTAATTGCACCACGATTGCAGACGTCGATCTTGGTTCTTCCTGGGGGATTCTCGAATCAAATTTGATTTGCATTGTCTTCCAGTTATTTGGGGAAGTTAAAAATATTTTTAAATCGCGACATAGACTATCTGATTGTGTCATGGTATGATTAATATGAACAAAAAGCTGACGTATATTTCCAAGCATGATCCACTGATAGATCGCGCCGCGGGGGCGCGAGCTATCAGTGGCTCATGCTTATAAAAAAACTCCATATTGCATTCCAGTTTGAAATTGTTATGAATCCAAAGTTTGATCACGTGACGCGTTCGTCACAATTGTCTTTGAATGACGAAATCATCTTCGTCTATTAATCAGTTTGATGTCATTATGTGAGAGTTATTCATAGCTCACCGTCAGATGAATCATATTACCTTTAAAAAAAAACAATATTTGCTTGGAAATTCACGACATTTTAGGTGTATGGTTATGCATGTGCATGTGTGTGTGTGTATGTGTGTGCGTGTGTGCGTATTGCATAAAGGAATATTGATAAAACACAATTTGGGTACTGCGCAATCGATAACTAGCGCAAGTTGAGTGCAGCCTTGAACCATTCTACCGAATGCTTCATTGGCAAATGATATTTTTTGAGTGTAGAATGAAAGAAGTCTATTCATATTTTGCAATAATACCCAGACAAATTATTTTGCAATAAGTTGCGAATTACGCGATATTGCCTAATAATATCGATACAGTAATATTCAGCGTGGTGTATTGCGACAAAAAGTACAGTAAATTGGACGTTCATTTGTTGTAATTAAAGATTTTCAAAAGTTCTAAATCAGGCTAGTTGATGAGGTTTTGGCCAAGTATGGGCTGTTGATAGTCCGGGCCTAAGGAGGCGCATAAATGACAAAAAAGTCGAAACATAGTTTTATTCCAATATCACCAAATTACTGTAACTGTAAAAGGAACAGTGATTTTACTGCATTTTTTATTTACATTGTGATGCGTTGGTGAGAGGGAATTTCACTTCTGGTAACTTTACCTCACTGGCTGTGCGATCGATTACTGTGATATATGGCGTGGGCCAAGAAAAAGGAGAAAAAATAACTCGCATTCACATGTATTTAATTCTTCTTTATCATAGCTTAATTAATAATGTTCAAGTGTAGCTTTGATCAAACATGGGTAAGAAGTAACCGCGCCTACCCCAGCTATGGCCCATGTGTGATACTTTTTTAAATGACGTGTTTTTATACAATTACTGCTAAATTAAATATTTTACGATTTTGTTAACAGTGATGATATCAAAGTGCATTCATTTTTTTTAAAATGTGTCAAAGAAAATTTTCGTTGCGTGGAGTTTCAAATCTATATAAGATATAGACATTGTACACTTTTTGCAGAAGCATAGTAAAAAGTGGTGGATGGTTTTATCATCGCACGGGGAGACCCCACTTAGATGTTTCCCTGTTAGAGTGCATTCGCTGGTATATTATCTTGTAGTAGCGTTTCGACAATTAAGTTGTCATTAGTTAGACCCTTTTGCGTACTGCTTTCTGTCTTGCTTAAAGTGAACTTCAATAAAAAAAGGCAGTACAGAAAGTACACTGAAGAATGAAAATTTTATTCTGTCTATTTTTAAATATCGCAAATGCAGCGTTTCTGTTCCATTGTACTTCAGTGACGCCATTACTAATCCTGAGTATATTGTATATATTGACAGTATATTACTATGGATGCTGATTTGTTGCTGAACGCTTAGCTGGGTTTGGCAAATCGGTTCGTTAAATTTGTTTTCAATTGAAATTCGCTCTGAGCAAGGACGGAAGCAGTGCCTATAAACGGAACCGACTAACGGCCACTTAATAGCAAAGAACTACTAAAAGATTTAGTACCAGCAACTGCACTCTAAACGTAAAACCTTCCAAAAGGAACTGAACCGCCATGGTAAAGTGCAATGAGTGGTATCTGCCCTGGGCGATGGTGAAACCACCTACCACTTTATTGCTTCCTTTTAGTTGCCTCTTACGACACGCAGGAAATAAGTTAGGACCATTCTAAAGCCCGTTCGATGCCAAGCACAAATTTTTCCTGTTAATCGTGAGTTGTGAACACAACATGCTAAATAAAGTGGAATCTTCATTTTTGACGACAAAATACAATTGATTTTGGTCATATTTACCAAAATCGATTGTATTGTGTCATTAAAAAATGAAAATTTAAGCTTTCAGACTTAAAGTGTAAGAGTGTAGGAGTGTAAATTGAAAATACACTGCCTGTGAGTGTGTTTATGCTAATACTAGTTAATCATATCGATGAATTTCTTGGTTTTTCTAGGAATACAAGTTTTAGTAGCAGGATGAGATTTTTGTTATATGTAATGTATTAGTGATTCTATCAGATTCGAAAAAATTCGAATTTTTAAGGATTCTGTTTTACCCAGTCCTAGATAATAGTGAGTTGTATAGGTGAAAAGATTTTTTCGAATTTTTATGTTCAGTAATATTAGAATTGAATCGAATATGTTGATCAAACAGAACCATCAAATTTAAAAAAAAAACATGGATAGTTTAAAGTTTTATTCTTTTATAGTGACTTAGCCTGGGTGGATGGATCATGATGAGCAAAGTTCCATAAAATCAGCAATTTACATTAAAACGGGGTCAACGAAACGAATTGCCCAGCCCTATACACGGGTCTTTAAACCGAGTTTACTGGGACTTAAACCCGAGATCAACCTAGTTTCTTGAACCGGGCACCTTATTGAGTTTACTAATTGAGTTAAAATTGGCTAAATTCATCTATTATAAGCTGGCTTGTAAATATATGCGTTGAAACATTAAACAGGGTACTCGATAAAAGTTGAACCGAGTAAATCAGAAATCTGTGGAAATAAGAAAAATTATTTTGACAATAAATCTGGTAAACTAGGTATACTGGGTAAACTAGGGACTTTTACCTTGAATAACCAACACTATTTCACAGTATGAAACTAGCATTGTTAACTAGTGTAATCACATTTAAGATTTATTTTGCGTCTGGTCATTCCATCCAGTATGGAACCAACGAGTTAGTTATCGAGCATCATCCCAAGGCTGTTGTCTACGCTGCCTTGACCCGCTGGACCTTGCGTATATTATTCTTTGAAGCACTTTTTTTCACTGTCTTTATCCATTCTTCACAAGGGATCGAACCCATGTCATCTATTAGTTGTGTTTGGAAGCCATTCATTTTTCTCTTCCCGGTATTTCCACCATAGGAATAACTTAAGCGTGGGTAGCTTTGTTCATGTTCTCATCTCGGTTCATCTCAGTCAGGAATTGTTTGACCGAACATGTTTTGTTAAGCATGAGCCATTGATGAAACGCGCCGCCAAGTTCGAACCCGGTGAGAAATGATGATTATATGCGAGTCTATATATAAGTCTGCTGGACGCCTCTCCGGTGCACGGTGGTTCACGAAAGCACTGCTTACGGCAACCAAGTTCACGCGCAATTGATTCACCCCGATTCGGAACTGGTATCTGTACGAGAGGCCGTGGTTCGCCATATGCTTAAACTATATTCTAGGGTTTCCTCTCCCACTGTGTGACTTATTTTATTTATATATTCTTGTTTTAGATATATATTAAAAAATTATTTAATATTGTAAAATATATCAATTTTATGAAATCGGAGGGCATCAATACCTGTTCAGAGATAAGAATACACAATTACGCTGCCACTTTCATGCACACATTTGGATTAAAAATGGCGGCGATCAAAAAAATATTCAAGCGAAGAGACTCAAGGAAAAGAATGGCTAACGAGACTGAAGTTACCGGCGGTATTGCAATGAAAGTTTTCAAAAAAGATAGGTCGATTGACTCTTGTTGCGAAGAGGAAACTATTTTTGTTCTGAACAGAGACTATATAGAGAACAACATAGAACTATCGCACAATATTGAAGATTTGGTCAAAAGTGAACTTCTCTCAGAAAAGCATTTTTTAGAATTATCGAAAAAACTTCCGCCAAAAACTTGTGAACAGAAACTAACACGGATATACAGCAGTTATGAAGATGGCTTCAGCTTGCAAACGCTTTATAGACAATCCAAATCATGGGCTGATAAGTCCGACTTACATGCCGATATCACTTGCTGTTTATTGGTGGTTTCGGACACACGAAACGGCGTTTTCGGCCATTTCAACACGTCATTACCCCGGGTTCAAACACGAAACTTTACTGGAACTGGAGAATCTTTTTTGTTTAAATTAATACCAGATTTGTCGATATACCCCTGGTCCGGTGTGAATGACTACTTTGTGAATTGCGGAACAGACTACTTAACAATAGGGGGATCGTGCGGAGGCAAAAAGGGGACCCCAAATAGGGTCCACGGAATGGGTCTTTGGCTTGATAGTGGATTGAAATTTGGTAGAAGTATGAAATGCGAGACATATAATAGTGATATATTGTCGTCTGAAGAAGATTTTGAAATCACTGGAGTGGAACTGTGGAGCTTCGTGTGATGAAGTAACAACTATTGTGAACTATGCAATGAAAACAACTCACACATAAAAGGCTCGGCGATCGATTCGATGATTGGATAATTCGAAACATACACAATATTCGACCTCTACGACCTCTCTTGCAAACTACGACCTCTCGTGCAGACACGAGTTCCCAATCAACTGAAGGTTTTTGGCTCATCATATATCTCATTTTCTTGTACATGGACCTGGTTGGTGAAGGAAGCTGTAAGCCTTGTTTACGTGAAACACTGTGAGCCGGCGATTTATTCATCCTTTTTCACGGGATTCAAACCTACTTCAGGACGATAAGAGATGCCCATCGCGACGCGAATTACCAACACTTCATCGACTGAGTTAACAGGGCACATTTAATGAAAGCTGTAAATTCGGGCCTTCGCATTTAATGAACGCTGCAAATATGTGCCTTTGTACATAAAGGTTATTTAGTCGTGGTGAACGCAGAAAAACCTGTTTGATTGAGAAAATTTTTCTTCAAGCGATGATATCAACCACTTAAGAAAGCTATGCTTTATGCCCACAATATAAGACTTGATAAAACCGAATCATTTGGAATTTGGAATTTGGAATTTGAATCAGATTGAATCACAAATTCTACGTAAATAACAAATATCTCATTTTAATATTAAACTTGTCTCCATTTCGAAAATAAAAAAAAAAATGTAGTTTGTGGTGTATTTCCAATTCACGTTCATGCTTTAGAGCACAAATTTTCATGTTTTAACGACAACATATAATCGATTTTGGTCAAATTTGACCGAAATCGATTGTATATTGTCGTTAAAAAAGAAAAATCGAGTTCATTTTGCAAGTTTTGATTCCTATGAGCGATTCCCGATAGATTCGAATAAGTTCTTCGAATCGATTTGAATCACCCAATCGAATTGCCCAGCCCTACCACAATAGCTGCTAACGTTATAGCCAATATTTGACCAGTACTTTCACCTGTTTGATCCTCTAGTTGAAATTCACGAAGATGGTTTATTTGCTTTCATATATTTTTGTTATTTTTCAATTTGCATTATCTTGCAGAACATTTCTGGCAAACAAATTTTAAATTTTATGTTATATTATTTCTGATTATTTAGTATATAGCTACCACTCAATGCTGTTCGCTCACTTTGTTAACTTCTTCTGCGGAAAATTCTCTTGTGGAGCAGAACAAAATACATTTTTGCATTAAATGAAGGCGATGAATCGATTTTGTCAATGCAAGCAATTCGACCGCAATGAAAATCTTTACTCTGTAATTAAAAAGTAGTTGAAACGCTGCTTCTTGACTTTTAATTAGAGAAATGAGACCATAAAGTCCATCTTTTGGCCAATCGTAACCCTTTCCGTCTATAAGTGGCCGCTGATACAGGGTCTTGGGCAGGGTGATCCACTCTAAGAAGTGGCCATAAAAAAAATTAAGCCTCTGAGGTGCGTTGCAGCAACAGATCATATTTGATATGAATATCCCCAACAACGCAGTTTTGTTGGTATTAATTTGCTTTTATATATTTATTTATTTTTTCGTATGCACCATTTATGCAGTTGTGCAATAAAATTTTACAAGATTAATCCTTGATTTCTTATTGTTTCTTATTACCCGGTTGCTGGATTTTGACTATGTTTCATAGAAATAGTTTATTTCGACACCTCTGTCGACAAAAAGGGTGATGCAAATAAAGATACCATATTACAGAGGTATCAGGGATACACGTAATACCTAAAGTAAAGTTTAAAATGTGCGAGAGAATCAGCTCTGAAAGAACATTCAAAGAGAGTAACACGCGTTCGCTCACCCTAACGCAAAAAATATTTAAATATTACTAAATCCAACCATACGCCATACAAGACGTTTCGACTGTGCATTTGCTCTGTATAACATCTACCCTCGAAGTTTCTTTCTGAAGGGTACGCACATTCCTGAAGCGGTTGAACTTCGAACCATTGCAAGGCAATTCAATCGAGCTTTACCAACTGAGCCGAAGAAACGGCCTAGAGTGGCTGTAAGTTTTTTCACGTGTTTTCGAATTATTTTTTATGGCCTGTACGTGAACCTGCCGGGACGTAGGGGCCTATACCCAACAACCGTTAGTCACGGACCTTGGTAGTGACTGTGTATCTGTTCTATGTTACAGCTCCCCTCAAAGTGCATTTCTGGGGGGCAGGTTTGGTAGTGAAACGGTTAAGCATCGACCCATCGGCATTTCGGACAATACGTCGCGCTTAAGAGACTGAGCCGAGCAGGGCTGTAATTATGCCTTCTAACAAAGCCCGCTCCCTAGCATCACCTAGCGAAAAGTTTTTACAGTTACCTTGGAGTACAATAATAGGTAGTCCCCCTTGTCCTAGCTCTTTAAAGCGCGGCGATATTCCCTGCAACAAAAAAATGCGACAAAATCACCGGTCTTTGGCAGTAATTTGACAGGGCGGTATTGAAAAAAATTCGAAATCAACTTTTTTTAGGCAAATATGGGATGTTGATGGAACTCACCGCGAAGGTGCGGTCCATCAACAGCCTATAATTGGCATAAATCCCATTAACATTTCGTTTTTTTAACTTTGGAAATATGCAATTACTATAAATAGCCAGTAAATTTACTGTACTTTTGTTACAGTGTTGTTAGAAAAGTCGGTGGTTCGGTGTTGATCCATGTCAACACAAAGAACTTGGTTGCAACTTGGTTGCAAAGTAACCTCCAGTCTCCCCGAGAAGCTTACCAATCGGAATTACAAAACAAACGTAGAGCATGGTGCAAAAGCCGTCTTTATCGAGATACACTTCGATTTTGTTCACAATCCGACCAGAAATTCAAATCGCGTACTGAATTTAAATCTTATCCGAACCCGATTGAAAACATTACGCTCCAGATTCTGACAAATTCCTGACCTGAACGTTTCTTTCTATTTCCCAACGCCACAAAATAATGTTCATTTTATTTTGATATGGTGGCTCGGTGGCTAAGCGCGATCGTATTGTACCAAAGACCGATGGTTCGATACTTGACCGTTCACCACCGTACGTGCCGCAACAAAGATCCGTGCCTAACGGGGGTTGTTGGGAGTAAGCCCGTTGCTAGGTTCTTGTACAAGCCATAGCAAATAATTTTAAATCTCAAAAAAATAAAAATGTTCAGTTTTTGAATCACCGGACGTACTCTCAAATCTGATCAGAACCGGGCCAAATATTTTGAAGGCCAATCCTAGTCAATGAAATTAAGCAAATCATACTGGGTTCGACTCCGAAAATCCGATTCTTGAAAACTTCTACAATAGATGTCATCAACCAGGCCTTTGAAATGATCCTGTATTTAGTGGCGGTGGAAAATTTCCAATATTGGGGGTAGGGACGTCCAACTCGTTTAATACTAATTACAAAATGGCGCACTTCCGACTTCAATTTAAATGCGATTTTGCTTTGGCCACAGTGGCGATTTTTTAAAATGATTAATATCCATTATAGCCTCGTGGTTGGCTTTAGTATCAAGTGAATCAAGGGGTCCAACAGGCGTGTCCTAATTCCAATCCATAATCCCCGAACTCTAACCACGAAACCAACCAGTTTATAACTGCCCCCAATGGCGCGCTGTGGCGAGAGCAATTTATTGGGCGTATTCGGAAGGCCAATGGTTCGATATTTGATCGCTTCGCCATCCATTGCGAGTAGTTGTAACATAGAACAGATACACAGTCACTACGAAGATCCGTGCCTAACGGCTGTTGTGCATAAGCCCCCCGGTAGGTTTACGGGCAGGTAAATCATTCGACCACGTAGAAAAAAAGAAACTATCGTTAAAATGCACAATAATTCCAAATTCTTTGATTTGCATTGTTTCTGCTTCCGAAATATTGAATTTTGTATTCTCATTCTTATGCCCCTTTTAATTCAAGTCTTTCAGCGTCACAAATAGGGCTGGGCAAAATCGAATCCTTTGGAATTCGATTCTGATTCAAATAATTTTTTTGAATCGGATCGAATCGCTAATTCCTTGTAAATAACAAATATTCCTTTTCCACTATTATAACCTGTCCCCGTTGTGAAAATAAATATATTTATCGGTTGTAGTGTATTTTCAATTCACACTAAGAGAAACAATTTTCATATTTTAACGAATAAATATAATCGATTTTGGTCAAATTTGACCAAAATCGATTACATTTCGTCGTTAAAAATGAAAATCTTAGTTTACTTAACAAGTTTTTGTTCCTATGAACGATTCACGATTGATTCGAATTAATCGTGCTTCGAATCGATTCGAATCACCGAATCAAATTGCCCAGGCCTCTTCACAAATAGTAAAACCAGGGCGATGCAGCAACACTCCGCACAATGTTTAATTATCCGACATGATTTTTTCATTAGTGGGGTTTTCCACCATGAAGAATAAAAGTTGTACGCCCACATGATATGTATGTATTGTTAGAGATAATACTATTGCAAAACTTTTAATCTACCGAGTTGACACTCTAACAAGATTAAAGAATTCAGATCTGTCCCATGGATTATCTGGGACTCAGTGGCGGGCTCATGAATTTTTTTAGGGAGCCCTGTTATTTTTGGCAACATTCAAACAATGCATTCTTAGTTGCATTAATATTTTTGGAAATGGAGAGGAAATCTCATTTACAAGATCGAATTTTCATTAATACGCCAAATTAATCAAAATTATTCTTTTCAAGTTAACTTCGCCCCAAAAACGTGCCAAAATTTTGGTATTATTTGTTATTTCGTCTAAATATTCATTCAAAATTTCCATTTTTTGTTGTTTAAATCATTTAATACACCACTGATTTATCAGAAAAGGTTTAGTGGAACGTACCTTGTTGCCCTCCTTATGGATTTGCTACTGCGGGGTTTATACACAGCAAACACGAGACACGGGCACAATCAGAATCTTATTTTGACAAGTATGATTCACAGATGGACCGCGTTTCATCGATCGATAATTAACAAAATATATTTTGGCAACATTTTTCGTTTGGGTGTAGTTACTAACTGTGTATTTATAATACCTTTCCTCGACTCTCGGAAGGTTGACATATCGGGCTGGGTCTAACCGGATCATAGGAATTTGAATCTGATTCGAATTATTTTTTCGAATCGGATCGAATCACTGATTTCATGCAAATAATAAATATCATATTTTTACTATTACTCATCTCCATCTTGAAAATTAAAAAATTTACAGTTTTTAGTGTATTTTCAATCCACATTGTATGTCTAAGAGCAACAATTTTCAAATTTGACCAAAATCGATTGCATTTCGTCGTTAAAAATGAAAATCCTAGTTCACTTAACAAGTTTTTGTTCCTATGAACGATTCACAATTGATTCGAATTAATCGTGCTTTGAATCGATTCGAATCACGGAATCAAATTGCCCAGCCCTACTGGCAACACGATAAAAATAGTGATATCTCATGACCCTTTGATACCAAAAAGGTGAACACTGCTGACCATCGAGCATTGGTCTAATCTCGAGTGTCGCCACAGCATTCCACGCGATGTTATTTTATCCGTCAACTATGCGTTTCAGTAACGGGGGTTTTCCAGAATGGAAATAAAGATTTGTACGCCCACGTAAACTGTTATCTTTGAGAGAAAACGTTATCGAAAAAGATTATTACGCACGGCCCATCTATGGCCCATACTTGACCAGTATATTGCCAAAATATGCTTTGTATTTTGACCTTATACTTTTAAAACTCGAAATCAAAATTACTAAAATTTAACGGTTAGATACGTTTTTTAAAAGAGTGGTAGATGGTTTTACTATCGTCCAGGGCAGATACAACCCACTTTCCTTTGTATAGAGGTTAAGCCTTCTTTTGGATGTTTTTGACTTGGCGTTCAGTTACTGGTACTGCACCCTCTATCAGCTCTTTGAGTGGCCGTTAGTTAGATCCTTCTAGGTCGTACTTCCGGCATAGCTTAGTGAACTCCTGTGAAAAAAGTTAAATCAATATTCCGCTAGCTTACTGTCAAATGCAAGTAACAATTTTTTACGTGTTACGAGCTATATTACAAACATTTTATTAAAACTCACAATAGCAACTAAATGGGCAATTTCTATGTAGCCAACAATAACTACGAAATTTTAGTAATATTACACCAAATTTTTCAAATCTTCTTTAGATTGTGAGGTTGAATGGAACGTGCGTTTCATGCTGAGTGACCAAGGAATGTTGCTATTATTGTAACGCACCGTATTCACAAACAATAGAAAAACTGAAAGATAATTTGGCTCTTGTAGTCCTTTGGAACATAGGAAGGATTCTTAAAAATTTTATTTTCAAAAATATTGCGTCTTCGGCGCTTTAAATTATAACTAGACGCCATATTTTTCCAGTATTATTTCTGAAGGACGGAGCCCTGTCCTGTTGTTATATCATTCCGTTTGTACAAGCAATAGAAAGAGATTAAAATGTTTTATCTTATGGTACCTTGGTACCAACTGCAAAAGGATTTCTACAACTATTATAAAATCGCGCGCCTTCGACGCATTCAATTATAACAAGACATTTTTGAGTCACTGAACCAAGCCATGTTTTATTCACAAATGAGATTTAAATATATTATGGGTTTTATGATTCCTAAGAAACTATAAGAGGTGTCAACCAACTATTTTAATAATTTTGCGTCTTCGGCACATTGAAATAAAGCTAGTTATTTCTGTTTTACACATTGATTCTTCACTATGAGACTTGTCTTAAAATGGTGCGCCTTCGGCGCGTTAAGTTTCAAAGGATTGCATATAAATATTAGCATTACCAAATATTTCAATTTGTCAACCTGTGCCATTGTGGGTAGGGCTGGGCAAAACCGAATCATTTGAAATTCGAATCTGATTCGAATATTTTTTTCGAATCAAACCACTAATTTTTTGTAAATAACAGATATTCCATTTTTCCCCTTATTACTTGTCCCCATTGTGAAAATAAAGAAATTTAAAGTTTGTAGTGTATTTTCGATTCACACTAAGAGCAACAATTTTCATATTTTAACGACGAAATATAATCGATTTTGGTCAAACATGACCAAAATAGATTGCATTTCGTCGTTAAAAATGAGAATCCTAGTTCACTTAACGAGTTGTTGTTCCTATGAACGATTCACGATTGATTCGAATTAATCGTGCTTCGAATCAATTCGGATCACCGAATGAAATTGCCCAGCCCTAATTTTAGGATCCTACCTCGACGGTGCATATCGGGTCGCGGGTCTTCATTTGTTCACATACCTTGAATGATTGAATGGACCGCGTGTTTTCCCAGACAAAAATTTTTTTCGTGCAGATATATTCCCAGATATGTCCATCTGTGGCACAAGCTTGACAAAATTAAATTTTCCGACTTTTTCACGCCGAGTGATCAAGGAATGTGAGTGTTATTGTAACACGTCGCTTTCACAAAAGAATAAACGCTAACATTGTCCTTATGATCCTACAAAACTTTCTGGGATGTTGAGAAAAATCGAAAACCAGATATTGCATGATTAAAGTCTTGATTTTGAATGTGGTGAATTTCTTATTAAAATTATTAAAAAATAGTAGTTTCGCTTTGAGCAAGGCTGTTACAAAAGTGCAGTAAAATCACCGGTATTTGACAGTAATGATACTCGGTGATATTGAAATGAGGCTTCAAAATCCATTTTTGCCAATTATGGACTGTTGATGGAACGCATTACTAGTACGCATTGTTAATATGCAATTACTGGAAATAAGCATTTTAGGTACGGGGTAGTATTTCCTGCGTGTCTCAAGAGCCGACTAGAAGGAAACAAACGTGATAGATGGGGTTTTTATCGCCCAGGGTACATACCACTCGCTGCACTTTAGCAAGATGGTTCTGTTTCATTTGGAGTGTTTTTCGTTTAGAGTGCAGTTGCTGGTGCTAAATCTTTTAGTAGCTCTTTGCTATTGAGTGGCCGTTGGTTGATTCCCTTTTGGGAGCTGCTTCCGGCCCTGCTTAGAGCGAATTTCAATAAAAAAAAAACAGTTTTATTTCAATTTATTGCACATAAAGTGGAAAACACCCATTTGAGGACCTAAACCACTATGATAAAGTACAGTGAGTGGTATCTGCCTTGGGCGAAATGCTTGGTGGCAATGGCTTGGTAGTTAAACATGTTGGTATCGCAGGTTGAAGAGCTCGGGTTCGAGTCCCGGCGAGTCCGACTCGTTAATATATGCCCACCACTCAACCGAGGGTGTAATAACTATGCCGAACAGGAAAATACCATATCTTTCCAGCAATTACAACCCCGTCTCACTAAAAGTTGCCTTGGCCAGAGTGATCGAATCTAAGAAGTGGCTATGACGCACGCTTTACAAAATATGTCTGGTCAGCATTTTACTTTATCAACTATTTACATTTTATTAAGACTGGAAAATTTGTAACCCATTTCAAATCGGTCTCGGTTCACTAGAGTTACTTTGTTGTAAAAGATTTTGAACAATGAGATTCAGAGAGAGGAGAATTTGTCCTCGTTGTATTTGGGGGCAATTTAATACAAGCAAATATTATTGTAAGTGGGTGATAGTGGAAGGTATTTTCTGCCGGTGTTTTATTAACGACCACGAGGAATCTTTAGCTGTGCGGATATTGATGTATCAAAACCTTAACAGAATTTTTTTAGCGTGAATCTCTGATGGATCGGGCCGTCGAGGTGTTGTACAGCTGTGGCTTTTGTCTGAAAAAAAAGTTGCTATTGGAAAAGTATGCTATTGCTCTGGGGGGCGTGGACTAACTACTTATCCTTCATCAGCGCCTTTGTGTTTGCGGATCCGTATGCAGTAAATACAAGGATGCAGTAGCAAGAGTAGTAACTAGAGAGGTTCAAAGTCTTGCTTCACACTTATACAAATTTATTTCTGACTAAAGTCAGACTTCTTCAGACAAGCATTTTTCACAAGTCACATTTTTAAAATGCTTGTCTAAAGAAGTCTGACTTTGGTCAGACGAAACGTTACAGACATAAATTTGTGTAAGTGTGAAGCAAGACTTTGAACCTCTCTAATCAGTCAGATTATAAACCACGAGGATTGGTTGATCAAAGCATTAGTTAAAAAAAAGGCGCAGGAAATTTTATTTACTCATGCGCGAGTTTTGGCTTCAGTGATTCCACCTGTGGCTCATACTTGCCAAAATAAAATTTTCTAATAGAAAGTAATTTTGCTTCTGACTGACTTTAGCATTGCTTTCGAGGTTGAGTAATAAGGTTCAAGAAAAAGGTTGAGTGGCAACAATTAATTTAGCAAATTTGAAGCGACAAGAATTGATAGATACCTAGCATCCACGCTCAAATACTCGGGACTTGATTATACAGAGTTATAATGCTGTTGAAAAGGAGAGTTTTCTGGTGTACTTCTAATTTTTTTTATTGAAATTCACTCTGAGCAAGGCCGCAGGCATAGCCTAAGCGGAACTAACAACGGAAAACAACCTAAATGAGACTAAACCGCCATGGTGAAATGTAGTAAGTGTTATCTGCCCTGGGCGATGGTAAAACGATCGACCATTTCTCAATAGTTCATGATATGTTTACGCTGACCATGACATAATTATGACGAAAAGAAAATAATGATGAAAAAGCGTATGTGATTTCACCACGAGTTAAATAGGGATTCAATTTGGGATAGCATATTTTAATATTTACTACCGATGTGCTTTGTCAGGAAATAACCCATTGAGCATGGCCAAGATTTGGGGCGATTTGCGATTGTAGGACATATTTTTGTCCTTTCATCTGTTCCTTGCTGTCTGGTTCGGCGAGGCGATCAGTCTCATTATAGAGTGTTGTATCGTATCAGAGTTTTTTTTTTTTTTTTTGGGGGGGGGGCAATATTTGCTATGGTTTGGCATTTGTAGTGTGTATCTGTGCTATGTGACAGCTACCCGCGAAATGCCTTGGTGAAGGGCACGCGCGGTGGTGACACGTTCAAGCATCGAACCATCGGCCTTCCGGACAATACGATCGCGCTTAACCGACCGAGTCACCGAGCCGGGCGTGTTCAATAAGTGTTGTTGATTTGATGGCGTTTTTCGTCCTGTATAAAATTTTGCCACTATTAAATTCATATTTGTGTTTTGTTATGTTATACGGCAAAATAAACTACCTTTGCCTGGTAATACGATCCATTAGAGCAGAGATCAATTCCAATCAGAAATGTCATTTTTTTCCACCATGAGTTACTGATAGACCGCGCATTGTCGGTGAGTTTTAACAGCAACTTGGAAATATATTCCGACATTTATTTCTGATACTCAGATTTTTTTGACAAACTGCGCCCAGCGAATTGGATTGAATTGAAATGGCTATAAGAAGTACTTGGCTACTGGTTGCCCGATGTGACATCATTAGTATATACAATACTGAGACCGATGACGTTATCATCAAAATTTAGTGACGTCGTACAAAAATCGTAACGCGTTGCTGCTCTCATGTAAATCTCGATTCAATTTGCAACAAATCAAAGATGCGCGGTTTGCTACCTACATGTAGAAACTGAACGGTTGGGCAGTCAAGCTTAACCTCCGAACATCAACAGTGAAAAGCGGCCCATCTGTGGCACATGCCTGTCAAGATAACGTTTTTTAAATCATTTTGCTCCTCCCATGTTTTATTTCATGTGTAAGATTAAGTGATAATGATAGGTGACAAGGTTAAGTAACAACAACTATCTATTTACAAGAGCCGATAAATTGTATTTAATTGGTGTTTGATAATGATTCACCAGTATGACACATTACTAAACCGATGTCTTCATCAAAATTTAGTGACGTCATCTTACGTCATCGTAACGCGTTGTTGCGCTCCTGTAAATCTCTATTCAATTTGTAGCAGCTAATCAAAGAGGCGCGGTCTGTTGCATACATGTAGAAATTGAACAGTTGAGCAGTCGAGCTTAACCTCGAGCACTGACAGCAAGTGAGCCATGACCGGGTGGTTTTGCGCGGTTTCCATCTGTGATTTTAGTTGGGAAGTGTAGTGGAGTGAACAGACTGTTTTACCTGATTAAGGAAAGCGTTGTGATATTTTTAGAGGAGGGAGAGGCACGATCTGGGGCAGGGGACTTTCTTGACTTTGAAGATATCCGACTCGCAGAAGAAAGGGAAAATTTGCATTTTTATTTGCAGTTTGCGTGTAACTATACCTCTTGCGAAATAAGGGTTTTAAGAGGTCGAAGCCCTTCCCTATTTATTATTTCAAGTCGTACATTTATCTTCCTTTTAAACGCCTTTTCATCTACTAGATTTGCTGATTTGAGCTGAAAGTTAGTCTATGATACTATTGGCCGAAAGAAAGGGTTCACCGAAAAGTTAAGCTAAACCTTCGAACATTGACAGCAAGTGAGCCATGGACGTGCGGGTTCGCGCGTTTTCCTTTTGTGGTTTTCGTAGAATGGGGTAGCAGGGAAAACAGAATGTTTCGCCTAATTGTAAGGAGCTTTGTAATTACTTTTTTAGGTTAGATTGGGTTGGTTTGATTTGTTACGATGATTGGCGAAAAAGACACCTCTGACATTGGAGGGGCAGGGAAATTTGAGAAATATTTACTAGAAAGAATTCGCGTCCAAGGCGGAACGGAAATTTTTGGGTCATTATACAAAAAAAAAAACTTCAGCTTCAAAAGTTTTTTCGGTGTGAGTTTCGTCTATTAAACTGCGAAAACGTGAAGATTGTAGCAAGTCATGAGAAAATAATGTCCTTTTTTACAATTTTATTTCAAATTTTGTAAATTTAGAGGGGGTCGGACCAGCTTCAACTCCGAATTCCAAATGATTCGGTTTTCCCAGCCCTACTTGAGAGGTTAGTCTGAAGTCAAATCGATTGATTTCAAGCTTAACCTTTGAGCGTTGACTTCAAATGAGTTATTTATGTGTGGTTTTGCTTGGTCATGCGTTGTTCTTGTTTGGCGTTACCATAGTTAAGGTATATAGGAGTAATGTATAACGAATTTACACAAAACTAAGTAAAGTAATACTAGGTAACCTAGTTTCACCCTTTCCTTACTGAATACTACTTTGGTTAAAATCCAGGTGCACTAGGCAATTGTCGTTTGGCTGCATTTAATGCGATTTTAATAGATTTGAAGATCGAAATCATCGGACAGTCAATTTAAAGAGTTTTTTTGTAATGAAAATATGATTTACCTAGTTTTCCCAACCCAGGCACTTAGTTTATCTATTTGACCTAGTAAATTTATCTGGGGAAACTTAGTTGACGCGATGGCCTAGTGGTTAAACGGGTTGGCATCGCAGATTAAAGATCTCCGGGTTCGCGAGTCCGGCGAGTCCGGCTCGCTTATCCATGCCCACCTCTTACCCAGGGTGTAATAACTTGGGTAGGCTAAGCCGAATAGGAAAAGATCATATCTTTCCAGCAATTGTAATCCTGTCCGTCTATGTGGCTATAAAAAAACTACAAACTGAAAAATAGAAGTTGAACTAGTTAAGGTATATATTCGTTAAACTAAAAGCACTTTGAAAATAAAATCGGTAACCACGAGGTAAGAGGTAGAATTGCCAAACTGTTATATAGTGTAGTGGAAAGGACGTTTTGGATAAGTGTAAGAATAGTTGTGTATATGAAAGTATCGGGATTTTAGTATTATAACTGTACTCCCCTGTTAAATATATGACTAGCGCTGGGCAAAACCGAATCATTTGAAATTCGAATAATTTTTTTCGAATCGGATCGAATCTATAACTGTACTCTCCTGTTAAATATGACTAGGGCTGGGCAAAACCGAATCATTTGAAATTCTAATAATTTTTTTCGAATCGGATCGAATCTATAACTGTACTCTCCTGTTAAATATGACTAGGGCTGAGCAAAACCGAATCATTTGAAATTCGAATAATTTTTTTCGAATCGGATCGAATCTATAACTGTACTCTCCTGTTAAATATAACTAGGGCTGAGCAAAACCGAATCATTTGAAATTCGAATAATTTTTTTTCGAATCGGATCGAATCATAAACTGTACTTCCATATTAAATATGACTAGGGCTGGGCAAAACCCATTCATTTGAAATTCGATTACAAACTTGTCGAATCATAAATTGTGTAAATTACATTAGAAATTTGTCTCCATTGTGAAAATTGAAAATTTTATAGTTTATTTTCAATTTTCAATACACACTTAGGACAGCAATTTTCGTATTTTAACAACAAAATATAATCGATTTTGGTCAAACTTGACCAAAATCGATTGTATTTTGTTGTCAAAATAGAAAATTCTAATTCATTTAGCAAGTTTTTGTTCCTATGAACGATTCGCGTCGGATTCGAAGCAATTGAGCTTCGAAGCGATTCGAATTGCCTAATCGAATTGCCCAGCCCTAAATATGACATGATACTCACCCCTCCATGCCAATGCTTTCCAACTTAGAATATTACTAGTACTCCAAATATATTGCGACCCTTTACTAGCTTTCTACAGGACAAACTGCATAAAACTAAGGAAGAAGTTAAAATGATCTACCAGGGTCGGAAACAATTATTCCCTGCTTTTGTGTACCTGTAACACATGCTGAAAGCAATTATATTTTTTCTCTCTTAAAATTTACTCTGGTAAACACACACTTAGTAATTCTAAGGAGTCGGAAATGGGGATAATTTTTTGTCCAGATGGGACGTGGGATGGCCAACACAAAAGAGCAAACTAAAGTCTACTCAATGGCAAACGATCACCTACGAGATGCAGTACAAACATATGCACTCCATGCGGAGAACATTCCTTATAGAACTGAAGCGTCATGATTTGGGCTGGGCAATTCGATTCGAAGTTCGAATTGATTCGAAGTATCAATTGTGAATCGGTCATAGGAACAAAAACATGCTAGATGAAGTGCATTTTTTTTCATTCTTAACAACAAAATACAATCGATTCTGGTCAAATTTGACCAAAATCGGTTGTATTTTGTCGTTAAAATAAAAATACATCGCTTTTAAGTCAGTTTATGCTAATATTTGTAATTTGCAACTTTATATTTTTGTAATCATCATAACGGAGACTATAATAGCAAAAGTAAAAATGGGATATTTGTTATTTTAATGAAATCAACGATTCGAAAACACATCATTCGAATCGGATTCGAATTCCAAATGATTCGGTTTTGCCCAACCCTAGTCGTGATAAAGTGCAGTGAGTGGTATCTGCCCTGAGTTATCATAGTGATTCAATTGTAAACTTGAGGCAACCGATCAGAAGCGTCATTTTTCTAAGCATGGACTAAAGTTGGGGGGGGTGCTGTTGTCTTGTAGGTAACAAGTCTGCATTCCAGATTTAAATATTCCGAGTTTAGTCCAATCCAATCAATTTTATCCTTGCATACCGCCCAGCAGAGAGTGTATTCTTTGGTATCTCATATAGGCCAGTGCCAAAAATTATATACATTATCAACAAGACAATATTTATCGGCCAAGAGAGTCAAAAAGGGTATTGATCATTGCTCCGATAACAATATTTATCGTATAAAAAATTAGAGAGTATTTCGAAGTGAAAGGGGCTTGATCAGATTACGTGCTCCGATAAAAATTTTGGATAGAGCAAGTACAACTGAATTATTCGACCTTTATTTGAGTGAGGAGAGTAATTTGTTAGCGGTCTTGATGGGATTCGAACCATCAATACCTTCTACTTACCATTGCATTGAACTCAGCCATTGCGTCAAATGTATGTCTTATGATTGGCAAAATAGACTTTTTGTATTGACTTCAGGAAACGTAGGCTGGATAAAAGAATTCCTATTCACCATGGAGATATAAAATCGATTCTTAACATTCCCATATTTGGCCCATGCTTAAAAGAAAGCGGTTGCTCGACTAATTTCAACAATTGCGTATGGGAATTTTATGTACAGTAACGGTATGCTATGTATGCAATTTCTCAAACAATAACGTCACAAAATAAATATATATAGTCCTCCATTTATACCTGTACAAACCTAAATATATATAACTACACTGTGACAAAAGTTAAGTAAATTTACCGTTAATTCGCAGTAATTGTATTTTTCCAAAAGTTCAAAACGCGTTGTTGCTTATATTTATGTCAGTTGTACCAGTTGTGCTGCGTCTCATCAACAGTCCAACATTGGACGAACAAGGGTCGATGATTTTTCAAAGTCTCATTATATTACCAACGGGTAAAATTACTGTCAAAAAGCAACGACTTTACTGCTTTTTATAACAGTGTATAAAGTTAATATTAGTTTATTAAATATAAAGGAACATTAAAATTCCATTTGTATTTTTTTAAACCTAACCGAGTTAGCATGGGTCACTGATGGATCGCGCCACAAAGGCGCGAGCCATCTGTGACCCGTGCTAACAAGAGAAAATTGATTTAAGGAAACTTTAAGAATGTTTTCCATGTGTATTAAATAATGAAACGTACCAATACTAGACATGAGTAAACATATAATAAGTAATAGTTTTTGGCCTGTAGGTACGGGCTTTAGAATAGTCCTAACTTGTTTTCTGCGCGTCGTAAGAGGCGACTAAAATGACGCAAAAAAGATGGTTTTTCCATCGCCCAGGAAAGATATTACACACTGCACTTTACCAATGGTGGTTCATTTCCGTTGAGGATGCTTTCCGTTTAGAGTGCAGTTGCTGGTACTGCGCCTTTTAGTAGCTCTTTGCTATTAAGTGACCGTTAGTTGGTTCCTTTCAGGCTCTGCTTCCGGCTATGCTCGGAGTGAATTTCAATAAAAAAAATTTCGACCAACATTCTCTCTGGTTAGAATATAGATATGAAAGTTTGCAATGTACATTGTCTATCCTGGAATAGAAAAATTGATCTTGGATAAACCATTTAAAGAATTTTCAGAATATGAGACATAAATGCCTTTGTCTATCCGAGGTTCAAAAAATTTAAATTATATTTCTTGATAATGTTGTGTTTTGTAAATTTCTGATATGGTTACCTGTAAGTTTGTAGTGATGAAGTATGTATCCTATGAAGAGTAAAAATGCACTTGTATCTGGAAATTTTTTTCAACTGAAGACATATTTTCCAGCAGTCTATATTCGTGTTTTGTGATACCGAAGTCAATTTTTGAGATCACTATAACAAAAATAAGGTAAAATCACTGTTCTTTTGCAGTAAATTTACTCGGCGATGTTAAAATAATACTAAAAATATAATTTATTTTTTTGTATATCGTGGGATTTTTATGGGGCCCAATGTTCGAGGTGAGGTCCATCAACAGGCTGTAACTATCATAAATCTCATCAACAAGGCAACTTCAAAATTCGGAAATAAACAATTATTGCAAATGAACGGTAAACTTACTGCGCTTTTTTCACACTGTAGATATGATAGTGTTACGTTGTTTAAGTCCTCAAAAGTGACTTTGACCAAAGTTTATTTCGCGTTTTTGAAGGAGAAAATATAATAAAGAAAAATTATTGTAAATTGCTTTATTGACAAAGCGTCGGACAAATTGAAATCTTTGAAAAATAAAAATGAAATCATAAAATATTCAAATATTAATCTTGAGCAAACGGAAGAAAAATCTGTTTGGCAATCATAAAATTTTCCACGATGTATGTTGGAAAGGTCGCTGATGAATATGAGAGAATTTCCGAGCAAATATCATCTATCAAGCATGGGCCACTGATGGATCATGCCGAGGAGACACGGTCCGTCGGTGGCTCATGCTTGGAAAAATTTCTGATTCGAAAGCATGGAATATTGTTTTGAAAAAACAATTTCCTAGCGATGAAGGTATATAAGATATAATTATATGTCAGTAGATATGTTGGCAAGGGTCGCTGATGAATATGAGGGAATATCCGAGCAAATGTCATCTATCAAGTATGGGCCACGGGTGGATCGTGTCGACGAAGCACGGTTCATCGGTGGCTCACGCTTGAAAAAATTAAATTTCTGATTCGAAAAGCATGGAATATCTTTTGGAAAAAACAATTTCCTGTCGATGAAGATATGATATAAAAATAAGAGTGGGTGGAGCACTGTAATAAAATAGGCATTTTTTCGATACACACACACACTGATCAGAATGAGCCACGTATGGAGTCTGCGTAGGTAGGACGATCCATGTGCGAAGTATGAACGAAGATAAAAAGAGTAAAAAAACTCGTGTTTTTAACAAAATGGTAATTTGACAAATTTATTTATCAATTTATTGAATAGCACCTTGTTATTTGCTATTGTTAAAACATTCTGTTTCAATAAAGCAAGAATATTTCAGACGAAGAATCTGAAAACAATATTTAATGAAACAACTTAATGCAAATGTAATCAAGGAGTGAAGCCTCTTTGACGATAGTTCATCCTCCAAAGCGCGATCCATCTGTGACTCGTGCATCATGCCTCATAGGTCAAGTGGGCGCGATTGCCTGGTGGTTAGCATGTTGGCATCGCAGGTTAAATATCGTTAGTTCGAGTCCCGGCGATTCCGGTTCGTTAATCCCTGCCCAACACTTAACCCAAGTTGTGATAACTTGGGTAGACTAAGTCGAAAAGGAAAGATCATAGCATTTACAACAACTCTAAGTCTAACCTTCTATAAGTGACCGTTCATACAGGGCCTTGTTCTTGTGATCCACTACTACAAGCGGCGATATAAAAACAAGTAAAAAAGTTCCTTTTCGGTGATATTTCGTAATCCTATGGCAGAAAAATGTTATCATTTCGTCATGTTAAGCATGGAGACTGATTGCGATGCCGAACTGCGACCGAGCGTTTTACAACCTTATCTTACGGTCTATTTGTTTAACGAAAGATAATATGAGGAACTTGCTGGCAGAGAGACATTTTATTTTGTCAAGTATGAGCCACAGATGAATCGCGCACTTGAGGCGCGATCCATCAGTGACTCATGCTTGACAAAACAAAGTTGATTCGATATTTATCGTTGTGTTATTTTGTACGGAAAAGAATGGAAAAGAGTAAATAGGCGATGGATATGGTTAGTTAAAAGCGTGGTTGACGGTGGGAATATTCCAGAACGTTGTGGGGGTGTGAGCAGTTCTAGTTAAAAGTTACTAACTTATTTAGGACCTAATTTACCGGGTTTTCTGGACCCGAGAGCTTCAACCTGCGACGCTAACATGTTTAACCACTAGGCCATAGCGGCCGTAAGATAATATACAAATGTTATTTTCATTTATAGTATTTCCGTATTTTATAAAAATATAAAACTAATATATAAAATATGCGAAAAACAATGAAGTCAGTATACGCATCTTCGATGGAATTATTTGCGATCTGGGTGACGTCATTATTTCATTTATGTTCCAGTGGAATTGGTGAGTAAACGGTTTTTGACTATTATTTGCTTCAAATAAGATTAAGCGAACCCTTGCAAAAAGGTATTCAGAAATAATAATACTAATAATTGTAAACATTGTTAATTGCATACTGTGATATAAAGTTCATTTCATTTTATTTCAAATACTGAAAAGCAATGAGCAATGAAAGCAATAAGCTACACCCATGCTTGGATTGAGCTTACCAAATAATTTGAAACTCGAATTTGTTTCGGATATTTCGATTTGAAACGGATCTAGGGATGGGTAATTCGATTGGGTGATTCGAATCGATTCGAAGCACAATGTACTCGAATCAGTCGTGAATCGAATTTGATCAAAATCGATCATATTTTGTCGTTAAAACATGAAAATTGTTCACATTGAAAATACACCATAAGCTATGAATTTCTTGATTTTCACAATAAAGACAAATTGTAACAGTAAAAATGGGATATTTGTTATTTATACCGAATTCGTGATTCGATCAGATTCGAAAAAATTATTCGCAGCAAATTCGACTTCGGTTTGCCCAGCCCTAATCGGATTGTTTCGATAATTCAATATAAATAGCAAATCTACTGTCTTTACGTTCACAATTTACCCCCATATCGAAATCCAGGCTTCTTGTATAACTTCGAACTCACCAATAATGACTATTGATGACAGTGTGTCATCGACTAACGCATAATCTTCCGTTGTTCGATCAACACTGAAAAAGAACAAAGTAGCTGTGTACTGATTTTACCGCTGGCCGCAATAAAATTGCCAAAAAGTTTCCTAAAAATCATCAAAGAGCCAAAAATTCCAAAATGTTTGCTTAAAGACAGAAAATGAAAGAGCTTCACATACGCCACACGCAGAATCGATTCGAATTATCATTTATTCGGATTGGTTCAATTCAAAATTCAAAAACTTTCTTAAACATCCTTATTTGTATTTCTTATTCCGTTGGGGCCTTACCGAAAGAAGTTTCACAAATATATTTCTGGTATTGTTGAGAGCTAAGATCATAGGATCAGGGTCGGGCAAAACCGAATAATTTAGAAATCGAATCTGATTGGAATATTTTTTTTCGAATCGGATCGAGTCACTAATTCAATGTAAAAATAATTTTCCCATTTCTAGCATTACAAATTGTCTTCATTGTCAAAATTATGGAATTTATATTTTACTGTGTATCTCCTTTTCACACTTCATATCTAAGAGCAACAATTTTCATATTTTAACGACAAAATATAATCGATTTTGGCCAAGTTTGACCAAAATCGATTGCATTTTCCCGCTAAAAATGAAATTTCTAGTTCATTAACAAGTTTTCTGTCCTGTGAACGATTCACCATTGATTCAAATAAATTGTGCTTCGAATCGATTCGAATCTCCGAATCGAATCACGCAGCCCTAAATAGAATGCAAACAAGGACCAGAGTTCATGGCTGAGTCTGAAGTATTTCACATAGCACTGATATAATAGAATGCAGTGAATCGTATTTGCCCTGGGCGATTATGAGTATCTTCACATACGCCACGTGTAGAATCGGTTGAATTAACATTGAGTCGGATCGATTTGATTCAAAATTCGAAAACTTACACCCTTATCTGTATTTCTTGTCACGTTGGGGCCTCACCCAAAGAAATTTCACAAATATATTTCTAATATTGCGAAGAGCTAGGATCATAGAATTAGGCTTCATTTCGATTTAGAAATCGAATCTGATTGAAATATTTTTTTCAAATTGGATCGAATTCCTAATTCAATTTAAAAAAAATTCCCATTTCTAGCATTACAAATTGTCTCCGTTATAGAAATAAAGAAATTTGTTATTTACTGTGTTAGCTCAAGTCACACTCCATGTCTAAGAGCAACAATTTTCATATTTCAAAGACAAAATAAAATTGCATTTTCTCGCTAAAAATGAGACTTCTAGATCATTAACGAGTTTTCGTTCCTGAAAGATTCACCATTGGTGCAAATAAATTGCGCTTCGAATTGATTCGAATCTCGGAATCGAATCACCCAGCCCTACATAGAATGCAAACAATAACCAGAGTTCATGGCTAGGCCAGAAATATTTGACACAGCACTGATATAATAGAATGCGGTGAATAGCATTTGCTCTGTGGGGATTTGAGAATCTACCCTTTCTTTGCTTCTTTTCAGTGACCAAATATGATTTATTATAAACATTGCTTTATTTTTATTGAAATGAAAGTGGGATATGACTAAAAGAAAGCTTGCAAATTGCGTGGAAATATTCCCTAATATTTTTGTTCTTGAAATTGTTTTTGGAGAAAAATAACAAATGTTTCAATTACTCCATTCAGGTGCAGATGAAACAACTACATCAGCACCCGAAGGATCCGGGGCAGAGACGCAGACATCATCTAATTATTCAATAACTACGCTTTCAGGTAACTGCACTGCAACAAAAGAACAGTAAATTCACTGGTCATTTGCAGTAATTGGATATTTCCAAAGTTTAAAAACGCCATGTTGATGAGATTTACGCCAATTATGGGGTGTTGATGGACCGCACCTTCGCGGTGCGTTCCAGCAACACCCCATATTTGTCCAATAAAGTCAATTTTGAATTTTTTCAATACCACCAAGTAAAACTACTGTAAAAGACCAGTGATTTTGTTGCATTTTTGTTACAGTGTACCTACACAACAACTACCACTCTGTTAGACTACAAATTATACCTGACGTAGATCCTTGCTTGTTGATCACTCAAAGCGATTACCTATAGGGCTGGATAAAATCCAATAATTTGGAATTTGAATCTGATACGGATAATTTTTTCGAATCCGATCGAACCATAAATTTCATGTAAATAACAAATATCCCATTTTTACTATTACAGTTTGTGTCCATTGTGAAAAGAGTTTATAGTTTGAAAAATTTATAGTTTATATTGCATTTCCAATTCACACTCCATGTCTAAGAGCAACAATTGAAACTTGACCAAAATCGATGGCATTTTGTCATTGAAAATGAAAATTCTTTTTCATTTACCAAGTCTTTGTTCCTACGAACGATTCACGATTGAACAATTTGTGCTTCGAATCGATTCGAATCATCACGAAATCGAACTACCCTGTCCTACCGATAGAACAACTTCGATCTACGCATCTCTGATCGTCAAGATTCAATTTCGAATCCCGTGACAGATGGGGATTGAGTACGAGGGGTCTGCTACATGCCTTATCGGTGTCGGTGGTTCACGTAAACGCTACTTACGGCTTACTCTACCAATCACGTACAAGAAAAATGTGCAAAATGATAAGCCAAAATGATCCATTTCGTTTCGCTACTGGTATCTGAACGAGAGGCCGTGGTTCGCCATATGATTAAGTTGTTATCCCAGGTTTCCTCTCCCGCAGCATAAACAATAAAATCCCAGCTATATATATATATATATATATAAAGTCACAATGTATTTTTTCATTTCTTTTTTTCCAGTGATACCAGATAGTCCAAACTACGGAGGAATCATTATAGGAAGTCTATTTGCTCTGGTTGGGATTATGATAATAATAACATTCGTATATATGATGAACAGAAAGACCAGAATATCGAGAGAGGAGATGCCAAGTTTTAATAATCCTATCACATTTAACGAAGATTCTGACCTCTGATGGTGTACTTTGTTGGAGACATGTTTTTTGATGTTAGGCTGGAATAAAAATACAGTTAAATCGCTGTTTTTTTACAGTAGTTCTACTTTGTGACAAGGATGTAAGACTATAAAGTGGAATTTTTGGCCAATTATGGGCTGTTGATGGAACGCATCGTCGAGGTGTTGTTCATCAACAGCTCATACTTGGCATTAATAGCACCCGCAACAAGGGCTGGGCAAAATCGAATCATTTGAGATTCGAATCTCAATTGAATAATTTTTTCGAATTGGATTGAATCATAAATTCCAAATTCCAAATATCCCATTTTTTACTACTGCAACGTGTCTACATTGTGACAATGAAGAAATTTATAGTTTATAGGGTATTTTAAATTCACACTAAGAGCAACAATTTTCATATTTTGTTGTTAAAAATGAAAGTTCTAGTTCATTTAGCAAGTTTTTGTTCCAATGAACGAATCACGATCGATTCGAATAAAATGTGTTTCGAATCGATTCAAATTGCGCAGCCCTATTCACAACGCTGTTTCGATTTTTGAAATATAAAATTACTGCAAATGAATGCTAATTTTCTGCACTTTTATCACAGTGTGGAAGAGGGCAACATGTCCAGTACGCTTTCTCCTTGGCTTGAATAATAGATATATTGCGGTTTGTTTCCCTATAAATCGTTGACCCTTGTTTGTGGGTGCGACTATAGATGGAGACGATTAAAAAACGACAAAGAAGTTCAAGATAACCATTGGTCAGAGCAAAACCACTGTCGCAATTTTAGCATTTTTTTATTATAATCTCAGTGCCAAAAATATTTATTATATTACATAGAAGCAATTATAACCCGGGGTATAATAACTTGGGTAGGCTAAGCCGCAAGGGAAAAGATCAGTAATTATAATCTTGACCATCTACAAGTGGCCGCTGTTACAGAGCCACTCTAAGAAGTGCCCATATAAAAAAAGGTAAATTGTACAGTGTTGTTGCATAAATGTTTATGTCCGGAGTGTATATTTTGAAAAAAAGTTAAATAAGTGAAAAATAAATAACATCCGCGGTTGAGCCCATATTAACTACGATTATCACCAACCATATAATGAACAAACCTGTGTTTTGCCATACTTTAGCAAAAGTGCAGTAAAATCACCAATCTTTAAAAGTAATTTTACTCTGTGAAATAGAACTGCACAAACGCTTTCTACGGCCCATTATGGGCTGGAGATCTGTAATTACTAATTTTGCACGAGCGTTTTTATTCATTTTTTATTGTTTTTATTTTGTTATCTTATTTATATATTGCTTCAGTAAATTGATAGCGATGGCCTACCGCTTATCATATAACATCTGAACAACTTGGGTTCGAATGCTGGCGAGTTCGGCACGTTAATTCTTGCCCGCCGTACAATACACGGTATAATAACTTAGGAAGGCGAAGCCAAACTAAAAACATCCTTTCTTTCCAACCACACTTTGACTAGCCGTTGGTATTGGTGGTTAGGAGTGGGCAATTCGATTCGGAGCTTCGAATCGATTCGAAGCACAATTTATTCGAATCAATAGTTAATCGTTCATAGGAAACAAAAACTTGCTGAATGAACTCGAAGTTTCATTTTTAACGAGAAAGTGCAATCGATTTTGGTCAAATTTGACCAAAATCGATTATATTTTGTCGTTTAAAACTGAAAATTGTTGCTCTTAGATTATGGAGTGTAAATTGAAGACACACAATAAACTATACATTTATCTATTTTCACAATGGGGACAATTTGTAATACTAGAAATAGAGAAAAAAATGTTATTTAAGTAGAATCAGTGATTCGATTCGATTCGAAAAAATATATCCGAATCAGATTCGAATTCTGAAGGATTCGTTTTTGCTCATCCCTATTATTGGTGTCTAGTCAGAGCAACAATTGCCATAAAGGACTGATGATTTTCCGTCGTGGCGGAGCCATCACTGTCTTGTACTCGACAAAATGAAAAGAAAGTTCGAGATTGAGAATGATTTTTGCACAATAATTTTCTATATATTCCATTTTTTATTCATTAAATGGAGGGCATTTGCACAGACAGAATAAAATTTATTCAAAAGTTCCTGCTCTTGTTTTCTTACAGTGAATACATTACCTTTTTTTTAAAATGTATTTGTTATTATGTTAATTATTAATCATCGAATATATTATACATCGTACAAGATTTCCTGTGTTAAAACAGCTGAATCAGAATATATTAGTCGACTTGTTTTGGTTTTATTTGTACCCGTATGAGTCGCTTATCAGAGAGCAATCGATGTGGTGCTTACGTTGGAAAGAATATTTAAACGTTGCCAGACTGGTTTTGGCATAACATTTGGGTAACTTGCTAGTATCGACAAATCCCTGTGGAATCTGTTCTGATTTAAACTTGTTTTGTCGGGTATGAGTCACCGATGGATCGCGCTTGCGAAGCGCGATCGATCTGTGGCTCATGCATGACAAAATAAAATATTTTGTTGTGCATAGCGCTGGACAAATCTGATTCATTCAGAATTCGAATCTGATTCGTATAATTTTTTCCAAATCCGAATCGAATCACCAATTCCATATAAATACAAATAACCCATTTTTTACTATTACAACTTGTCTTCATTATGAAAATTGAAATTGAAGAATTTCTAATTTGACCAAAATCGAGTGCTTTTTGTTGTTAAAAATTCCACTTCACTTAGCAAGTTTTTGTTCCTATAAACCCTTTATGATTGATTCGAATAACTTCGATTCGATTCGAATAATTTGAACTTCGAATCGATTCGAATCACCGAATTTATTGCCCAGTCCTTATCGTGTAATTCCAAAATGAAAAATTTTGCGCGTCACTTGAGTAAGAATCATTGATGGATAGCGCTACGAAAGCGCATTCCATCTGTGGCGCATGCTTGACAAAATAAAATTTCTGATCGGGATAATGAATTAATGAATTGCGCCATAAAAGAGTAATATGTTTGTTTTATTGTTGACAAAAGTTCCTAATTTTCATACAGATTCAATGCAAGAGTATTTTTTTATTCTGTTTGTTTTATATTATATTAATTCTCATGATTGTTTTGTCTTACAGTATATTTGTGTCCGAAGTCCACGAATAAATAGAAAAAAAAATGACAACACAGATGTATCATATTTTAAGAATGAGCGGACAGTTCTAAAACTTTCCAGGGTAGATAGCACCCGTTGCACTATATGTGGGTGCGCTTACCCTATTGGCATCGAAGGTTCAAAAATATTGAATTTGAGTCCCAGCGAGTCCGGTTCGTTAATCCATGCTCACCACTCAACCTAGGGTGTAATAACTTGTGCCCGGAAAATCCAAACGCTTCCAATGTATCCAACCCATTCGCATATGAGTGGTCGATTGAACATCAAATTGCTTGTTTTAATTCACTCAGGAGAGAGACTATAAATATGTTTATATATATATATATATATATATGCAGGTTTGAATTTTAATTAGAGAGATTTTTTTCAAAAAGAATTATCCAAACTCAATTTCAAATACATTTAATATGTGTTAAGGTCAATTGATGATAGCGCGGTAGGGACTAAAAATCACGATACGATCGATAAATTCGACAGGTAAATGAAGAAAACTAAAAGTAATGGTAGACCATAATTACTAGCACATTACTTTGCTTAAACAGAAATAAAAAATTCCCATCTTAACTTGTAAATTCCACAATCTGGCCTGGATTTGAACCAATGTACTCTGTCGTTGCATATTGTACTTAGGAATAAGATTGATTAGAAGGTAACAGAGAGAGAGTTTTGTTTTGTCAAGCATTAGCCGCAGATGCACCGCGTCTAGTGGCGTGTTCCTTCTGTGGCGCATACTTGACACAAGAGCATAAAATAAATTACATCGACAGTGAATAAATAGACTTGTGTGTACATATCCTTTGGTATGTTTAGTTTGCTTTGTTAATATGTTTAAATGTGAGTTGTGCTCTGGCGCCAACTCTCGGTATATCAAATTACCACTTTAAGTGTTTCAACGAAGGCTAAAGATTTAACCCAAAGCAAGTTATTTGTCAGAGAGCTTCGTCAAAATGTAGTAACAGCGACTGTACTCATTGGGAAAAATATTCCAGAAAAACTGAACCGCGTTATAATAAAAGGAAAGTGAGTTGTATTTGCCCTGGGCGGATTTTTGGCATTCGGTAATTCACTACAATAATATTCAAAATATTGGGAGTTCAAGTCAAATTTTAAAGAAGAATATTCGATTTTATTATGCGGATTTGGAATTCAAATCTGATTCGACTTAATTTTTCGAACCAAATTGAATTATAAATTCAATGTAAATAGCAAATATTTCATTTTTACTATTACAGCTTGTCTTCATTGTGAATATCAAAATATTTTTATATTTTTGGAATACTAATATTAGCATAAATAGACTTGCAATGTATTTTCAATTCACATCCCATGTCTAAGAGCAACAATTCTCATATTTTAACGACCATAAATTCAATGTAAGCAACAATTTTTCATTTTTACTATTTTTATTGTCAAATTGTGAAAATCAAAATATTTTTATATTTTTGGAATACTAATATTAGCATAAATAGACTTGCAATGTATTTTCAATTCACATCCCATGTCTAAGAGCAACAATTCTCATATTTTAACGACAAAATGTAATCGATTTAGGTCAAATTTGTCTAGAAAGAGGGAAAGAGCGAGAGGATTCAAGTGAATATCCAATTTCAATGGTTAGAATAAAACCAGGCATGGTTTAACGAGAGAGTACGAGGGATTCGAACCCGAAACTCCCTTCTATGCCAGTGTTCCAATTTGATAGAAAATTTCTATATGGTACATAGTATAGTCACACTGTAAAAATATTGACTGGTACTTGACCTGGCAATAAAAAAACGGTCGAAAACCAGTAATAATTACAACCAAAACATCGACTGTAAAATTTCATCCCAAAAAAATAGTAATTTTCCTAGGAGGAGCAGGAGTAAAATACATGCGATTTTACCGTTTGCAACAGTAATATTACTGGATTTTACCAGTATTTTTAATGTCTTATTCCTTGAGCGAAAAACATTATCACAGCATCGACACATATCCTGCTATCCCACACAATTATCGAAGTATTACCAACATTAACATCATGATAATAATTACTTGTTGATACCAGTTCAATTATATTTTGCCAAGATCGAGTCACAGATGGAACGCGCTGTCGAAGCGCTGGTTTGTTTCTGGTTTACACTGGTTTACACAAAAAATTTCTGCCAAGGCAATGGCCGAATTCACAATCGGAAAAAATTTGTCAAAACTTATTTCCGTCAAATATGAGCCACTGGTGGATGGCGTCGTTTATATTAGGGCCATCTATGGCGCATGCTTGGCAAAAGACAAATTTCGAGTGGGCTGTATCCATTATAGTCCTCGAGTACTAAAAACAGAAACAAAACAGATACAGAAAACCATAAAAACATTACATGCTTTTGAAACTGCTTGTACACTGTGTTTGACGCACGATGTATGTATACAGCACTGTGGTTCAAAATATTTTGCTCAAGTTGGTCAGTATATAGTTCTTTCGTTTCTTGCAGGTACGAACTTTAGAATAGACCCAACGTATTTCCTGAGTGTCGTAAGAGGCGAAAGCAAAGAAGTGGTAGATGGTTTTACATGATGGTTCAAGTCTGTTTGGAATGTTTTCCGTTTGGAGTACAAATGATGGTACTACGTCTTTTAGTAGCTTTTTGCTATAGAGTGGTCGTTAATTGGTTTCTTTGAGAGCTGCCTATGCTGCCATGCCTAGAGTGAATTTCAATGACAAAAAAAAACTATTTATGTTTATCGAAACATGACTCAAGATAGGGTGGCTTAATCGCTAAACCTTTGGGCTGTGCATCACTGATCTTCGTTACGTAGCTTAAGTCTGTGGGAAGTAAAGTACAGAATTAGTACAGAACACACTGTAAGAATAAATGCAACAAAATCACTGATCTCTGACAGTAATTTTATTGGCGGTATTGCAAAAAAGTTCAAAATTGAGTTTTTTCCAAATATGGGGTGTTGATGGAACGCACCGCGTTAACAACCCACAATTGGTATAAATCTCATCAACATGAAGTTTTATAACTTTGGAAATATGCAATTACTGCTTATGACCAGTAAATTTACTGTACTTTTGTTACAGTACAGTTATAATAAACATCAACAATGTAACAAACACGTGTGGTTAGCTGTGGCGCAGTGGCGCCCACGTATCATAATATAACTTAAAAAAATCAAAACATTTATACAAATGGCTGAGGATTTCTGTGTGTGTATTTGTATGGATAATGTGTTGTGCTGTCTTGTGAAAATATAGGGCGTTGATTGGAGTTGGAAAAAAATAGTTTATCCTAACACACCATACTTATTGTAACAGAGATTGAAAAACTTATCTAGTTGTAAAACCGCGTGCACACCGTTTGTTATCTCAAATTTATTTATTATCGGAGATTTTTGAAATGCGGAGAGTGAGAAAACACAATTAAATGGACAATTTGATCGGTTCCCAAACATTGGCGGCAGAAGGTGTCATATCGGGAGGGAGCATAAAATTTAAACTAAATTTGTTTTAGGAAAAGTCGCTTGCCGAAGGTACGCGAACATTTTTGGGTCGTTTGCTTGGAAAGTACACCATTTTGAGAACAAAAAATAAAATTATGTACAACGTGCAAAATTTGGCCCTTTTTTTAAAAAAAGAATATGTGTAAACT
This sequence comes from Styela plicata, assembly GCA_963675895.2. NCBI lineage: Eukaryota > Metazoa > Chordata > Ascidiacea > Stolidobranchia > Styelidae > Styela > Styela plicata. Next base: position 20,301,198 of record OZ023142.1, on the reverse strand, counting down.
TGTAAACTCCTTAAACCTGGGGAGGGGGAGGGGGTGTTGCGACTGTCCGACCTTTTTAAAACTTAAGGTGGCACTCCCCTTTGGCCGGTGCCATAAATAATAGCAACAATACATAGTACTCACCAAATGGATTCCCAGTAATATTGAAAATTTTTGTGGTGTTGGGTTGGCTTATGAACACGACAATTCCGTTTATTATTGCGTTCTTTTATTATGAAGAATTTAGAAAACAAAGTTTTGCGCACTCACACACACACACACACACATAGTTTCTTCTCCCGTAGTTTGTAACTTTAGAGCGATTCATAGCACTTAACTCTGTTGATGGTCTGTAGTCGAGAACGGAATGTCACATTTACATTCAAGACCCAATCAATTCAACTAGAGCCATCTGACATAATATTAAATAACAATAATATTAAAAAAAAAAAGTAGAATTTCAATGAGACTTTCGCTGCAGCGAGAGTCTTAATTATGATATAATACTAGATGCGCGGGGTTTGATTCGGAGATTTTTGGTCAGTCCAGGGAGAGAGAGAGAGAGAGAGAGTCAATTCAATTAAATGTCCAATTTGATTGGTTCGAATAAAACAAGGCATAGATTAACAAGAGACTGGGACGGACTCGAACCCGAAATTTTCCACTATGCCATCGTGTCAGTATTCCAAACTAAAAGAATATTTTCGATGTGGTTTTCGGTGTAATTCATTAACGTATATCCTGCCATCCCACGCAAAGTTTGATATTTAAATCAACATTAACATCATAGCAATTTCCAGTGGGTAGCAGTTGAATTATATTTTGCTAATAACGATCCACAGATGGACCGCGCTTCGACAGCGTAGCGGCTCATGCTTGTCTAAACTACTTTGAGCAAGAAATTTCTGGAATTCAAATTTCCAACGGGTAAATTTGTCAAAACATCCTTTGTCAAGTATGAGACACCGATACATCGCGCCCTTCGGACGCGCACCATCTGTGACGCATGCTTGGCAAAAAAATTTTCTGATTTGGTTGTACCTTCCTGTATAGTTGGGTGCCCGGTTAGCTCAATCAGTAAAGCTTTGGGAATACGCTTTTGGCTACGCATATCTGATCGTCGTGACGCAGGTTCGAATCCAGTCAGGGATGATGAATATATGCGAGAGGTTTGCTGGAAACCTCGCCGGTGCAGGGTGGTTCACGTAAGCGCTGCTTACGGCTTCCTCCACTCACGAGGTCCATGCACAGGAAAAATGAGAAATACGATAATCCAAAAACCTTCACCCCGATTCGGAACTGGTATCTGCACGAGAGGTCGTGGTTCGCCATATGGATAAGCTGTATTCTCGGCTTTCCTTTCCCGCAAGATAAAAATGATATCCTATCATATCCTATCCTCAAGTGTTATACGCTTATCCAAATCATGTTACAGAAAATAATAAAGATGGTGGATACTGAGCTATGTTCCACTGATCGTCGTGACGTAGTCGATAACAAGCACGTAAGCAGATAATTTAAATTTCTCAGTGAACATACTTATCATAACGTAACTTTGAAAAAAAAAATTATCAAAACATTTATACAAATAGCTGTGAATCTGTGCGTGTACTTGTATGTATAATGTGTTATGTTGTCTTGTGGTAATATATGGCGTTGGTTGCAGTTTAAAAAAATAGCTTATCCTAACACACCATACTTATTGTAACAACGATTAAAAAAACTTATCTAGTAGAAAACCCTCGTGTACACCATCTGTTGTCTTAACTATCTTGGTATATAAGGGCTACTTGGGTTGGTGGAGTGTAAGCTATAACTAGGGCTGGGCAATTCGATTCGATCATTCGAATCGATTCGAAGCACGATTTATTCGACTCAATCGTGAATCGTTCATAGGAACAAAAAATTGTTAATTGAACTAGGATCTTTATTTTTAACGACGAAATGTAATCGATTTTGGTCAGATTTGACCAAAATCGATTATATTTCGACGTTGAAATATGAAAATTATTGTTCTTAGTGTGAACTGAAAATACATTGTAAACTATGAATTTCTTCATTTTCACAATGGAGACAAGTTATAATAGTAAGAGTGGGATATAACAGTTGTTATTTGCACAGAATTGGTGATTCGATCCGATTCGAAAAGATATTCGAATCAGATTCGAATTCCAAATGATTCGGTTTTACCCAGCCCTAGCTATAACGCAGTATTTGTTTTTACAGTCAAGCATTTTTGTGGATCATCCTGGACAAGGCAGCCCAAGCAGGGTGACGTTAGTGCAATCGGTGAAAGCGTTTGTTATACAACTCGTGCTACGTATCTTTGATCGTCATGGCGCAAGCTTAAATCTCGTGCGGTTTTCTATGCGGAGGGCACCTCGCAGGTGCACTGTGGTTCACGTAACCGCTGGTTTTACGACTCACTCTATCACCAATTATGCCTACACACGGGGAAAATGGGTGAAATTGTAAGCCAAATCTCCATCTGCGACTTGGAACTGGTTTTGAACGAGAGGTCGTGGTATGCCATTTATGGTTAAGCAGTATTATCGACGTTTCTCCCTCGCAGATACAAACGAAATCTTTTTCCCAGCTCTACGGAACCGGGATTTTACAGAATGCGCCACAGATGGACCGCGTAAAAGCAACGCAATCCCGGAGTAACCACAAGCATTTTTTTTGAAATTCAATCTAAGTAAGGCCGAACGCAGTGCCTAAAAGGAATCAATTAACGACCACTTAATAACAAAGAGCTACTAAAAGATGTAGTACCAGTAACTGCACTCTAAAAACAGAAAATATTTTGACTCTTTGAGGCCGCACAGTTGCGTTTCTAGATTTTTAAAAAATTTGGATCCGAGCTTGACCAATACTTAAACACATACACACGTACAGGCTTATTTGTTCTTTGAATAGATTAATTTAAGCCCGTTTGCTCACTTTTCGTTATAGACTACAGTACACGTGGAAAGTTTTAGCCCGCGGCAGTGCGCAGTAATATTTTGAGACATCACAACTTTGCTCTGTGTATACAACTGTGTTATGATGAGAGGATTGAATGACGATTTAAGTTGTTTTAGTTGATATTTACCGGTTACAAATGTACCTAAGTTTATAGTTCATTTGCAGTAATTGCACCGACTTGTTGACGAGATTTATGCCAAGTATGGACTGCTGATGGATCGCGCTTTGACGGCGCGATCCTTCAGCCGTCCATAATCAGCCAAAAAAGATGTTTTTATAGTTTTTTTCATAATTTATAATCAAGTTAATTACTGCCAAACAACTGTGATTTCAATGCATTTTTGGAGTTAAAGTGTCACAGTGTAAAATATTGAATACAAAAGGTAACATATAGTCTGGTTAGCAAAAGCTGCCTGACGAAGAAAAGAATTTAAAAACAACTGTGTGAAGGGTTGTGATATTCAGTAAACTGTATTGTGACGTAATAGTGTACAACGCAGGCGCATACTAATAGTGGTGTAAATATACGATACAAGGGGCAACGTAAATCATGATAGCAGATACTGTCCAACTAACTGAAGTTATCATATGAAGTATAATAGCAGGGTTGTTTAAAGCATGACTGGTTACGTAGTATAAGTGCACGGTATAAGCTCGCGAGTCGCTTGAAACTAACGAGCGTTAAACGGATTAAATTTCCTTGGCAGATAGCAATTGCTTCTACCAGTGGCGGTTGATTATATTTTGCTGAGCACGATTCGCTAATGAACTGCGTCTTAGAGGCACGATCCATCTGTGATTCATGCTGGGCGAAATATTATTTCCCATTAGGTTTGAATATTGAAGTCCTATTGCGCAATGATTCGAATTTCGCTTGGAACCGCTTTGTGAAGTACGAACCACAGTATCGCTTAGTTTGGTTCTCATACCTGGCCAAGAATAGTTTGTACGGGCATACTATTGTTAAGCTTCGCGCCGCGGGGCGATCCTTCTGAGACTTGACATATTAAAATTTTAAGTAAAATCTTTTAAACAATTATAGCGTCATAATATAATAACAAGAAGTGGTAAATGGTTTGTCATCGCCCAGAGCAGATACCATGCACTGCACTTGACCATGGTGGTTCAGTTCCGTTTGAAATGTTTTCCGTTTAGAGTGCGGTTGCTGGTACTACATCTTTTAGTAGCTCTTTGCCATTAGGTGGCTATTGGTTGGTTTCCTTTGGGAACTGATTCCGGCCTTGCTCAGAGTGAATTTCAATAAAAAAATTATATATGCGTTGGAGGCAAAAAGTTTTAATCAAGAACAATCCTTTATATTTTTATTTACCTCATACTTGGCAAAATTTCTGATTTGATTCAAAAAGTTAAAGTCCAATTGTGTAATAGTATGAATATTGTTGAGAACCGCTTTGTTTGAAAATAACCTTTGAGCAAAGATTATGGTACAGTTCTAACTGTAAATGAACAACATTGGTGCAATGTCGTAACATTGATAAGTTAAAGAAAATGTATTTATGAAAAGGACTTTCTTCGTGGGGCTTTTAATGATGCAGAAGGGAAGGACAAATTAGTATTAAGAAAAGTAAGAAAAATTGAACTATTTATCCGAGTTTTAAGTAACATATATTTTTGAATATACTATAAAACACTAATTTTATTGAGGCAAGGAAAATGATGAGTCATATTCCAATGACAGTGCAAATATCGAGGTGCTTGTAAGTTTCGTGTATTCAGCGTATAGTAGTTTCATATGATGAATGAAGTTTAAACAGTCTGACGACTTCCATTCTTCGTTGTATTTATACGAATTGCAAATTATATATTCGAACATATTGAACGTTCGAATTTTGGCAATGAGTGTATGAGCGACTGGAACATATATGTACAAATGATCTCCAAACAATACGGCGTCTCATGTCTGGGGCTGGGCAAAACCGAATCATATGGAATTCGAATTATTTTTTCGAATCGGATCGAATCACTAATTCCATGTAAATAACAAATATCCCATTTTCGGTACTTGGCTCTATTGTGAAATAAAGAGCTTTTTAGTTTATAGTGTATATTTTCAATTCACGCTACATGTCTAAGAGCAACAATTTTTATATTTAAACGACAAAATATATCGATTTTGTCAAATTTGACCAAAATCGAATGGATCGATTCACAATTGATTCAAATAAATTCTGCTTCGGATCGATTCGAATCACCGTATAAAAATGTCCAACCTTTTGCAGGCCTTATTGCGAAATAGTTACTGGGAATATCTTTGTGCGAAAATAACCTTTGAGTAAAGTTACTAGAGTAGCCATAGAAGTTTTTAAGTTTTTAAAAATTCATTGGTTCAACGCTTTAACTAGTAATATGTTAAAGTAAAGATATTATTAAAAAGAACTTTCTTTGTGTGAGCTTAAGGTTTACAGAAGTAACGAAACGAGAGACATAATATCGAAAAACAAGAATTTTTGACGAATAACGAGTTTAATAAATCTGGAAATAATTTGGACGGTAATTTGGAAAATCTTTCAGGACAAGCAGGATCAAATTTTTCTCGATTATAAATTTGAATTTGTATCTTTGCGTTTTCAACCAAAAGTGAAACAAAATTCATAATGACGCAGCATAGCTCGTCGACAAAAATCTACTTAAATATTTACAGTGTAGATTAGATATTTCATCAACCATATTTTAAGCTTGAGCCGTAGATGGTCTATACTTATCGAAGTAATACAAGGATCGTCCGTGTTAGGCAAGTTATTGTTTGAGACATCTGAAATGTATTAAATTATTAAAAGTGTGGTTTCCAGGTAGCGGGGAATTGTGCCCATCGAAATTTTGTTTACTGAAACCCACAGTTTTAGGTTTTAAGAGGTGACGATTTCATAATATGTGGGACTATCTATCAAGGAGAGGATTTAAGAGATATAGAGATATAAAGGCCGCACTGCTCGTTTGCGAAGGTTGCGTTGCGTTCTAGGTTTGTTCTATTATACCCTTGCGTTTTACGTAAGCGCAATGCTCTGCATTGATTTGCTTACTTACGTTTTCTATGAAACAGAACGAAGAGTGCTAGTTTCGTTGCGTTGGTTTGTACTTTGTAGGCATGTGAACACGATTAATGCAAAGCAATGCAGGTATGGGCTGCGGTTTTTATTTTGTTATTCGAAACGTAATGCAACGCATCGGTAAGACAACTTCACGTGTATTGTCGCCTTAAGACTACACTTTGATAAGTCGATTATTGCTATTTTTTAAAATCAAGCGACAATCGGTCACTGTTATGCTAATGGCAAAATGCGACTACAAAATATAGAACCCGCGACTGAATTGACAACGGAAAACATTCGCAACAAAACAAATTTACTACACTGTAACAAAGATTGCAACAAAATCACTGGTCTTTGACAGTAATTTTACTTGGCGGTATTGAAAAAAAATTCAAAATTGACTTTTTTGACCAAATATGGGATGTTGATGGAATGCACCGCGAAGGTGCATCCCATAATTGGTTTAAACCCCATCAACATGGCGTTTTAAACTTTGGGAATATGCAATTACTGTAAATGACCGGTAAATTTACTGTACTTTTCTTACAGTGTATGATTCGCTTTTAGTAGTATGATGAAGTCCCTACCAACGAATTCTCCTAACCTAGTTTCAAGCAATTTTTTGTTTCAAAAAATACATGTTTTAAGAAAGTTGAAAGTGGTTCTGTGTCAAGGTATATAAAAAACAGCATAAAGAACAGCTTTACTTATGGATTTCGTAGCAGGACATGATCACACAGAATTGCTCATGTGGAAATCAGTAATGATTGCTTTGATATAGATAAAACGACATTTCAAGCTTGTGTTGACGCAACCGAATCAGAAAAATATTATCAGAACATATTTTTTTTATTAAAATTCACTCAAAAGGGGGCAAAGCCGGAATCAGTGTAGTATTGGCAGTTCTTGGTAAAAGTCCCTAGTTTACCTAGTATACTTAGTTTACGGAGTTTACTGATAACTGACTTACCCAGTTTTAACTTTTACCGGAATTTCTATTTTAAATTTTACCTCGTAATTTACTCGGTAAAATTAAGTAAATTTAACTAATTTTAATCTAGGTACCTAGTTCAAAACACGAGGTAAATTATATTTTCCTTACAAAAAAAACCTTCAAAATAAATTATTTGAAAATTTTAAGCTTGGAATGTATCAAAAATGTATTAAATGCAGCCAAACAACGATTACCTACTTTACCTGGTTTAAATTAGTTTAGAAAGTGAAACTAGGTTTTCTAGTGATACTCTAACTAGTTTTGTGATGAATTCGTTTTACTTTGCATAGTTAGAGTATTACTATATAACCTAGTTTAGCTTTCAAAACTAATTAAAATCAGGTAAACTGTAATCGTTGTTAGGCTGCATTTAATACATTTTTAATACATTTCAAGTTCAAAATTTTCACTAAATCAGTGCCTAAAAGGAACCAACTAACGGTCACTTAATCGCAAAGAGCTACCACACGATGTAGAACCAGCAACTGCACTTTACACGGAAACATCCTTAACGAAACTGAACCGCTATACTAAAGTGCAGTGAGTGGTATCTGCTCTGGGCGATGATAAAATCCTCTACCACTTCTTTGTTTCGTTCCCTTTAGTCGTTCCTTATATTTTGTTAAGTATGAATCACTGATGGATCGCGTCGATGAGACGTGGTCCATCTGGGGCTCATACTTGACAAAAACAAAACTTTATGATCGGGCTATTAAGCTCTATCACTATTTTGAGCGAGGCATTCAAGAAAAGACTTGCAACTTTTTATTTTTACATCAGTTCGAAGTATGATTCCCAAAACAAACAGGCATCACTAAAAGGTACCGAAACTAGGATCGCAAAACAACAATCACGGTTCTTGGGAAAAAGCCTGCGAAACTAAAATTATGTCAAAAGCTACAAAGAATGATACCCGCCCTTTGCCCAGGGCGATTGCGATTGCGTCACTTCTGGCAATGATAAGAATACCTGATATTGTGATACGTTCAACTTGAAGGGATATTTTGTTAAGTATGGGTCTCAGATTGAAAGCGCTACCAAAGCGTAATCCATCAATGTTACATGTTACACAAAACTGAATTTCTCTCGCGGCCTATCACCGTTCCAAGCTTGCTAAAGCATGAATCTTAATTACTGAAGATAGATCATAAAAGCCTGGTTGCCGGGTTACTCGAAAAATAGTCTGACATCGAATATTTATCACCCACATGAACATTGAATATTTTTTTGTACTTATCGCGGCTCAGTTCAGCCAGGCTTTAAAAAAAACTCTGTCTGTTAGATTTTAGGCTCAGACTTTTATAATAAAATGAATTTTATTTCATGGCTAGGAGATTATTCTACGCCTTGCCATTTCATTCCGTGTGGAACATATAAAGAACAATTGCGGTTATCGAGCATAGTTCCAGGGCTGCGAGTTATAGTGCCTCGGCCAAGACATCCTGCATGTTCGTCGAAGTTGACCATACTTTGTCGGGGTTCTAACCCGCGTCATTGGTTAGGTGTTACGTTCGGCAGTTATTGTCGGTCTCATAGCGCCACGGCGGCCCCCACTTGTACCTATATATCTCGTGAGTGTCCGAAGAGGGGGGGGGGGGGGTCTAAACAGAAACAAAGGTTTTACCATCGCCCACGACCGGTAGAACGTTGTAGAGCCCAATGGCCTAGTGGTTGCGATTTTGGCAACGCAGGTTGAATATCTCGGGTTCTAGTCCCGGCAATCCGGCTTATTATACCCTGTCCACCACTCAACCCAGAGTGTAATAACTTAACTGGAATAATCATATCTTTCCAAAAAGTCTGATTCTCTCCGTCGTATAAATGGCTGTCGGTACAGAGTGATCCGTTACAAAAAAACTGGCTAACGAAACTTAAAACTTACCTCCGCATATTCCTATAGACGCTCTGTTCTGTTTTTCTCTGAGCGTGTAGTTCTTTTCTAATTCCAGCAATTGCATGCATGATTGATCGCCGACTAATTTTGCATGGATGATCGCTCGGTCGAACGTGTTCATTTGATTCGTAAGCGAAACTAGAGTCAGTTTAGCAGAAGAGTTTGGTTTTGTGCAGTGGAAATTGGGAAGTAACACATAACAGCATAACTTTCTGAAAACATCTTTTGCTAAGTATGAGTCACTGATGGATCGCGTCGATGAGACGCGGTCCATCAGTGGCTCATACTTGACAAAATAAAATTTCTGATTTGGATAGTATTTCGAAATAAGTCGAACAATTTTTACAAATCGAAGCGTTGATCGCTTATATGAATATGAAGTTTATTTAATTCTAATTTTTTTACGGCCACTCGTTTGAGTAGATCGACCTGAACAAGACCCTGGATCAGCGGCCACTTATAGACGAAAAAGATGGAAAGATTCGGTCGAGCCTACCCACGTTATTGGATCCTGAGTTGAGTGGTGGTCATGGATAAACGAGCCGGAGTCACCGGGAATCGAACCGGCGATTCCAACATGATAACCGCTGGATAATCGCACCCACGTAGTACCAGTACACTAGCTTGGCTTAGCAGTGTGGTAAGGCCTGTGGGTAACTCCTACATTAGTAAGTTGGATTCTTGATTCAGACCTCGAAGTTGCCTTAATGTGGCTCCTACGAAGCGACGATAAAGAGACAGAGAAGGGTTTTACCGTCGCCTAGACCCGATATCTCCTTCTGGTACTTCTGGTTTTGTAGCTTTCAAGCTTTGCTTAGGAGGTTTGCCACTGATAGTTGCTATTACTCACCATTTTCATAGTTTGAAAAAAAGTGAACGCATGCTTGAACGACGTCTATTTTTTCATGGTTGATCGCTCGGTCGAAGAAGTTAATTTGTTTTACAAGCGAAACTAAATTCTATGCCTTAGTAAAGATTGGGTAGCTGGGATCGACTTTAGACAGTTTGTGAGTGGAAGTATTTGCTTGTACGTGTGTAGGATGGATTTCAGTGATATTTTTTGTTGAGTTTGGGACACTGATGGACGACGCCGCCAAGGCGCGGTCCATCTGTGGCACATACTTGACAAAATAAAACTAGATCGCGAACTGAGCAAAGAAAAAAAACTGAGATCGCATACCGCTTTCTGGTCTTAAATGTGTAAATATTTCCGCATAAAATTCAACACTTTAGGGATAAAACAGGAAAAAGCTGTTCTTTAAAGCCACTTCTTGGGGTTGATCACCCTGACCAAGGACTTGTATTAGCGGCCACTTATAGAAGGACAAGGTTAGAGTTGTTGAAAAGATATGGTTTTTCCAGTTCGGCTTAGCCTGCCAAGTTATTACACCCCGGGTTGAGTGGGGGATTTTTCTTGTTTGGCTTAGCCTGCCAAGTTATTACACCGCGGGTTGAGTGGTGGATTTTTTTTTTGTTCGGCTTAGCCTGCCAAGTTATTACACCTCGGGTTGAGTGGTGGATTTTTTTGTTTGGCTTAGCCTGCCAAGTTATTACACCCCGGGTTGAGTGGTGGATTTTTCTTGTTCGGCTTAGCCTGCCAAGTTATTACACCCCGGTTTGAGTGGTGGATTTTTCTTGTTTGGCTTAGCCTGCCAAGTTATTACACCCCGGGTTGAGTGGTGGATTTTTCTTGTTTGGCTTAGCCTGCCAAGTTATTACACCCCGGGTTGAGTGGTGGATTTTTCTTGTTCGGCTTAGCCTGTCAAGTTATTACACCCCGGTTTGAGTGGTGGATTTTTTTGTTTGGCTTAGCCTGCCAAGTTATTACACCCCGGGTTGAGTGGTGGATTTTTCTTGTTTGGCTTAGCCTGCCAAGTTATTACACCCCGGGTTGAGTGGTGGATTTTTCTTGTTCGGCTTAGCCTGTCAAGTTATTACACCCCGGTTTGAGTGGTGGATTTTTCTTGTTTGGCTTAGCCTGCCAAGTTATTACACCCCGGGTTGAGTGGTGGATTTTTCTTGTTCGGCTTAGCCTGCCAAGTTATTACACCCCGGGTTGAGTGGTGGATTTTTCTTGTTTGGCTTAGCCTGCCAAGATATTACACCCCGGGTTGAGAGGTGGGGTATGGAATAACAAGCCGCACTCGCAGGGACTCAAACTCGAGATATTCAACACGCGATGCCAACACGCTAACCACTAGGCCATCGAAGCAAGTTAGCAATATCCTACATCGTGATTGGGTAAAGCAAAAATTTGTAAAATTTGTATAACGTTTTGCTGAGGACTTGCTGGAACGCCACCATTGTCAAAACTTGATAACCCTTCTCTGGGGCTGGCAATTCGATTCAGAGGTGGTCCTGAGCGCAATTTATTCGACACCATAGTAGGGCTGTGTTAAACCGAATCATTTGGAATTTGAATCTGATTCGAATAATATTTTCGAATCGGATCGAATCGTTGATTTCATAAAAAAATAACAAATATCCCATTTTTTACTATTACTATTATAGTCTCCATTATGATGATGATGATGATAAAAAATTACAAATATTAGCCTAAACCGACCTAAAAGAGATGTATTTTTATTTTAACGACAAAATACAACCGATTTTGGACAAATTCGACCAAAATCGATTGCATTTTGTCGTTAGAAATGTTCCTATGACCGATTCACGGTCACATTTGGCCATAATCGATTATATTTTGTCGTTATATGAAAATGGTTGCTCTAATGCATGGAATGTGAATTCAAAATACACAGAAAACTATGAATTTCCTGATTTTCCCAATAGAGACAATTACTAATACTATAAATGGGGGAAATGCTATTTACATTGAATTACTCAATAAATCAGACTAAAACAAATATTCGAATAATATATTCGATTCGAATTCTAAATTCTACGGTCAAATTCCCCAGCCTTACCCCCTCTGCCCGACTTAGAAACCAAAGCTTTTGATTTTATTGTCACCTGTCTTATGTAGCTAATCTAATATTTGCTTAAATACGGTTACTTCGTAGAATTGGGCTATTCATGTAATTGTTGGAGGTTATTGTCGATTCACGATTCTGGTTTCTACCTCCAGTGTATACATAATTATAGATCCGGGTTTTTAAAGAGACAAAAGAATATAACAGATAAGAATTAGAATCTTTGCTAGAGACAGGTTGCATGGCATGTTTCCACAAAATTGTAAGTGTATTTGTAAGGTTTCGTTCGATCCTGAAAGTGGTTGATAGTTTCATTACCGCTCAGAGCAGATGTCACTCGCAACTAGGCCTGAGCAATTCGGTTCCGTGATTCGAATCGATTCGAAGTACAGATTATTCGAATCAATTGTTAATCGGTCGTAGGAACAGAAGCATGCTAAATGAAGTGCATTTTGTCATTTTTTACTGACAAAATGCTATCAACTTTGACCAAAATCGGTTGTATTTTGTAGTTAAAATTAAAGTGCACCGCTTTTGAATCAGTTTATGCTAATATTTGTTATTTTTTAACTGTATATTTCCTAATATCATAATGGAGACTATAATAGTACTAGAAAACTGGGATATATGTTATTTTTATGAAATCAACAATTCGATTCGATTCGAAAAAGTTATTCGGATTCCACATGATTTGGTTTTGCCCTGTCTTACTCGCAATCACCCAGCCCCAGTATTGGTCCTGTCAGACATGTTTGTCAAAACATGTTTTGTTAAGTATGAGTCACTGATGAATCGCGCCGTCGAGGCGCGGTTCATCTTTGGCTCATGCTTGACAAGTGGAAAGCTACCCGCATATTACGAAACGACGACAATGGAAATAAATTTATCTTTACCATCTTACTCGCGTAAATATGGTGTTAGTTTTAACATCTTTGTGCTAAACCTTGAAAACCAACAAAAGGACAATGTAATACGGTGTCATGTTTAAACTTTCAGCCTTCCTCTTTATGTGATGACGCAAACGTTTTGTCGTTTCTAAACTGTTGAGCTCGCCATTCACGTATACAGTCATGCAGGTACGGGCTTTAGAAACACGCTAACGTAGTCCACGCGTGTCGTGAGAGACAAAGAAATTGTGTACCGTACAGAAAACATTATACCATGATGATTTGATGATTTTAACCTTCAAATCTATTAAAAACGCCTTAAGTGCAGAGTAAGTAAAACACAACTAGAAATGAGGAAAGATATTGTGTACCGGTACAGAATACATCATACCAAAGGGTAATTTGTCAGTGTCTTCGTAAATTCACCTAATTTTCTACTAGGTCCTGGGTTCAAGAAACTAGGTACCTGGTATGACAAACCAGATGAATGGTATTTTTATTATGAAATAAGCTTTCGAGATAGACTATTTGAACATTTTGAAGAGAAAGCATCATACCAAAGGGTGAAATTTGTGCGAGTCTTCGTAAATTCACATGAATTTTTACTAGTTACTTGGTTCAAGAAACTAGGTACCTGGTATGAGAAACCAGGTGAATGGTATTTTCATTATAAAATAAGCTTTCAAAATAGACTATTTGAACATTTTGAAGAGAAAGCTTCATATTAAAGAGTGAAATTTGAGCGAGTCGTCCTAAATCCACTCAATTTGGATACTGGGTACTGGGTACTGGGTTCAAGAAACGAGGTACGTCGTATGAGAAACCAGGTGAATGGTATTTCTATTATGGCATAAGCTTTCAAAATAGACTATTTGAAGATTTTAACCTTCAAATCCATTGAATCCTGGTTTTTAATCTAGGTATCACCTGGATTTGAAAGTGAGACTAGATTACCCAGTAATACTTTACCTAGTTTTAAAAGATAAAAATAGGTAATAAATAGGTTGCCGTCATGACACGCGTGTTCTAAGTAGGTCTGGGCAGTTCGATACGGTGATTCGAATCGATTCAAAGCACAGATTATTCGAACCTGTCGTGAATCAATCATGGGAAGAAAAACTTGCTATTTTTTAATTATCATATTGGAGACAATACCAGTGATGGTAAAAATTAGATATTGGTCATTTTTATGGAATTAGTGATTTAGTGGAATTTCGATCCGATTCGAAAAAATTATTCGAATCAAATTCGAATTACAAAAGATTCGGTTTTGCCCAGCCCTGGTTCTAAAAGACAACTAGAAGAAAGGAAAGAAGCTGTATCCATTCACATATTCGCTTGTGGAGGTGTGGGCTTTAGAATACCTTTAACGTAGTCCACGCGTGACGTAAGATACAACTAGAAGTGAGGAAATAAGTTCACACATCACACCAAAACGTGTGATTTGAGCTTGTCGTTGGAGGCAACTAAAACAAAGTGAAGATTCCGCAGATTGGTAAATTCTTGTACTACCACCCGGAGCAGATATTGTCTATCGCACGATACTATAGCGGTTCAGATCTTTAAGGAACATTCTCTTCCCAGAATTTTTTAAATAATATAGTTGCGTAATTTTAGCATTTGCTCATTGTCATATAAACAGCTTTTAGTTATTCTTCTACGCGCTGCTTTTGGCCTCGCTTAAAAAGAAATTAGTAGGGCCAGGCAAAGGGTGGTGTGTTGAGTGTTATTCAAGTACCAGTAACATATACACAAACGCGTCATTCAGAGATAAAGATTCCAAGTTGTGATTTTTGTAACATATTTGTAAGTGTGAGCCCATAATGGATCTCACCAAGAACGGTTATTTGAATCGTTTCGAAGCACAATATATTCGGATCAATCGTGGATCGTTCATAGGAACAAATACTGACTGAATAAACTAGAATATTCATTTTTAACGACAAAATACAATCGATTTTGGTCAAATTTGATCCAAATCGACTGCATTTGTCGTTAAAGATGAAAAATCCCAGAGAGATTATCGGAGTCTAAAATGCCTTTTTTGAGTGTCTGGTAGCAGCCTTTTTCGGGCGCCTGGAAATGTTCAAAAAGTTTCAAAACCATCAATACTACTATGGAATATCCTTGTTTGACAAAAATGCTGTAAAATCACCGTGCTTTGGCAGTATTTTACCAGCGGTATCAGGATTCCAAGAAGTTGTAGATGGGTGGTGCTAATACCATTCCCTGCACTTTACCATAGCGGTTCGGTTCATCAGTGGCATGTGCTTGACGAAATAAAATTTTGTCACGCTATCTCTGAGTTAACAGTTGATTTATACTATTTTTCTAATAGCATCCGTGCGTCACGTGTTTAATATTATCTCATTTTGTCCTAATTTTTGACATGCATCGTCTGAGCTTGGAAAATGATAATGGTTTGGCTGATGAACCATAAAAGCGACCCGATTAATATCTTACAAACTCAACGTGAAATTTTATTTTGTCAAGCATGAGCCACTAATGGAACTCGCCTCGATCTATCAGTGACTCAGATTTTGTATGGATGAATTTCTCTGACTTAAAAGACAGAGGAAAATTTTGCGAGAACATGTTTTGTCAAGTCACTGATATGGACCCCCGACCCCCCCCCTCCGGTCGCGGTCCATCTGTGACTCATGCTTGGCAAAGCGATCCGTGATTGGTATAGCGTTAAAAAAATTATGTAGTTTACGTGCGAACGGATTTCTGGTTACAAAACTACAAAAAAATTCCGCGCGTCTTCGTCGCGCGTATAGTAGTATGTTTTAATAAATCAACTCAATTTTGATTCACCAATAAAATGACGCAGAAAGAAATCTAGCGCGCGCAAAATTTAACAGTTTTCGCAACTTTATCTCATTTTCTACATTTTTCGGAGAGGTAGATTTCCTGACATAGATTTTTGAGAGGGTACGGACCTCCCTCCTGTTCCGACGCCGTGCTCCATGTGACGTCAATAAGACAGTTACATCGAGGTTACCTCGAACACTCTAATTGACAATGCGATAATGAGTAACGAATTCCCAGAGGAATTTATACTACGAATCTAAAACGAGTTGTGAATAAATGATTAAGTCTTAGTAACAGGTATTGCAGTCAGCTTATATGTGTTTAGTTTCAGTCCGTAAAAGAATTGTTGTTAGAACATTTTTGTTAAGCATGGGCCATTTATTCTGCGACTCATGCTTGACAAAATAAATTCCTGATTTGATTAGTTCTTCAAGAATAGATGAGTTGATTTGACATAGTACTAGTATTAATGTTGAAATTCACCCAAAGCAAGTTGGGAATAACATTATAAGCGAAAATCAAGGGCTAGTTTTGTTGGAAAGATTTTATCTTTTGAGCAATCCTAACCAAGTGATTAGACGAAGAATTGAGTGATGGGTAGGGCTGGGCAATTCAATTCGGTAATTCAAATCGATTCCAAGGACAATTTATTCGAATCAATCGGTGAATCGTTCATAAGAACAAAAACTTGTTAAATGAGTTAGAATTTTCATTTTTAACGACAAAAATGCAATCGATTTTGGTCAAAGCTGACCAAAATCGATAGCATTTTGCCGTTAAAATATGAAAATTGTTGCTTTTAGACAATGTAGTGTGAATTGAAAAAACAATATAAACTATCAATTTCTTGATTCCCATGGAAACAGGTTGTAATGATGAAATAGGATATTTCTCATTTACAGTAAGTCGATTCGATCCGATTCGGAAAAAATATTCGAATTATATTTGGATTATAAATGATTCGGTTTTGCCCAGCCCTAGTGATGGGCATGGATAACGAGTCGGACTTGACGGGACTCGAACGCTAGATCGTCCACTTTATATTAGACACAAGGCTCTACCTAAGACCTTTCTTAGAGAACCGAACCACAAAAACAATGGGTGCAGTGAATTGGGATTCGGTACGTTCAGGACGGAATTATTCATTTGATTTTGTGAAGTATATAAACTGACGCTCATTGTTTTGTACTCACCCATGAGAGCATATCTCCTTGGTCAAAACCCTGTACCAGTAGTTGTCGACAAACATGGTTAATGGTATTGTAAGGATATGGGGATATTCCCAGTTTGGACGATTCTACCCAAGTTATAACAACCTACTTGGTGGATAACTTGGGTAGGTAAGGTGGAAATGGATTGTCGAGCTGGACTTACCGGTAACGACCCGAACAACATGACATCTTTAACCTGCGATGCGAACGTGATAACCACTAGGCCATCGCGTCCGACCATTGTCACAATTTAGACTCATTTTTGACTTATGGGTATGTATGTAATTTCACATTTAGCTTGAAAGCCTCTTTCATATTCATTGTAAACGCGAGAGAGCAAGGATGCGGTCTTTTAAGTAATAATCATCCCTAAGGAAATATGAATCAGTTAATTTGTCTCATTTCAGTTTTGCATTTGGGGAAATTTTCGTCAATTCTATTCACACTGTAACATAGGTACAGTAAATTTACTGGTCATTTGTAGTTATTGCATATTTCCAAAGTTGAAAAAACGCCACGTTTATGAGATTTATGCCAACTATGGGCTGTTGATGGACCGTAGCGTCGCGATGCGTTCTAAAAAACACCCCATATTGGGTCAAAAAAGTCAATTTTAATTTTTTTTTAATACCGTCAAGTAAAATTATTGTCAAAGCCCAGATATTTTTTTGCATTTTCTGTTACAGTGTTCCAACTCGAACTAAGTTTTCGACATATATGAAACGCGCTTATAACTGCGATCTATCAAAGACTCGGACAGGAATGTGTTCGAATCAATCATGCATAAACTTGGTGAATGACCTAGAATCTTCATTCTTAGCCAGAAAATGCAATCGATTGATCAGTTTGACCAAAATCGATTGTATTTTGTCGTTAAAATGAAAATTATCACCCTTACGGACATAAAGTGTAAATGGAAAATACAACACTTTCAAATCTGTTTATGCTGATAAATATAAATTTCTTGATTTCAAAATGGAGACAAAATGTAAAAGTAAATCTTTGATTTCATTACGCACATTGGATTAGTGGTGTTGCTCAATCACAGATTTTATTTTGTCAAGCATGCGCCACAGATGAACCGCGCCTCATATCACATATTTAACAAAGGACGCTTTGAAGAAATTTATTTTAATGGTAGATGTAATTTGAACAGATTTTATTATGCCGTGGCAAAAACTTAGCTCGTAGAATTGGGGATTTCTGTCGCCGCATGCTCATGTTATGTTGTAATCTGAAATCTGCACATGTGGTATAAGCGGCCTCGTTTATAGGAGAAATGTATAAATCCACGCTTAAATTGCCAGTGTTACATGGGATTGCGTTTCGCAAAGACTACGTTCTACATTCGAAGTTATTAAAAAGATAGCGTTTTGCAGAGACGTTCAAAATTACTAGAAAGGTGCAGAAATGTTTTTAATATTCAGTTTTTGGCGAAATAATTTCGTAAATTAGAGCCGGCTAGTCTTTTATCGAGATTACGAATTATCGTTCAGTTAAGTATAAAGCCAACTTTCTTGTACATTTGTGACTTCGGATCCGTATGTGACTGTCACCTAAGACTGAGCTAAACCGAAACCTCTGGTATTCGAATTTGATTCGAATATTTTTTTCGAATCGAATCACGAATTCGACGTAAAGAACAAATATTCCATTTTACTCTTACAACTTGTCTCCATTTTGAATATCAAGAAAAATAAAGTTTAAAGTGTATATTTAATTCACACTTCATGTCAAAGAGCAACAATTTCCATGTTTTAACGACAAAATAGAATCGATTTTGGTCAAATTTGACCAAAATCGATTGTATTTTGTCGTTAAAAATGAAAATTCTAGTCCACTTAGTAAGTATACCATTTGTTCCTATGAACGAACGTCGTTTAAAAAATGAAGATTCTAGTCCACTTAGTAAGTATAACTTTTGTTCCTATGAACGAACGATTCAAGATTGATACGGATATAGTGGGCGTCCGAACGACTCGAATGGCCGAATCGAATTGTTCAGCCCGACTGTTATTGAATGAGACCGTATCAAATTTTATTGCTAAGTTCAAAATTAATAAAAAAAGCCGATGCGTGTTTTTGAATTTCGAGAAAAATTTCGAATTTGGGTTTTGTATTTTGTGGAGATTGGATGATTATTTGCTTCACAGAACGTGAAGTCTTAAGAATTTTTTAGTCCTGATGTAATCTTGTCATAATGTGCGCCAGGGAGGAAAAGTTTCCGAACTCACGTCATAACGAGCTTACAAAAAACACCCCGAGGCGCAAAGATTTTTGAAGTGACATAATATATTTGGATGAATTCAGTTTATTTTGAGGATTTGGAATGTTGAGGTATACCATTTCATCTCTAGCTTGTGATTATAATTATGAGATTTATTTTGGCGCTTCTTCAATCTAATTTACACACACTTTGGTTATTTGACGCTGCTGACGAAGGAAGGTTTATTTACCACACCCGTGGTGAACAATTAGTGTTTGGTTTGTTCATCCTCTATGCGGAACTGCTGCCAATCAAAGATTCCTATATCTGCTACTATTAAACACTCTTCATATTAGCAGTATATAATAGTTTTCAGTGAAAATTTCAGTTTTTGATCAGCTCAAAAACCCCTTTCTATTTGACTTATACAAATTTGTTAGATAAATATGGGCGAATGTGGAATGGTAGAAGGATATATATTTCAACACGTCGTTCGTCCAGGGCTTTTACGGATTGGCCTTCATTATGGCCTCATTTTTATTAAATTTTCAAATTTTCTGCTCCATCAGCTTTTATAAGACGTTAAAAATTTGAGTCAGCAACAATTAAAATTTATTTCGGTCGACCGATGTCATATATTTTTTGGCAAAGTTATTACCGATGCCATGTCAGGAAATTATTAATAGAGTCGCGAACGCGTGATACGACTAAATGTTGGCCTATGATAAAAGCGCAGTAAATTTATTGTTCTTTTGAAGTATTTGTATATTTTTATAATAGTCGTAACCGCGTTATTTATTAGATTTATTCCAAGTATGGGATTGTTAATTAACTGCGCATCGGTCTACACGTTTCATCAGCACTCCATACTCGATTTTATGATAAAAAATTTTATTCAATATCTCTGGCTGAAATTACTTACAAAAACGGTGATTTCACTGCATTTTCGTTGCAGCGTGATAAACAAATGTTCATCACGACAAGCATGAGCCATGGATGGACGCACTTCAACAGCGCGATCCGTCTATAGGTCATGCTTGTCAAAAATTTCCATTAAAATTACCTCACATCCGCAAATTGTCAGGCTGATTATTTGGTTCATAGAAATCACCACCATACAGTCTGGAAAGTGCGATAGTAGTAGGTTTAGGCTCTGAGATCAGTTTAGAATTTAGTGGTATGCATATAGTCCATGCTGTAACATATATATTAGTTGCCTGTCGGTTTCTGCAGTGTCAAACGTAGCAATTAAATTCTATGATACATGTTTTGATAGCTTTAAAAGCGATCGCCTTTGAGTTGATTTTTTGGTGTTATATATGTATATATATATATATATATATATATATATATATATATATAGTTTTAGAATTTATAGTTTCAAAGCAGTGGTGTAGAACTTACCTCGACAGGGTCGCCAAAATGGATATATTTTCTTTGTTTGTTGAGGCAGCCGCGATTGCCGTGTTTCAGCTCGAGTTCAGGAATTTTAGCGACACCACGTAGCAAGGGATTTCGCAATCCATGTTACCCGAGTCTTTTGTCGGCTGAATTGATTGAGAGAGTTTAGTCGAATTTTTAGTTGAGTGCTGCAACATAACGCCACACAGTTCACGTAAGCATCGACTCATCGAGTTTACGACCCTCGGATGTATCAGTATGCATTTAAAAAAACACATGAAATCGGCTCATATGTCAGTTTTTTATCTATTCCAATATATGTTATAAACCCCTTTTCTCTTCATATCCGTTCGAAACAGGCTAGCCTTTCGTAGTGCACTGACACGGCTCAATGTTAAAGTAGAGATTTATGGATTTTGCAATGGATTGAACTAGCAAATTTGCAGTACATTCGTGCTAAAACGTATTTTAAATTGGAATTCATCCAAATTAGGCAAACTTTTCTCATTCGTAGCCATTTCTTGCGTATATAGGTCTGTTTCGTGTATATATTGGATATTAATTCCAAAAAGACAAGTCTGTTTCAACGATGGCTTTCACATTGGAGGTTGCTATCCCAATCGAAAATTTTCTTTCGTTAAACATGAGCCCCAGATGTAGAGGCATACTTGAAGTTTATAATGTTTTCGAATTCCGTGGGAAATAGAATAAAAAGTCTGGCAACAATAGTTACCATCATCGACTTGTAACCATACGATGGGTTGTGGTTCGCCACTCAGTAAAGCCGTTTTCTCGACTTTCCTCTCCTAAATCAGGAGATAAAAATGGCCTTTTTACCTACCAAGTACTTCATTTCCAGTGCATGGACATTGTCTTAGTTGACGTGCTTCAAAATAAGTAGCAAAAATCTGAATAGGCTACGTGCGACTGGTCTCCAAGTGATTTTAACAATTAGAAGAAATCGCGCACGCGCCATGATTTGTCATTTCTATCAAATTAGGAGCGTTTGAAATTCTATCGATTTTTGTCCTATGCCTATCCATTTATCGAGTTTTGCAGAAAGGGTCAACGTCATAGTGTGTTTTCTTCCAGTAAGTCGCTAAAAAATCGCATATACAAATATTTTCGACGATTGACCAGAAAGCATTACTAATTCATTTTTATTTGTAAGAGATATATTAAAATCGTCAATTCTAGCTTATTTCCAGGCGCTAGGTACAGACGTGCTTTGTCACAACTGCGTGATTTGCCGGTTACAATCATCATCGCGTGGTGCAATGCAAATTTTGCTAATTCAACGGAACACACACATGACTACACATTGTCTGATGACACGAAAGGATTTCCAAATCTCAATATTTTCTATAGAAATGTCATATCTGCCAAGACTAGCTCCTATAAATCAGTAATCAGTACTGATGCGACACCTCTTAAACGTAATAATCAATACAATTTATAAATGTCTGTGACGTCACAAACCACACAAACCGACAGGCATGAGAGATGCCAGTGTAGCGATATCGTGTAGCTGGAATTACAGATAGCGTTACGTTTCAGAGGTTTAGTTTGGAACGGTTTTATTAAAATGAATATGAGGCAATGATCTTGGTAATGAGATTAGCTATTAGGTTTATTATTTTTTTTTTCTGTTAAAGTTTGTGCCATAGGTTATTCGTGTTTTTATTTTCTAAAATTCTTCAGCCTAGGCTAGGTACGGTTCTTATCCGCTTTGGACTTAACGTTAGGCTAGTTAATTAAAATGTGATACCGTATATTATTTCAGCAATATACCAATTTTAAGGTGAAGTCAAGTTTCTATCAATTTTCCGTAAAGTTATCTTCCTTAAAGAACTTTGCTTTTATTTATTTTATTACAATAACTTGGAACGATGCGGGCTTATGCGTAAAATGAGAAGAATTCCGCCAGTTTTAATTTTGATATTTGAGAATGTGATGCTAAACTTCATTTGTTTCAAGGCCTATACGGGCTTTGAGTAATTAGGATATCTTTGCCAGTAGGCCGATATATTTTAAGCTTGCGAGATTCCAATTTTTTATATTCCTATAGAGAGGGTAATATAGCAGATTAGATGGAATTAATTCTGGATTACTCAGGAAAAGAGCAAAGGGAACTTCAAGGAATCAATCTCGCAGCCTCGAAATGAATATTTTTGAATTTCATTTTTAAAATTTACGACAGCGTACGGGATTCTAGAAACCCATAATTCCGCGATGTTACAAGACTGTATTTTGTGGATCCGGGTGTATGACGACATATTGTTTGCTGAAGGCGCAATAATTTGAAGCGAAACTCACTTTCCCAATATTGAAATATAAACAAACAATACAAGAATATCGTACCATTCTGGCGAAAATGACAAGACTATGTATAATGAGCGATAGCAAAAAATTTTGCTTGCATTTTTTCACTATATATTATTTAAATTATGAAATCTTTGAAATTCCCAGGAAAATAGCGTTCGTATTGTATATCAATGTAAACATACCAAAAGTCGCAGGGTAGGCGCGCGAAAAATTGATATTTTCTACGTCCCAAAACCCCAAAAAGGTATTTTTTGGATTTTTTCAGCCGGCGACCACCCTAAATACGCTCTAGTGTCTATCGACGAAAATTACCTTTGGTGTATGTATATTATAACTTTGGTAGGCACCGTCGAATCAGATGTCTCATGCCTTCAGTCCTAAACAACACTAACGTCCTTGGTATTGGTGATGTAGTGCATCGCAATCTCAATGTAATCCGTGTCAGAAATCCAATATATTTAGCCAAGTGTGGTCACTGAGGGATCACACGCCAAGGTGCGGTCCAACTGCGGTCCGTGCTTGTTCAAAATGGTTAATTTCTGACTTGGATGACTAGTTGCAACATAAATAAAACATGAATCGGAGAAGAAATCTCCCAAATTGCCTGTTTGTTTTCGTGTTTCTGAAATTACAAAAAAATTTCTATAAATTTCAGGAAATGTCGCAATTAGCTGATCACATGATTGCAAATTGATTTATGAGACAAATTGATTTATCTCGAAATTTTGTATAATATGAAACGAGCGATGGATATGTTAGACTATATTCTCAAATAAAAATTCTTTGAGTCAAGAATGAGCCACGGATGGACCGCGCTTCGGCAGCGCGATCCATCAGTGACTCATTCTTAACGAAAGATGTTCCGATAATTTATTCTGTCTGGGCATCAGAATGTTTTCATTCATACCCAATTATCAATTTCATTTTGTCAAGCATGAGCCACAGATTGACCGCGCCTCGGCGGCGTAATCTATCAGCGACCCATACTTAACAAAAGACATCTGGTGAGCAGCATTTTAACTAGATGAATTTGGCAATTTATGTACGATTTATCTGTGGCCCATGTCAGTAATGCTTGAAGCTGTGAATATATATCACAGACATGAGTCATAGTGTGTATGCCTTAATGTATTGATTAAATTCGGCGAACAAGTTTTTGCCCCGTCTGAGGGAACTTTATATTATCAGTAAGGAATGGCTAAATTGAGTGTTTTTATTTCATATTGTAATCGAGTAATTTTTTCGAATCCAATCGAATATTGGAATCGAAATTATAAAATCAACAGAAAAGGCCGTTTTTTCTTTATAAGGTTTTACGTGAATCACTTTTAAAGTTTCATTTATTTTTCTTATAAATTTTTTATAAATTTTCATTTTATAAACGGTTTTTACTGATTTCGATTCAGCGAAAAAAAACGCGGCTCGTGTTATCAGTGAATAGGGGCGGCCAGAATCGAATATCTGTTGAATTCAGAATCGAATCGAATTTTCGAATATATAAGCCTATAATATATATCGAAGATATAAGCCTAAGAAGTGACAAAGCCTTGGCAAATAATTGCGAGCTTTAAAGATTGAGAGACGCTTGGTTGAAAAATAAACTTTTAGGTTTAGCCACTGGCGGTATATTTCGCTATGGACTGTGTGTGAGCCTACAGCGGGGCTTACACCCAACAAACGTCGGGCGAGGATTAGGGCTAGGGAAATTCGATTCGAAGCACGATTTATTCGAATCAATCGTGAAACTTTCATGGGGACAAAAACTTGTTAAATTAACTAGGATTTTCAATTTTAACGACGAAATGCAATCGATTTCGGTCGAATTTGACCAAAATCAATTATATTTTGTCGTTAAAGTATGAAAATCGTTGCTCCTAGTGTGAATTGAAAATACATTATAAACTAAGAATTTCTTTATTTTCGCGATGGGGACAAGTTATAATAGTAAAAATGGGATATTTGTTATATACATAGAATAATTAGTGGTTCGATCCGATTTGAAAAAATATTCGAATCAGATTTGAATTCCATATGATTCGATTTTGCCCAGCCCTAGTCAGGATCTTTGTAGTGACTGACGTATCTATTCTGTTCTACAGAAGCCAAATAGTAGATTTCACAAATCGAATCTTGACAGTTGTCGTATATCGATCTTGGTTGGATTTTTAATACCATATTATAAATGGTAATCGTATTCGGATTGCTTTTCTGCTTTTCGAAATTATTTGTTGTGGTCCGCCCGCGAACCTACCGGGGATCGATCCTATGCCCAACAAAGGTTGGGCAAGGTAGGATCTTTGTAGTGACTGTGTATCTATTTTATGCTACAGATACCAGTCAGTAGGTTTAATGAATCCTGGCGCTAAATTCGCAAACCGCTGATCGTATCGTATTTCTATTACTGGTTGAAAAGTTTAGTTTGATCATAAGAATACTGATTTTATTTATTTTCCTTTTCGGGGGTATTGAAATGTTTTGTAGTGACTGTGTATCTATTTTGTGCTACAGATACTAGTCAGTAGATTTTACGAATCCTGGCGCTTAATTCGCAAACCCCAGATCGTATCGTATTTGTATTACTGGTTGAAAAGTTTAGTTTGATCATAGGAATACTGCTTTTGTTTATTTTCCTTTTCGGAGGTATTGAAATGTTTTGCTTTAAAGATTGACTTTTGAACGTGAAAGTACTTTAACGCTACTCCTCAATTCATAACTTCACAATAACTGGTAACCACACAACATTGTGTTGTCTCAATTGGATAAACTCCAGATAAAAATTTTTGTATTGAATCTGCCTCAGACGAAAATTAACGATGTAAAAACAATAAAACTTTCGCTTCATTCAATTATTTTTCATTCTTCATTCAAATAAATCGGTTTTGACAGAGGCTTGTCAATAGTTTTTTGTCTAGAAAAGTATCTTGGAACAATCTTTTTCTGATTTGGCTGGTACATTGGTATATAACTGCTCGTCACATCAGTTACTCAGAAACTTGTGAAAACATGTTCAACATTATTGGCCTAATATTTGTACGGATGTCGAGGCACAAAGAATAGGGTATTTCCGCTTCGATCGACCCCAACTAAGTTTCCCCTGTCAGAAATCTTTTTTCAAGCAGGAACACTGATGGGACGCAACGAGGAGACATGCTTGATTGAATACTGAGTCTAATAGGTAAAGCAAGGGAGACTTCCCACTGGATCGAACCAATCCAACTCATATAAATGTTACTGGATTTATTGGGGCTTGAACCGTGGAGAACTTGCTGAGCTTACCAACATTTTGTTTGTGCTTTAATTGTTTTTTTTTTCGGTTAATTTCAATTAACGACTCATTTTGCAGAAAAAGTTATATATATTCGTTGTCCAAGGAATGCAGACTAGTGTTTTTTTTTATTGTTCGCTTCAAGCAAGGCAAGAAGCAGTGATCACTTATTTAAGAAGTGGTAGGTGGTTTTACCATTGCCCAGGGAGGATACCACTCACTGCACTTTACCCTGACAATTCAGTTCTGTTTGGGATGTTTTCCATCTAGAGTACAGTTGGTGGTACTACATCTTTTAGTAGCTCTTTGCTATTGCGTGGCTGTTTGTTGGTTTCCTTTGGAAGCTGCTTCCGGCCTTGCTTTGCTTGAATTTCAATGGAAAAAAGAAGCCGGATTACGCCCACACAAATTGCGAAGAATCACTACAAATGTAGCGCTAGCAGCCAAACTCAAAGTAAAAACATCCCGCACGGAACTGAATCGCCGTGGTAAAGTGTAGTGAGTGGTATCTGCTACGGTCGATGACTAAATCACCCCCTATCTTTGTTTCCTTTTGATCGCCGCTTACAACGCGCAAGAAATATGCTAGTTATGACTATTCTAAAGACTGTACCTATAAATAGGGGCGGCTAGATTCGAATATATTTCGGTTTCGGAACGAATCGTATAATTTTTTTGAATCGACGACCTGAATATTCCAATCAGAAATCATGTAATACACAGACTAAGGCATTTCTTTTGTCATCTTATAATTCATGGCAAAACTCACACTTCTTTTTAAAAGAAAATTCAAAATTATGATTTCGTTGATATTGAACTGTTGCAGAAATCGCATGGATTTAATTCATGATTCGAATAGCGCGAATCGAATACAATATACGGCAATAGAGCTCAAGAAAGTTATCCTCTACTATTTACTAAGATTAAGCAAGTTAGGAACTTGTTTATTTTTGTATGCCTTTCTTTATTTTAACCAGTCTGTTGTTTTAACCAGTTTACCTTTTTCTTGACAGAAATATACCTGATATAAATATACATTTGAAATATCTTCAAAATATCTTATTCATCAGATCAAGATGGCGACGAAATATCTACAAGTTGCTATGTTACTTCTGCTTCTAAATTTTTCACTTTGTGAGTGTTTTTGTTTTGGAATTTGTGTTAATTAATCACGAATATCGGTTGAATATGACAGATACATACACTGTAACAAAAGAATGCAACAAAATCACTGGTTTTTAACAGTAATTTTCTTTGGTGGTATTGAAGAACATTCAAAATTGCCTTATATATCCAAATATGGAGTGTTGATGGAACGCACCACGAAGGTGCGGTCCATCGACACCCTATACTATAATTGGCATTAATCTCATCGACATTGCATTTTTTTTAAATTTGGAAGTATGCAATTTACTGCAAATGACCAGTAAATTTACTATGCTTTTGTTACAGTGTACACTCTGCACGAATTTCATTTCGTCAAGTATGAGTCACTGATGGATCGCGCTGATTAGGCGCGGTCCATCTGTGACACATGTTTGACAAAATGAAATTTCTGATTTGGATAAACAAAAAAAAAACGAAATACACGGTTACTACAAAGGTCCATTTCAAATAGTCGTTGGGTATAAGCCTACCGTTAGGTTTATAGACATTCCAAATATTTCGAAGCAAATTAGAAAAATAATTTGAAAACCCTAATGGAAAGAGATTATTTACAGAATTTCTCATTGG
Source organism: Styela plicata (assembly GCA_963675895.2). Lineage (NCBI taxonomy): Eukaryota > Metazoa > Chordata > Ascidiacea > Stolidobranchia > Styelidae > Styela > Styela plicata. The sequence continues at coordinate 20,273,538 of OZ023142.1, read as the reverse complement.
GTGTGCCAGGTTAGGTATTTGGGACATGTAGGGGGTTTTATGCGGGAATAGGTATATACCTACGTCATTTTAGGGTTTGTGATTCAGTATCCAGTCTTCTACTTGAACAATGTATGCTGTTATACTTATAGTATGGGTATAGATTGCCTATGAACTAGTATTAGGAACGAGCCACTTGAATTCGAGTCTCAAGTCGAGTCGAAGAACACACGAGTTGTGTGTCTTGTTCAAGTCTTTCCAAAATTCAAATTATGGGTCTAGGCACAAGTCGAGTCAATGTAGTTTTAAGTCGGTAGCCAAGTGGGATTAGCAACATCTTTTCGCGCCCTGGGCGCGCAGTCGCGTTCGATACGGAGTCTTATCGTTTTTGCCTACAGAATTGTGGCATTTTTTAAATAAGGGGGCCAAAAATTTCCGCGCGCCTCCGGGGCGAAAGTTTCTATAAAATTAGGCTTTCATTTTTTATGTCCTTCCCCACGACCCCACAATCGGGTTTATCTGATTTTTTTAATTCTAGCTACGGAAGCCCCAACAACTACTACATCAACAACATTGAAACCTGGCAAAACGACAACAATTAGTTCTACCACAAGACTTTCTACCACAACGACGAAAACTGAGACCAATAATAACACTAAACCAGGAAAGCAAACCAACGCCGAGAGTGCGACTCCCGCCACCACTCAATCTACAACCACTACTTCTACTGTTTCATCGACTAGCGCAGCAACTGTAAATACGGATTCAAAAGCCCCCTCCGTGGCGTCAGCTACAACAACTTCGACAGTCCCAAATGCGCCCACCTCCTCGACCAAAGCTCCTACTACAACAAGCAAGCCTTCGTCTTCTGCTTCAACTTCAGTGTCGTCCACTTCTACCCAAGCACCAACTACCAGTTCCACTACACCACCTGCCAGTACCAAATCGCCGACTCCAAGTCCTAGTAATCCTCCCTCCTCAACACCAAAAAGTACAATCATCCCTAAACCATCTACCGCAGCTGCCAGTAAACCAGCATCGCAAAGTCCGGATACACCTTCTGCGACTCCGGATACGGAATCGCCAAAAAGTACGTCATCACCGACATCAAATAAGGTATCTACGACAGCCAAAACTGGTAAAACTGCATCACCGGATTCCAAGACCAAGACTCCAACACCAACTCCCAAGACAGTATCATCCACGCAAAAGTCGACTCCAACGCCAGCTGTCACCACTTCTAAAAAACCAACTTCGTCAACGAAAAAGACAACGTCACCAAAAGGAGGTAAAATCACTTTAACGCCAAGTGGAAATTCTCCTCAGCAAAGTACGTTGAAAAGTAGGTTACATTTCTCGATTTTTTATTAGCAATTCGTTTACAGTATTTTGTTACTGATGTCTTTTGTAATTCATAGTTTTTGTAACTGATTTTGTGGTAAGAAGCGACTGAAAGAAACCAATGAGCTGATAGATGGTTTGGGCAGACACCGCTACACTGTAACAAAAGTACAATAAATTTACTGGTTATTCGCAGTAATTGCATTTTTCCAAAAGTTGAAAAACGCCACGTTGATGAGATTTATGCCAATTATGGGCTGTTGCTGGACCGCACCTTAGCGGTGCGTTCCATCAACACCCCATGTTTGTCCAAAAAAGTCAATTTCAAATTATTTTCAATAACGCCAAGTAAAATTACTGTCAAAGACCAGTGATTTTGTTGCAATTTTCGATGAAACGTTTCGTACGTGGCCGAAGATTCGAAGATTCGATTCGATCCGAAACAGGAATTATTCGAATTAAACTTGAATCGTTTATAGAAAAAAAATCTTGTCAAATGGAGTAGAATTTTCATTTTTAACGACAAAATCACCAAATCGATTAATTCCATTACCTCGTTAAAATATGGAACTTTCGGCTCTCAGACGTGAAGTATGAATTGAAAATACGTTGCCCGTAAATCTGTTATTGCTAATACTATTTTTTCGATGACTATTTTTATTGTAAAAATCGCATATTCGCAATTGATGATTGGATCCGATTCGAAAAAAAATATTCGAATCAAATTCGAATGCCAAATGATTCAGTTTTGCCCAGCTCTACCCCCGACCATGCTTAGGAGAGATCAGAATATTACTGTTATGTCTAAAAAATTAATTGCTTGAAATTTTTTAACCCCGTTAAACACATATTTACTGAATTTTGTTAATTAATTCCACACAATGCTATCGTCATTTAACAATTTTTTTTATATAGGCTGGAAAAAGTAGGCAAAAGCAACAACGCGAAATTTGGCATAAATCATGATTTCGCTGCAAAAAAAATATTTGAATTTTTGAATATTTGAAAACTAAAAATACTTTTGCTATTGGTCTGAGGGACGTGGACTAACTACTTATCCTCCTCTGTGCCTTTGTGTTTGCGGATTCGTATGCAGTACATACAAGGATACAGTAGCAAGAGTAACTATGACTAACTAGAGAGGTTCAAAGTTACGCTTCACACTTACACAAATTTATGTCTGTAACGTTTCGTCTGACCATATGTCACATTTTTAAAATGCTTGTCTGAAGAAGTCTGACTTTGGTCAGACGAAATGTTACAGAAATAAATGTGTGTAAGTGTGAAGCAATACTAAAAAAACTTTTAACAGTAATTCGAGACTACCTGACAATCTGAATAGCGACATTCCTATTTTTATAACATAAATCTCAATGCTTTTTCCATTAGGTACGTCATCGAGTTCTGCACACGGAGGGGCCATCGCAGCGGGAATTATAGCAGTCCTTGTTATTGTACTTGTTGGGTTCTGTTATGTTAGACGACGAAAAACAAGACAGCGTGACGTCATGAGACAAAGTTTGTTCAACAATCCAATCAGATTCCAAGAGGATTCGGTTTTGTAAATAAATCGGTTCGATTCTATTGAGCAAAGGTTCGAAACTGGATTTCTCTTCGCTAAGATTGTTTACTGCTAAATATGTTTAAGGGGACTGTTAATGAGACCGTATGTGCAATTTACCCAGTTTGGACTGGGTGTTTTTAGTGCTGTTAAAAATATTCGATTCGCGAAGTGAATTATTCGATTCAATTTTCTGGATTTGGATGGAACAGATAGATTTTTCGATTCGAAATCAACAGATTAAAAAAATGTAATAATTTTCAGAAGAAAAACATTATATTTTTAGATGTATTTATTTTCAATCTGACGCCATTGCTTGTTCATCACCATCCTACGATTTCAGAATCAAAATCCATCCGAGCTTGATGCTCTGAAGTATTTAGAATCGAATTGTGTTGGTAAAGGCAGGCGGGAGACCCTCAACTCCAAATTTTGGAGGTTCATCCTAACGTCCCGTGCACTGTAACAAAAAATGCAACAAAATCACTGGTCTTTGACAGTATTTTAGTTGGCAGTATTGAAAAAAAATTCAAAATTGAATTTTTCGGCCAAATATGGGGCGTTGATGGAACGCACCGCGAAGGTGCGGTCCATCAACAGCCCATAGTTATCATATATCTCATCAACATAGCGTTTTTTTTAACTTTGGAAATATGTTTTTTCTGCAAATGCCCAGTAAATTTACTGTACTTTTGTTACAGTGTTTCCGTACAAATTGAAATAAATACCGCATCTTCCCTTTTTTCCATTTTTGACACGATATCGTCATACAATATGGTTTTTCTGGCTCAAATTTACTGCTTTTTTGCATTACTTTTTTGGACGTGAATGTTTTTGAGTAAACTTTTTATCAACTTTTTTCTTCTTTTATGGGTTTTCGTATTATTTGCTATGTTCTCTCCGTGAATGTACCGAAGAAGGGCCCGGATAACCACCCACAAGTGCCTTGCTGAAGGACACGCTCGAAGGTGAAACGGTCGTTAGACAAGGACCTTTTTAGTGACTGCGTATCTATTCTATGTTACAGCTACCAGTGAAGTGCCTTGCTGAAGGGCACACTCGGTGGTGTAACGGTTCAGCTTCGAACCATCCCTTCCGTGCCACATCGCTGTTGTAAAAATTAAGAGCCAAAAATGACTCATGCTCAACCGAGAACCGACCAAGGAAAATTTTGCCTTCTCGCATTTTTTTTTATTCAAATCCACTCTGAGCAAAACTGATGCAGTGCCTAAAAGGAACCAAGCAAAGAGCGACTACAAGATGCAGTACAGCAACTGGACTCTAAATAGAAACATCCCAAATAGAAATGCACCGTCATGCAGTGAGTGTATCTGTCCTAGGTGACTGACAAACCATCTATCATTTCTTTGCTTCCTTTTAGTCGCCTCTTACGACACGCAGGAAACACGTACACAATAAACAGACTATCCTAAATCCTATACCTACAGGGCTTTGTTGAGTGTTGGTTACATTTGCTCCGTGGAAGCGCGATCCTTCCAAATGTCGCTGATCCATCAATGAGGCTCTCTTTCTCTCTCTCTACTGCCCGGTGCCCAAGCGCTGTTCATCTGTGACCTATATTACATTTGCTCTGTGGAACCGCGGTTCATCAATTGTCTACATCCGCTCCGCTGAGGCGCTAGGTCTCTCTACTGCTCCCGCCCGACAAAGCAAGCCTTGTTATCGTTTTATGCACATTCGTTCTTTTGACTTGATTTTTTTTTAAATTATCTTCCGTGTTTATTGTGTTATGCTTTTATTCGCCTTCTGTAATATTTTGTATATCCTTATTACAAGAATTGGTGATGATTTGCGTTTTATTTCTTTTTTTAATTCTATCTTTTTTATGGTTGCGGTGTTCGAATCAATTCTCAAATAACATTATCTCGAATCGATTATTTTCAAATATGATTCTATTAAAAAATTATTCCCAATCGTATTAAGGTATTGTAATAGTTCACAGAGAATCACATTTTTGTTCTAATTCGAACAACACTGAAAAAAATATGCGTAAAGGAAAAAGTTAAAATAAAAACCATAAAATATTCGCTACACAGTCACGACATATCGGAATGTTTGCTTTCAAGTTTTGACATCGGCAGAAATGTACGTAACAATGCAATAAAAGTCTTCTAAAATCACGATTTATTTTTGAGAACTGCTTAGATTCGATTCAAATTACCACCTATACCCTGGGTCTCGAACTTTCTTTTGCTTGGCTGATTATTCCTTTTATGTGGCATAAATTTTTAAAAATGGTTTTCAATTATTAAAACGATCAAGAATCGAACCATCGGCCTTCCGGATAATATGATCGGGCTTAACTGACGTTGCCACCGAGCTAGTCTATTACTCATCATTGAATCTATTTTTACTGAAATTCTCTCCAAAACCGGAAGAAGTTTCTAAAAGAAGCCAACTAACGGTCAAATTAATAGCAAAGAGATACTAAAAGACGTAGTAACAGCAACTGCACTCGAAGTGAAAAACATTCCGACGGAACTGAACTACCATGATAAAGTGCAGTGGGTGGTATCTGCTCTGGGTGGTGATAACACTATCTACCACTTTTGTGTTTTTTTTTTAGTCGCCTTGTACAACACACAGAAAAATACACATTTATTGTACACTATTTTGTTCAGGATTTCTCTCCAAAGCTCTTGATATTATATTCTAGAGAGATTCGCCGGAATTGCTGTTTTGGTTCCCGAAAATGCGACATTTTTCTCTAACTCTAAATATTTAATTAAGTTGCAATTTTTTGTCAGTTTGAGATTCGAAAAGGTTGTGTGGAGAAAGATTTTATTTTTTTTTTGTATTCAATTTATGATGTCCATTTTTTTGCTGGAAATTAGAATTTACATTCTAAACCAGAATAACAGCCCAAAATTAGCATCATGCCTAGACATTCAACAGTAAACAGAAAGACGGGATCGGTTGTCACCCTGACATATTTTAATTAGACCCTCCCTGAATTTTGATATGGGGTTACCCGTCACCCTCTACGACATTCTGGAAAACTTGAAATTTCAGTGTCATAGGCAAGATTCTTGCGGGCTTTCAACACGAAACTGATTTTTGTACATAAATTTTCTTCTTTTTTGTCCCAAAATGACGGTGTCTTGCAAAAAAAAATGTCGGTTGCAAAATATCATGGGATCGGCTATTTTGCGTAGGTTGTAAAATTTTCTGCTGTTTTTTCAAATTTTTTAATTTTAACAAAATTTTATTATTTTTGAGAAATTGTATTTGCGAGGCATTTCTGTAACTGCTATTATTCCTCAACGACACACAATCAACGCCGATAACAAATAGAATTCGAAATTGATCAACTGTGGAAATATCTTCGCATTCGGCTTATTTGATCCTGAAGTAAAGTGCGGAGTTAACTACGAAATAATTAATAGATTTCAAAATAATTTTTGTATGCACAACATTCCATTTTGCTTATATTCTATTGAATGACTTACTGCTAGGGCTGGGCTATTCATGTCGGTGATTCGAATCGATTCGAACTATAGGTTTTCGAACCAATCATGCATCGGTCATAGAAACAAAAACTTGCTAATTAAGTACAATTTTTTTTTATTTTTAATTACAAGATACAATTGATTTTGGTCAAATTTGACCAAATCGATTATATTCTGTCGTTAAAAAATGAAAATACATTATTTTTGAATCTGTTTATCTGCTAATATTTGTAATTCGCAAGCATAATTTTTTTTAATTATTATAATGGAGAGAATGGAAATGAAGAAGAAAATGAAATATTTCGGTATTTTTATGGAGTTAGTGATTCCGATTCGATAAAATTTTCCGAATCTGATTCGAATTCAAAATGATTCGGATTTGCCCAGCCCTACTTACCGCGCTGACCGTGGATAGTGGTTATCATGTTACGTTGAATGCCTCGGGTTCGAGTCCCGGCAATATGGGCTCGCTAATTCAGCCCCACCTCTCGACCCAGAGTGTGTAATAATTTGGGTTGACTCAGTCAGTCTCGAAAGTTCATGCATTTCTAAGAAAACTATGAGTTGTCGCTGTTACAGGGCTTATCTCGAGGTGATCTACACAAATAAGTGGTTACACTGTAACAAAAAATGCAACAAAATCACTGGTATTTTACAATAATTTTACTTGGCGGTATTGATGAGAAGAAAAATTCAAAATTGGCTTTTTTGGCCAAATATGGGATTGATGGAACGCACCGCGAAGAAATCCCTTTGGATGTGCGTTCCAGATTACCCTATCCCTGCCAGAGAAAGATTGGTTTAGCATGTTTTGTTAAGTATGGGTCGCTGATGAATCTCATCAACTAGATGCGGTCCATCTGTGAATCATGCTTGACAAAATAAAATTCCTAGTTGAGACAACCCCAATTTACAAAAGGAAATCATTGGAAAAAGGCGTACAATAAATACAATAAAATACAAAAATAAATACAATAAATACGATTTTCCAGAAAAACATTATCATGCTTTCATTATTTTATCTTTAAATTTAATAGTGTCTTGCTGTTTTCCTGATCGTGTTGATCTACAAGGCTTTAAAACTCGCGTTAATAGACGTCTATCAGGGATGGGGTTCTTTAGTTCCTGCTCCTGCATTTTATGTAGCTCTTTGCACTTTAGTGGCTCCAGGAGAATTTCCAAGTTTGATTCTTCTTCTGTGTCCTTGCTCTGAGCGAATTTCAATAAAAAAAATTTTCAAATTCGTTACACAATTTTCTGTTGAATATTTTTGCAATATATGACAAGATTTTTATTTTGTCAAGCATGAGCCACAAATGGAGTGACTAAGTTTTCCGTTATGTGAACCTATTTGCGAGGTGACCAACAATCCTCGAATCGCATGTAATCAGGTGGATCGTACCCAGGACAATTAGACCAGACAGACCTAATCTTTTATAGACTGTACCAACCGTATACTTTTTGGAGCATTGCCTACTGGTGACGGGGTCTCGACCTATTAGTAGTGACTAGGGCTGGGCAAAACCGAATTATTTGGAACTCGAATTGGATTCGAATATTTTTTTTCGAATTCTAGCGAATCTCTAATTCTATGTAAATGAGATATATCTCATTTTCTTCTATTACGACTTGTCTCCATTGTAAAAATTAAGAAATATATAGTTTACAGTGTATTTTCAATTCACAGTACATGTCTAAAAGCAGATATTTCCATATTTTAACGAAAAAATATAATCGATTTTGGTCAAATTTGAACAAATTGGATTAAAATTAAAAATGAAAATTCTTGAACTATCCACAAACGATTCGTATAAATTGTGCTTCGAATTGATTCGAATCTCCGAATTGAATTGCCCAGCCCTACTAGTGACTCATATAGTGGACGATTTTCCTTAATATTAGTCTAAATGGCTGCCCTATTAGTCTAAATGGCTACCCTATTAGTCTGAATGGCTACCCTATTAGTCTAAATGTCTACCCTATTAGTCTAAATGTCTACAGAATGAGGTCATTTCAAGACCGAATACAGTCAAGTACGTGGCCCACTTTGCATATCTTTTCCCTACTATTCTTTGACAACATGACATGTTAGCAATGTCATTTAATGCAAAACACAATTTCTTTTAATTTTATTCAGTTTTAAATTCTTGTTCCATAACAATAAAAATTAAGATTGAGAGTAGATCTGTTTCTTTCTATTAGATAACATAAGTTTTTTTTTGTTTGCTGCGGTGGGGTTGTGAAACCGAAAATACCGGCCGAAGGTAACACCTAACGAATGACACAGATTTTAATCCCTGTAGACTATGATCTAGATCGATGAGTTCAAAAGACTTCAAAGGGCAATGTTATATGTTAGCTACTACAAGATGTAGTACCATCAACTGCACTCTATATAAACGCGACAGCCTAGTTGAAGATCTTGGTTTCGGGTATCCATGCCCTCCACCCAACCCTGGGTGTAATACCTTGGGTAATCTGAGGCCAAAACGGAAAGATCATAACTTCCCTACAACTCTAACTATTTCCGTCTATAAGTGGCCGCCGGTATAGAGCCTAGGTCTGGGTGACCTTTTCTAAGTGGCTATTAAAAAAAACACCCCATACGAAACTGAACAGCCACGGAAAGGTGCACTGATTTGTATAATTACTGGATGTGAACAGTTTATACATTTCACTATTGTCAGAGAGCATTGAGTCGAAATGTACGATGCGGTCGGAGCTTCATACACTGTAAGTTTTCGCCGAATTGTGAAGGGCTTCATTTTATAGTAAGCTTGGATCCCCTGGCAATATTAGTACTTGGCGTTAGAAGTATGAATCTGTTTTTATTTTTTTATTGAAATCCATTCAGAACAAGGTCAAAGGCAGTGCCTAAATGACGAACTATGGGGCACCTAATAGCAAAGAGCTACTAAAATAGTTATGCTTGTAACTCCATTCTAAACGGAAAACGCCCCAAGCTGAATTAACGCCACGGTAAAGTGGGATGAATGATATCTGTCCTAGACTATCACTCAAAGATATTACAATAAATCTCTTATATCGGCATATCTCGCTAAGTATGAGCTGTTGATGGAAATCACGGATTAGTTTTGGCAGGCACTCGAGATTAATTTCATTAACAGGGTGTTTTTGAAAGCAATCAATTTACTGCACATTTGTTACAGTGTTTCCAAATAACAATGACTCTTGTGTATCCTGCAAGTACTAATTGTCTTTCTGTTCTTGGACATGGAATCTGGGTCTGTTTATTACAATGTTGGCAATCCGTAAATATAAATATCTTGATTTTCATAATGAAGACGAGTTTTAATAGTAGGAGTGAAAATGGGTTATAATTAGTAGAATTAAATATTTAGTAATTATATGGAGATAAGGCCGAAAGCGGAGCCTAAAAGGAGCCAGCTCACGGTCACTCCAATAACAAAAAGCTTCTACGAGATAAAGAGTCCGATTCGCAAAAAGTATACGAATTAGATTCGAATTCTGAAAGATTCGGTTTCACCCAGTCCTACACTCTAGGGCTTGGCAATTCGATTCGGTGATTCGAATCGATTCGAAGCTTAATTTATTCGAAGCTCAATTTATTCGAATCAATCGCGAATCGTTTATAGGAACATAAATTTGCCAAATGATTTAGAGCATCCATTCTTAACGACAAAATGCAATCGATTTTGGTCAAATTTGACCGAAATTGATTATATTTTGTCATTCAAATATGAAAATTATAGCTCTTAGGCACGGAGCGTGATTTGAAAATACACTATAAACTGAAAATTTCTTGATTTTCACAAAGAAGACAAGTTGCAATAGTAAAAATAGGATAGAAAATATAGGAATCGCTTTTTCCCAGCCTTGCATTCAACCGAGGGTTACCTTAGGTTGCGTCGATTAAACAAGAAGGCTATTCCAGCAACAATTAGACAAATATGGTATGTTTCCATTAATATTCTGCGCGAGAGGAAACCCAGGAAACGTCATATTGTGCACAAATCATAGTTCGATGCCTACCTGCCGATTGTATTTTGTCGTTAAAATGAAAATTTCACTCCATTTTGCAAATTTTTGTTCCTCTGGTCGATTCAAGACTGGTTCGAAGCAAATGAGCTTCGAAGCGATTTGAATTCCCGAATCGAATTGTCCACACCTAGGATTCCAACGCTTGTTTTTTTTATGAGTTTTTTTGCAAAAATGCTAACTCCGTTTATCACCATCAATAAACCACACAGTTACGGTCTGATGATTCACAATAACCCGCGGGCATGTTAGTAGATATGACGTAATTTGCCAAGGTTCGTTGAAGATTGTACAACTCTGTAAGCGAGAAGATGTTTTTGTGATTTTCGAAGGACTTATTAGAGTATAGTAGCTTTGTATTTAATGGAAAGATACAATATGATAGCCAGTGGAAGCGGTTGGTCATTAATCTTAAGGAAGGAGGGGGGAGGGTGAAATTTATTGAATTTTAGGTAAAAAAGTTGCAAGCCTGGGTAACTTGGGAGTACTTTTATCTATTTATTGTAAATTGTCCATTTTGAGAGTAGAATCGTTGAAATTAAATGTTAAGCTTAATATTTAACGTAGAAACAAGTCGAAAAGCGCACAAAACTGAATTTTGAATTGAATTGAATTTTAATAAAAACAAAACACTTCGAATGAGAGTGAAACTATTATAATACTTGGTAACATGTCCCGCTGGCATCTCTTCTCGGAATAAAAAGTAATAAAGCTGGTTGGCATATGAGGTACTATTTTGAATATGCCTTATAAAAAAAATTATCGCATTTCCCAGGTTAAATTGCTTTTGCGTCTATTTTTATTTATTTTTGTGACCCAAAATGACGTGGTATCGCATTTAAATGTGCACGATGGTCTAGTGGTCAAACATGTCGGCCTAGTGGTCAAACATGTTGGCATCGCAAGTTGAAGATCTCAGATTCGAGTCCCGGCGAGTCTGGCTCGCTTATCCATGTCCACAATTCAACCCAGGGTGTAATAACTTGGGTAGGCTAAGCCGGACAGGAAAAGATCACATCTTTCCCAACAATTGTAAGCTTGTCCGTCTATAAGTGGCCGCTGTTTCTATATTAAAAAAGGGGGCTATGAAAAAATTGACGCACGACCATTAATGAGACACGGAGGTAAATTGCAATATTGAGTTTTTGAATGCACCTGCCCCCGAGATTTGAAACTTTTCTCCGGTACAATAGAGCTCAGAGTGGATTTCAGTTGAGCAATAATTCAGTTTTAAGATTCCAGATGTCGAAATTTTGTCGATAATTTGAATCAATTTTATTTAAACACACAAATTAAGGAGGAATTTAACATAAGAAATACACAGATTCATTTTGTGCGTGACAAACGTGTGGGTTACTCCGTGTTTTTTGCGATACCTTGTCAAATTTTTATTTTATCGAGGTCTGTTATTAACGTAATCACATCGGTATCAAACGCACACGGTACGTTAGCGTGATCTCGGCGTGATTTTGTGCCGTGCATCTCATTTTATTAGCTAAAGGCAAAACGATAAAAATATTTTTGACATAAGTATTTGAGGCCGACACGTTTTTTCTAGATGTTCTAGGTAGATTACATAGGCCTACGATAAACAGGGATCTAAATCATGTCAATTATGTTTTGTTGAGTATGGGTCACTGATGGATCCACCGACAATCGATGGAGCGCGTTCACAAGGTGCGATGGCCTAGTGGATAAACATGTTCTCAGTTTCGAGCTCCGGCGAGTCCGGCTCGCTTATCCATACCCACCACTCAACCCAGAGTGTAATAACTTGGGTAGGCTAAGCCGAACAGGAAAAGATCATATCTTCCCAGCAATCATAACCCTTGCCCTGGCCGCTGTTACTGGGCCTTGGACGGTGTTAACCCACTCTGAGAAGTGTCTTTTAAGAAAAAGTCAATCTTAACAAAATAGAATTTTCGATTCAACCCAGATACGACCAGATACAATAGCCTACAGTCATATTCTTAAATTCTTATGTTTTTAAAACTGTTGAAATAAAAATGAAAATCACCAAGCATAAGCCACAGACGGACCGCGCCTTGCAATGTGCGTTCCATCCGTAAATCATACTTAACGAAACACGTTTTAATAATATCTTGCTGCGACCGATCAATTTATTTTATTGAAGTCTTTTATTGAATTTATTTATTATTATTTTTATTCACTCTGCGTAGGACCGGAAGTAGCGTTTCAAAGTAAGCGAACAACGGCCCCTTAATAGCAAAGAGTTACTAAAAGGTGCAACGCCAGCAACTGCGCTTTAAACAGAAAACATCCCAGATGGAACAGAACCAACATGGTGAAGTGCGGTGAGTGGCATTTGTCCTGGGCGATGGTATAACCATCTACCACTTCTTTGTCTCCTTTTAGTCGCCTCTTACGACACGCAGAAAATATGTTAGGACTATTCTAAAGGCCATACCTACAGGGCTAAAATTTACTGACATACAGTTCTAGTTTTGTTTGATGTCAGTTAGAGCAGCGGTTAATATTACGAGGGAAAGTTTTGTAAACGCGGAGGAACTATAAAGGGAAATTTATAACGTGTAGGTAAGCGGCCGCGGTTTGTTCATACGTCTTTCGTCAAGTATACGCCACTGATGGATCGCGCCACCGAGGCGCGGTCCATCTGTGGCTCATACTTGACGAAAGGAAATATATTGACTGGGATAGTCTCTGTGGAAATAGATTTTTTAGACAACAGAAATCATTAGCAAAGATGACCATTAATTATTGCTTTCGGATAGCCTTGTCTGTACTTGTTCGATTGAGACTATATAGGATATTTCGTAGGCGCGATGGCCTCGTGGTTATCCTGTTGGCATCGCAGATTAAAGATTTCGGGTTCGAGTCCTAGCGAGTTCGGCTCGTTAATCCACGCCCACCATTCAACCAAGAATGTAAAACCTTGGGAAGCTAACTTTACTAACAGCACTAACCCTGTTTGTCTATAACCATCGCCCAGGGCAGATACCACTCACTGCACTTTACCATGAAGGTTCAATTCCGTTTGGGATGTTTTTCGTTTAGAGTGCAGTTGCTGTTACGATATATTTAGTTGCTCTTTTGGTATTGGGTGGCTGGCTGTGGGTTGGTTCCCTTTGGAAGCTGCTTCCAGCCTTGCTTAATTTCAATAAAAAAATGTGGCCGCGGCCTCACTTAGGGTGTTCCACACGGAAGACTGGCTATAAAAATACACTATGGCTGCAGTCGACAAGGACTCTTATAGTATTAAAATTGTATGGAAATCACAGGAAAATTTTAGTCAATGCAATGAATGGTATCCGCTCTGGGCGATGGAGAAGCCATCCACGACCTCTTAAACCAATTTACAATTTTTTAAAACCCATTGGTTCCCGCATTTACTCGATCAAAAATTTCATTCCGTTAAGCATGCTTCAAAAATTTATCCAATATACTGATCAAAATATTCTGGCAAATTTATTACAGGATGGTTATTTCGCAATCGGCCAAAATATTGTTTTAACCGAAAGTGTTAGATTCAAGTTATAGGAAAAAAAGGAAATTTGGGAGTGATTGGAGTGTGTGAATGGCAAGAATATCCTCCTGTTTATTAGTTTATAATTAAATATATTTTTGGTTCAATGATTTTGTACCTAATGCATTTGAAATACTATATAAAGTAGAAGGGTCGCTTAAATTTTAACCATTTATTAGAAGGGGTTTGAGGCGTTCTAATACTGAGTAGAAGTCTATCATTGTATTTGAAGCATGAGCAAATTTCGTTCCCCTATTAGTTAAATTGGCAACAGTACGCCTATTGGGTTTTACAATTTTACTATCGAACAAGCTCTTCATGCGGGGTTCTTTACGAATGGCTGGAACATCTAATAGACACATAGTCATTGCAAAGGCTGTCTCCTATTAATAATCGCCCCCTCCTAAAAAAGAGTAATAAAAAACCTTGCTATAGTAGTAATAGTATTTCAACGTGGAGAAAAATGCTTCCATCGTGGCTATATTCATCACGAAGCATTTGTTTGCTCTTAAAAATGCAACTTTTTTTAAACTATTGAATACTCAGCAACCACGTATATTATAATAATTAGATGCGTCCGGATGTACCTGATCACCGATTCATATTATGTGATTACGTCATATACCGGTATTCATTTTTGGCGCAGTGTTTTGTGCAGATTCTGTGTCATATATGCAAACTAGAGAGACACGACGATTGATAAATACAGATTGAAAGGCGCGAAGACAACGATTCACCGTGTTGAACGTCTATATTCTCTGACCAACGATGACAGCCTAAGTTCTTTTAAACTAGGAAAGTAAAACAGATTTGTCACAAAACGAAATAATGTATCACTAAGCAGCCTACTATCACTCACAAAACCAGGTAGCGCCTTGATTGAAACCAGGTAAACTAGGTAATTGTTGTTTGGCTGCATTTAAGACTATTTCTATTGCATTTGAAGGTTAAAACCTTCCAATAGTCTGTTTTGAAGGGTTTTTTACAACGAGATTTTAGTTTACCTAGTTTTTTGGACAAGGTACCTACGTAGAAGAGAGATAGATTTACTTATTTCTAATTTACTAGTGAAATCTTCGAATAGAAAACTCGGATATCGGTTAAACAACGTAAAAATATTTTTTTTATTACAAACTGTAAACTACCACCACCACTACGTTGGATATCACTTATCAAATATGAGTATGGAAGCAGCGAATATGAGATGCAGTTAGTATGCTTGAATAGCAGTTAGTAGTCATCTAGGCTGTAGAAAAAGTACAGTAAATTTACTGGCCATTTGCAGTAATGGCAATTTCAAAGTTGAAATCGCCATTTTGATGAGATTTATGCCAAATATGGGCTGTTGATGGAGCGCACCGCCGAGGTGCGAATAAAAGCGATTTTATAGTTTTATTTCAATACAACCGAGTTAAAATTACTGTGAAAAAGCAGTGATTTTATTGCATTTTTGTTGCAGTGTAGACATGAGGAAAGAAAACCGTAGTACGATGGTTACGTCACCACTCGGGGCGATGCCCAGCTATCACTGCACCTTGTTATCGATGGTCAGTTGTGTTCGGGATGTCTTCCGATTAGAGTGCAGTTGCTTGTACTATATTTTGTAGCAGATGTCTGAAATATAAGCGGCAGCTACACTTTCGTAAAACTGCAGTAAAATCACCACTCTTTTTACAGTAATTTCAATCGTTGATATTAAAATAAAGCTACATGATCAACTTGGCCAATCAATGTCTGTTGATGGAACGCACCGCCAAATCTGCAATTACTGGAAAAGAAGAGTTTATTTGCTGCAAATTTGCTACAGTGTAGTTGGCCCAATCTATGTCGAGTTAGTCCATTAATGTGTAATTGAAAATCATGCTTTATTAGCACGAGTCATTGAGCCATCACGCTGAACAGCTTGACAACAAAAATCTTACAATGAGGCTAGCTCGTTACCTGACTCAACGCTTGATGACGTAATACATCATAATACGTTCGTTATCTGTTACAGTTCTCATGTTTTATTGATAAGCATAGACGGCTGTTGAAAGCAAAGTAGCTATAGGGAAGCAAATAAGTTGCACATTGTGCAGAAGTTACGAGAGCAGATCCTTCCAACTGCACTTTAATATAGAGGTTTAGTTTTTTGTTTTGTTTTTCTTTCAGGATGCTTCAGGAAAGGCCAGAAGCAGCAACTAAAAGGAACGGACTAAGAACCACATATGTGATAAAGCACTGCTGCATGATGTAGAACCAGCGACTGTTCGCTGGTTTGAAAGCATTCTAAATGGAACTGATATGTCACAGCAGAGGGCATTGAGTGGTATCTGCATTGGGTGATGGTAAAGCCACATCTTATTTTTTGTTTCCTTTTACACGCGTCTCATAATACAGATACATTATGACTATTCTAAAACATGCACCTACAGGGCTAAAGCATGTGTACGCTGGTTTACTTTATAGTTTAGTTCTCTCTTTTTTGAATTCTACATACTATCAAAGCAAGGTTATATAAGACTTTCTATTAGAGCATATCCACACGATTGCACCTTGCAGATCCAGACCCTCGGGTAAGCAGTGTGAAGGCAATAAATTCTAAATCAGAGAAGTTCGCAAAAAAAACTTCTTACATAATATGGTCTTTAACACTGTGGAACTTCTACAGTAACAGAATGTGAATGGCTGGATAATCGAGTTGACCGGTTAAAAATTTTGTTCGGAGGAATTAGAGCAGAAAGCTCTTTCGGTCAAAGACCATTATAATATATATTGAATAAACAAAGTGGGCAACGTTACGACGATGCGTCAATCTTTGAAGTTGGGCTGGACTTTCAACATTAGATATAATTGAAAAAACACGGGTACTTCTAAAACAAGCGATTTGTCAGATTTTCTACATTACTTATGTCGAGTCACCAACATGGAGGTTCTCATAAATTAATATTCCTTTTTCATATTTTCAACAGATTCTTAAAAAATATAATGAATCCTTCTATATCATGCATTGCTATCTGGCTGTTAAGCATCGGCGTATTGGTCCAAGGTAAGCAGTTTTATTTTAACGCATAACAAGATCGAATTACTTGATTGATCCGGAAATTATTGTACTTTTTGATCAGAATTAAAAGTCATTTATTTAGCTAATATGGTATTTTGAGCATTTCCTGATCAGAAATTTTATGTTGTCAAGCATGAGCCAAAGATGAACCGCGTCTTACCGACAGTAATTGTGACCGTGTCAGTCTATAAGTGGCCGCCGTTACAAGGCCCTGGGCAGCTTGACCCACTCTAAGAAGTGGAATGAAAAAAAAAAAATAAATAAATAAGCCGGTCACAGCTAGAACGCGATTTTGGGGCGGAATCCATCAGTTATCTCGCTTGACAAATATATGAGTAAAGTTTTGACGTTCTACCTTGCTACATTGGGCCATCAAAAAAAAATCCAATCGCAAAACTGCGGTAAATTTGATTTATATATCTGATTTTAATAAAATCAGAAATTCCGCTTTGTCAAGTATGAACCATTCATGGACCAATCCCATATTTCGCAAATTATGAAAGCGCATAATTTGTTTGATAGGAATACGTTTTCCAGATGCCATTATTATTTTAATACGATTTGCAGAAATAACAAATACTATTTTGATAATTGAACGTTGATTTTATAAATTCTAATCCTCAAAAATCGTTTTGGTTTTGACGGAAAAGGCGTATTCGCGCTTCACCGAATAAATATTTTTTTTCAAAATCACAAAGGCAGTTTTAATACAACACGTCTTTATTGAAGCAATTTTTAATCTGAATCAGCATAAGAAACATATGAAAAATGTGAACTCCATCGAGATTCTGGATTTATTTGTTAGAAAGTCAAACAAATTTTGCAGGCTAGGATATATTCGTCACTCCTGGCCTTTCGCATATATTTTATCATGAAAGCTATGGTAACAAAATTTGTCAAAAAATGCTATTCATCATTGTATATCATTAGCAGTATTTTTTTCATAGCCACTTTTTTGAGTGAATCACCCTGGTCAAGGTCCTGTCCCAGTTAAGGCTGGGCAAAAACGAATAATTTAGAATTCGAATCTAATTCGAACATTTTTTTTCAAACCGGATCGAATCACTAATTCTTTGTAAATAACAAATATCCCATTTTTACTCTTATAACTTGTCCCCATTGTTCAAATAAAGAAATTTTTAGTTTGTAGTGTATATCTCAGTTTCCACTCAAAGCAACAATTTTCATATTTTTAATCGAATTTCACCAAAATCGATTGCACTTCTACGTTAATAATGAAAATCCTAGATCACTTAGCGTCCTAGTTCACTGCGTCCGGCTGTGCTTAAATTGAATTTCGATAATAACAACAAAAAACTAAGGAATTAAATATCCGTCCTGTAATAGGGGCTTTGAACTCCAACATATTTCTAGCCTGTTGTTGGAGGCGAATTGATGGAAAACAAAGAGGTGGTAAATGGCTGTAACATCTCCCAGGGCAAATGCTACTCACGGCACTTTAAGACAGAAGTTTTGATGGATTTGGCTCGACGAAATTTTATACTTTATATTACCGATAATTTTTTCAACACAGGCCAAACCACTGCGTCCCAGGGAATGCTTGTTCAACCAAAAGAAAATACGACATCACACACCCCTGTTTCTTCACCATTAAATAATGTAGACGCAGTGACAAACTCCACATCCACCCAGGTAGGCTTTGTTGTTGATAATTATAGTTTTTGATTGACATATATTATAACTAGGCTGGGCAAAACCGAATCATTTAGAATTCGGATCTGGTTCGGATAATTTTTCAAATCTTATCAAATCGAGGTTATCTCTTGTCTATTATAAATCTATTATGAAAATCGAAAAATTTATATTTATGAATTGCTATAAGATTTCCATGCAGTTTTAGAGGCAATATACACTTTCAATTGTTTTATTTTATTATTTGTAAATTATTTGCTATAGGCCGTCCGTGAACCGAACAACAACCGATCACGCCTTCCCTGTGCGTTCCAACACCCCATATTTGGCCAAAAAAGTCATTTTTGAATATTTTTCCAATGCCGGCAAATAAGCTTACTGTCAAAGGCCAGTGATTCTGTTGCAGTTTTTATTGCAGTGTGAGTAGACTCAGTAAAACTGGAAAAAGCCCGTATCTACGAGTCTATAAACTTGTTTTTGCTCATGCGTAGCGCGTGTATAAGGCTTTGCTAAGGATGATCAACCAAAAATATATTATATTTTGCCAAGCATGAGCCAAAGATGGACCTTGCCTAAGCGGCACGATCCATCATTGACTCATGCTGAGCAAAACATGTTTGGTAGAAAGGCTTCGGACTGGGGTGATAAAAACATATCATTCACAAGGATTCTTAATGTATAAAACTAGCTGCAAATTAAAAGTATTTTTTCGTGTCAAGCCGCTATTTTACCCACCCCTTTCTCAAATTGGTCCCGGTGCGACATCGCAATTTTCCAACATCCAATGTTCTTTATTTTACACCATCAAACCGTACTCTACTTATTTAGACGACCGGAAAAAATACTTCTATTGACGATGAGTTGACATCAAAGCAAGACACTACAGTTCCTGGAAAAGACTCTTCCACAACTCCGACAACGAAAAAGGGTGAGCATGCTACACTGTTAATGAGGAAATCGATTTCGTCCAACTCAATGGGTTCTATAATTCTACGTTTCCTACGTTGAAAGAATATTCAAACAAAAAAATTTCTTATATTTTAAAAATTCAGCTCTGCCGATTCTGAAAATTGAGTTTAAAACATTTCCTTTTTTATGTCAATGGAGCGAAAAATTCTCAATAAACAACATTTAAAGAAACAACATTTTTTGGATGAATTAAAGCACTCCGAACACATTCCACGTAATTTGGCGCATCAGTCAATCATGAGTACGTCCCTGCCTCCTCCCGCGTCCCCTCTGAGAATCTTCAAGCCCCCTTTTAACTGACCTAAGGCTCACTATTGGCTCATGAGGCTAGGCAAAATCGAATCATTTGGAGTTCGATTCAGATTCAAATAATTAATTCGAATCGGAGCCGATATTCACATTTTTGTTATTACAACTTTTCTCCATTATGAAAATTGAGAAAATTTCTAGTTACGAATAATTAATATTAAACCTAAACAGACCTGAGGCCAATTATTTTCAAATCACACTCCCTGTCTATGAGCGCAATTTCATGTTTTTTGATGAAAAAATACAATCGACTTTCGTCAAATTTGACAAAATCGATTGCATTTTGTCGGTAAACAATGAAAATTTTACTTTAGTCAGGCGGTAGATGGTTTTACCGTCGCCCAGGGCAGATGCCACTCACTTTACCATGGCGGTTCAGTTCCATTTGAGATGTTTCCCGTTTAGAGTGCAGTTGCTGGTACTACATCTTTAAATAGCTATTTGCTATTGAATGGCCGTTGTTTGGTTCCTTTTGGGAGCTGCTTCCGGCCTTGCTTAGAGTGAATTTTATTAAAAACACATTCGTTCCTTTGAACGATTCACGACTGAATCGAATAACTTGCGTTCCTGATTTAATCCAATCACCAAATCTAGTTGTACAAACCTATCACAACGGTCGCCGAAGGTTAGGGTAATCTCATTTGGACAGCAGACCTAATTCTGTTCTTACTTGAATAAGAGTTGTCATGGGTCGATAGTTGGTTACTTTTAGGCGCTGCTTCCGGCCCTGCTAAGAGAGAATTCCGATAAAAAGGATTTGCTGAGATGATTCATTCAAAATCATTCACATCAGTGTGCGCGATGGCCTAGTTGATAGCATATTGACATCGCGGGTTCGAAGTTCCGGCTCGGGACCACCATTCGACCCAAGGTGTAATAACTTGGGTAGGCTAGGCCAAACTGGAAAGATCGTATAATTTCAACATTCCATATTCTGAGTGGCTCCAGTGTGATTCGCTTCAAAAAGAGTGGCTGTAAAAAAAGCCATGGCGATTCTATCAGATCATTTCAGCTAAGTCTATTTTTATTCCTGACTCCAGTAAGAAGCACTACTTGGGGAAGCATGAACCACAAATGGATTGCATTTCGACGGCGTGATCCATTGGTGACACATGCCTAACAAAACATGTTTGGTCAAAAGCGATAGGTTTTTATGACCAGCCTTCGGAGTGGATTTCCTTGCCAATGCCTTGCTTGTAACAGCGGCTGCTTCCTACCTACCGAAGTTAGTTATCACTCCTTGGTATTAGTGGTGTCCATGAATTAACGAGTCAGTGTCGCCTGGACTCGAACCTGAGATCTTAAACTCGCGATTCCAACAAAGCAACCACTAGGCCTTTGCACCAACAAAATGTTCATACTGAATACAAGGGACAATGAGCCTGCTCCGCATTCACAATAAAAAATAATTCTATTTCAACAAGTATAACAATCTGGCACGTCACCACGATAACTTTAAATCCAGTTTCCAGGCATTTTATACTAGCCAAGTTTAGGTGTAAAAATCGTCGGTTGCATTCTGGATGTAGCTTCGTTTGCTGCCCTACTGATCTCTATGAGTCAAAAATATTCCAAACTGAACCACTATAATAGAGTGCAATGAAATTTATCTTCCTTGGGGTATGGCAAAACCACCTACCACTTCTTTGATTCCTTTTAGTCGCCTCTTATGACTTGCAGGAAATACTTTAGAGGAATTATAAAGCCCGCACATACAGAGTTTTGCATGGGATGATATGTCTGTTGCTTGTCTCATTTTCACAGTCACTTATTTGAGTGGATTATCCCAAACAAGGCCCTGTCTAGGGCTGAGCAAAACCGAATCATTTGGAATTCGAATACTTTTTCGAATCGGATCGAATAACGAATTCGATGTTAATAACAAATATTAAAATTTACTATTAAAATTTGTCTCTATTCTGAAAGCCAAGAAATTTATAGTTTATAGTGTATTCATAATGTGAATAATTTTCATTTTTAACGACAAAATATATTCCATTTTGGTCAAATTTGATCAAAATCGACTGTATTTGATCGTTAAAAATAAAAAGTAAGTATTTGTTTCTATGACTGATTCACGATTGATTTGAATATACTGTGCTTCGAATCGATTCGAATCACCAAATCGAATTGCCCAGCCCCAGCCCTGAACCAGCGGCCATTTACAGGGAAGAGGGTTGGTGTTCTCGGAAAGATACGGTTTTCCCCCGCATGGCAGAGCCACACGAGAAAAATTTCCAATCGAAACATCACAACAATTTTAATATGCAAATTTTTATTTTCAGGTGTTGCGAACGACCCGAGTTTTGCTGGTAAAATCGTCGGCATTATGCTTGGTATAGCTGCGTTTACTGCATTACTGATCATCGGAGGAACTGCCTTGCAAAAGTACTTGAGAAAACGAGCAATTAAAAAACCCGAAAAACCAGATCCGCCAGCGGACTTCAATAACCCTGTCAATTTTACCAACAGTACAGATTCTTCGGTGTGAAAAAATGAGAAAAATCTTGTTGCTTGTAATCTTTTGCCAAAGATCTTTCTTCGTATATTCGCAACAAAATACCGCACTCCCAGTCAGAAAGTTTTCAAAGATCCAAAATATATTTTGTCTAACATGAGTCTCTGATCCCCTCTCTGGCGCGGCTCGTCTGTGACTTGTTGCCAAACATAAGAGCCACGTAATCCGGAAAATTTTAGTATTTATCGACGTCGACGAGATCTCTAGCGCCTGCTTGGCAATTTTATTTCCACTTCTTAGAGTGGATCACCCTCTCCAAGGCCCAGTAACAGCGGCCACTTATAGACGGACAGGGTTACAATCTTTTTTTTTATAGCCACTTCTTAGAGTGGATCACCCTCTCCAAGGCCCTGTAACAGCGTCCACTTATAGACAGACAGGGTTACAATTACTGGAAAGATATGATCTCTTCCTGTTCGGCTTAGCCCAGCCAAGTTATTACACGCTGGGTAAAGAGGTGGGCCGAACCCGAGATCTTCAACCTGCGATGACAACATGTTTAACCACCAGGCCAAATGAAGTTTCTGATTGGGAATTTACGCGCGAATATTCAAGGAGACGTTTATTTAGTTTGAATGCATTTTAGTTGTTTTATTCTTGATTCTGATCCGAATTCAAAGGAACTATTTCGTAATCTTGCCTAACGTTAGTTATTATTGCTGTTGCATCTTTTAAATTATGCAAAATATATCCTTTGCTGTCGTTTATGAAGAGTGGCTGTGAAAAAAATAGTATTAATAATTTGCTACAGAAGCAGTCTGGGATAGGTTCTAATTTTTTATTGAAATTCAATCTGAGCAAGGCCGGAAGCAGTGCCTAAAAGGAACCAACTGACGACCACTTAATAGCAAAGAACTACTAAACAATGTAGTGCCAGAGCAACTGCACATAAAACGGAATACATCCTTAACGGAACTGAACCGCCATGGTAAAGTGCAATGAGTGTTATCTACCTTGGTCGATGGTAGAACCATCTACCACTTCTTTGCTTTCTTTTAGTCGCCTCTTACGACACGCGTGATTCTATTACACACACTATTCTAAAGCCCGTGCCTAAAACTCTGGCTTTCACATAGGATAGGATATCATTTTTTTCCTGCGGCCGAGAATACAGCTTAACAATATAGCGAACCACGACCTTTCGTGCAGATATCAGTTCCGAATCGATGTGAAGGTTTTGGATTATCGTATTTCTCATTTTTCCTGCGCATGGACCTGGTTGGTGGACGAAGCCGTAATCAGCGTGCACCGCCGAGTCGTCCACCAGACCTCTCGCATTTCACCATTGACCCTCTTCATGGCCATCAGAAATGCGTAGCTCGAAGTGTATTCCCATCGCTTTACCGATTGAGCTCTCCTCCCCCCCCCCCCCCCCCCCCGATTCAAGATTCAGTTATGTATCTTCGAAGACTATATTATTATCCAGTCAGACAATTTCCGTTACACTCTTAAAAGGTTTTACACGATATCGCTATTTTTCTTTATCTTAAATACGCCCAGAGCGAAGTTTTAAGGAACTTTTAATAGGTCATCCAAAACCACTTTTGTGCAGAGATATATTAATTAACGGCGGAAATTAAGACTAATAGAATAACCATTCGCAAAAGACAAGTAGTGATGAGAGCCTAGTTATTTCCTAAACTAGGTAATGCCTAGATTAAAAAACAGGTAAACTAGGTAATGGTCGTTTGGCTGCATTTAAGGCATTTTGAATATATTTGAAAATTAAATTCTCAAATAGTACCTACCTATTTGCAAAACTGGTAAATTTATCTATTTTACCTAAGTAATTTACTAAGTAAAATATCAGCGAGAAAACTAGGTGAAAGTTAAACCAATAGGTAAGTCATATATTTTATACCTAGTTGCAAAATAGGTTAAGCTACCTATTTTCCCCACTAAATTTACCAGGTAAAAATTCGAACAGAAAACTCGGTAAAAGTTCAACCAGGTAAGTTATCTATTCTTGAAACTAGATAAAAGTACTCAAAAAATAAAGTAAGTGAACTTGGTACTTTTATCTATATTTGCCAACACTAGACTCGAGTTGCGAAAGCTTGCGATCCGCGCGATCGTATAAAAGCTGTGTGAAGACAAGCAATGAATTTTATTTCAGTTACGATAAGACCTCGTAAGTGTTCAAAATCTGACTGTTGGCCTGACATTGCTGTTCACTATTTGCCAGGAACCATCCACTGACTGGTGTATCAAGAATCAAATCGATTTGAATGCATATCTGATTCGAAGGATAGGGATTCGAATTTTCATTTTTGGGATTCATTATGAGTTCAAAAAGGTTTTCTTAATGATGTTGAAATTTTACATGACTTGAGTGAGAAGCATTTGGGTATCGCAAGTTGAATATCTCTGATTCGAATCATATCTCTCCAACAACTCCAACTCTGTCCACTTATAAGTGGCTGCTTGTACAGACATTGGTCAAGGGGATCCACTCGAAGGAGTGGCTATAAAGAACATTTATACGTTTAATTAATGGGCAATTTAATGAAATATTTCTACATTTATTTTAAAATGGAATCAAGTTCGGAATAATTCGATTTGGAATGACATGATTCGATATTAAATTCTAAATTAAAATGTTTGTGCAAAATGTCAAATTCTAGAATAAAATGTTTCTGAATCAATCTACGCCGATTACAGGAAACTGCAAGATCGCTCTGGTAATAATAAAAACACGTAAGATATAGAAATGTTTTAATTGATACATTGCAAAGTAAAATATAAGATAAAATATATATTTGGCAGGTTAGTACTGACATAGATATGCATTTGATTATAGTACGAAGGACTCGACAATTCGATGCGGTTGGATTTGAACGGAAACACAAATTACCCGATTCAGTCGTGGATCGGCCATAGGAAGTGGGATTATTAAATTTCCACGGAGGAACTGATAAAATTATTCGATTCTGATTCGAATTCGAACGAGTAAAGGAAATTTTGTCTTAACGTCTTTTGTTAAGTAACAGTCGCTAGGCCCAGATCGGCGGCTCAATCTGTTAAACGCGATCGCATTGTCCGGAAGGCGGATGGTTTGATGATTGACCGTTTCACCACCGAGCGTGCCCTTCAGCAAGTCACTTCGCGGGTAGCTGTAACATAGAACAGATACACAGTCACTGTGAAGATCTTTGCTCAACGGCTGTTGGGTATAAGCCACCCGCATGTTAACGGACAGGCCATAGCCAATAATAAAAAAAACTAAAAAAGGGTATTAGTCACAGATGGTCACTGATGATGACGCCACTGTCTAAGCGCGGTATATCTGTGGCTCCTGCTTCAGGAGACCGAATTTTTAACTGGAAACGCCATGACATAGATATGCAAATAAAATGTTTTCATTTTAGAAAAACAGGACAGAGACCATTTAAAGGAGTCAACGAGTTCTTGAAGATTTCCAGTTGTCAAAACGGTTGGGGGGACTCTAGTCGATGACTAATAGGGCTGGGCAATTCGATTCGGTGATTCGAAGCACAATTTTTTTGATTTAATCATGAATCGTTCACAGGAACAAAATCTTGCTAAATATACTAGAATTTTCATTTTTAACGACAAAAAGCTATCGATTTTGGTCAAAGTTGGCCAAAATCGATATTATTTTGCCGTTGAAATATGAAAATTGTTGCTCTTAGACAACGTAATGTGAATTGATAAAACAATATAAACTATAAATTTCTTGATAACCCTGATGGAGACAATTTGTAAGAGTGAAATGAGATATTTGTTATTTACATGAAATTAATGATTCGATTCGATTCAAAAAAAATATTCGAATCAGAATTCGAATTCCCAATGATTCGGTTTTGCCCAGCCCCAATGACTATCACGAGTCACTTTATCAACGCATTGTTTTTACTCGAGTCATTGTAAAAAAATCTGACTTGTACCCAATTTTACGAAACATGAATGTGGCTCGACTCGGGACTTGGACCATAGTTGACAACACACGGTTAGACCGATATCTATATTAAGACTGTGAATGTAAGACTGTGTTTATGATGTGTTTACATCATAAAAAAATTTGATGATTTCCAATGAAATTTTTTTTGTCGAAAATACACTTTGTTAAGTATGAGTCACTGATGGACCGCGTCGATGAGACGCGGTCCATCTGTGGCTCATGCTTGACAAAATAAAAGTTCTGATAGGGGGTGTTAAACAAAATGGTAAAAGTACTGCAAAACGACTTCGCCATCGAATAATATTGAATCGAAAATTTACTAATACGAATTATATGGATCTAATCTTAATATTAATATCAAAATTATAAGTAAAATTACGAAAACGGCACTCAATGAAAAAAGCTTTTTTGCAACAATTTTTTTGACAATTTTTGATAAGATTATGTGTTAAAAAAAAAGATGTTGCAAATCGCTTTGGATTAGATCAATCAAACGTGGAAAGAAAGCTTAAATTTGCAAAAAAAAGTAAAACCAAAAATCCGTCATTATTGCTTTAAAAACGTAGGTTAGGGTAAATGAGATAAAAAAAAAAATTTCAGTAAACTTTTTGAAATTATTAAAAGTACTTTGAGAAAGAATGGCATTTCTTGCATGTTTGAGACCCATCAAGGACAACATAAGCACTTAAAAACCCTTGCAGTTACGGGCTTGATAATGTCCCCGTACCGTAAAAGAAGACTAGAAGGAAAGAGAGAAGTGGTAGATTATGTTATCATTGTCCAGGGCAGATACCCCTCACTGTACTTTACCATAGTGCTTCAGTTCTGTTTGGGAATGTTTTCCACTCAAAGTGCATTTGCTTGTACTACAACTTGTAGTAAGTATCTCATTGCGATTGAGCGGTCGTTAATTGCTTCCACTAGGTACTGCGTCTGGTATTGCTTGGAGTGAATTCCATTGAAAAAAGTGAAATATTAGAGGAGTTTATGTTACAGAGATTATCAGAGAACCTTCAAAAAATTTTAAATCTAATAAAATATGCATTTTACAGATAAAATTGTTGGATATAGGCAGTCGGAGATACATCTGAATCATTGGGAACGAACAGAATCCCCCGAACAAAGCTTCCTATAGCAAAATTGTGCCACGGTTGTACTCATTTCGGAAGTTATTCCAACTCCAGTAAGTGGCGACATGGGATGTAAAATCGTTGTGGGTGTGTATATATAAATGGGAGCATTTAAAAAAATTAAGCGCGAGAAAAAATTGTTTTTTTCTGTTTATTACAAAAATACTTCATTTTGTGACCCTACCAGCAGCATAAATTTTCTGCGAATGAGCATATTAAATCTCAAACTCTTTGTTCGCAGAAGTTATGATTATAAAATAATTATCAGATTAGAGCAGAAAAAAAAAAATTCTTTGGATTCCTGATCATAAGGTAGTATTGCTATTAAAAGTAGCAGGGCTGTTATAGGGCTGAACAAAACCGAATTATTTGGTATTCGAATCTGATTCGAATATTTTTTTTTTTCGCTGAATCGGATCGAATCGCTGATTCTTTTAAAAATAACAATTATCCCAGTTTTAGTATTACTTTTATTGTTTCCATTATGATAATCAAGTGATTTACAATTACGAATATCAAATATTAGTTTAAACAGAATTAAACGCGCTGCATTTCAATTACACTAAAGTCTAAAAACGAAAATTTCATTTTAACGACAAAACACAATCGATTTTGGTCAAATTCGACCAAAATCGAGTGCATTTTGCCTTTAGAATAAAAAATTCCACTTTATTTAGCAAGTTTTTGTTGCTGTGAACGATTTATGATTGATTCGAATCGATTCCAATCTCGGAATGAAATTGCCCAGCCCTAGTTGTTATACATGTCTAGAGGATTTGGTGTAGCTTCGTTCTTACTCTCTTTGCTTTCCGTTTAATAAAGTACAAAATGTGCTTTGCAGATGGAGATAAGTTTTTCGACGTAATGAGAGTCCAATGATATTTAGTGGCACAACACAATATTGAAAACTAAGATGTCTTATATTTGAGTTTCAAATATATTTCGATACTAGACCACGAATGGCGACAGAAGTTTTGTAAACTTGGAGTGGATATATAAAATATAAAGAAACGCTTGCCAATAAAAATGGCGCGCCAAAATCGCGCAGAAATTTGTTTGCTTTTCATTGAGTAAATTCACCAATTATAGATCAAAAGATAATAAAAAAAACTATGATAAACGCGGTTTGCCCGATTGCTTCGAATCTCACAGCAAAAAGATGTTTACTTCTGTCTTTCACTAAATCAACCCATTTTTCATAGAAAATAAACATCAGATTAAAAAATCAGATAAAAAAGATTCCTGATCACAAGGTAGTATCGCTATTGAAAGTCACAGGATTGTTAAACATGGCTGGAGGATTCGGTGTAGCTTCATCCTTGCTTTCCTTACTTCTCCATTTGATAAAGTACAAGGCAACTAGAACGATAAGGACAAGAAAAATCAGAACCCCAATAACAATTCCTGCGATCATTCCACCGTCTGGCCCTGATGATTGCTTGCCATGTACAGCTGTAAAAATGAGAAATTGCATTTAATTTTTTTGAAATTCACTTTGAGCAAGGGTGGAAGTAGTGCCTTAATAGAACCAACTAACGGCCATTTACTGTCAAAGAGCTACAAAAAGATGTCGGCAACTTTAGTCTAAAAAGAAAACACGGCAAATAGAACTGAGCAGTTATGGTAAAGTGCAGTCAGTGGTATCTGCCCCGGACGGTGGCAATATCATATACCACTTATTCGCGTCCTTTAAGTGACCTCTTACTACAGGAAATAAAAAGTAGGAAAAAGACGTTAGTACTATTCGAAAGCACATACATACGCGATGCCATAGTGGTTAAACATGTTGGCATCGTAGGTTGAAGATCTCGGGTTCGAGTCCCGGCGAATCCGTTTCTCTTATCCATGCTCACTACTCAACCCAAGTTGTAATAACTTGGGTAGACTAAGCCGAGCAGGAAAAGAACATATCTTTCCAGCAATTGTAACCCTGTTCGTCTATAAGTGGTCGCTGTTACAAGGCCTTAAACATGGTGAGCCACTCTAAAAAGTGGCTATAAAAAAATACAAGTCTTGAAATTTTGGAAAACGGTATTTACAATGTTTTAAAGAAACCAGTGAACTATTATTTTCAATTACGATTTTATTTTATTGAAATTCACCCCAAGCAAGGACTGTAGCAGCCACCAAAAGGAACCGCAGCAACTTATAAGTCAAAGAGCTCCTACAAAATAAGGAAGGTAACAACTGTATCTTAATCGTAAACGATCCAAACAAGGGTAAACGTTTAATGGTAAAGTGCAATGTTCGGTATTTGTCATGGCCTATGACAAAACGATCCACCACAGATCTACGGAAACGGAAATGAACCCGTATGGTGAAGTGCAGTGAGTGGTATGTGCCCTGGACAACGGTAAAAGCAGTGATGAAATACAGTGGGTTTGCTTACCTGAGCTGTTATTAGCCGGAGTTGGCTCAGTGGTTGCTGATAACGATGTCGTCGACTTTGTGGCCTTCGAAATTTTAATTCCGGCTATTGTTGTGGTTGACTTAGTGGTCTTAGGTTGCGTAGTTGTTTTATGTTGCGGATTTTTAGTAGTTGTAGTTTTTCTTGTTGTAGTTGTCCTTGTTGTTGTCGGCCGTACTGAAATTTTAGTAAAATCCAAGAAGTTTAAAAGGAGAGGAAACTATTCATCGGATTTTTTTATTAAAGTTTGCTAGGGCGAAACCGAATCATTTAGAATTAGAATCGGAGTCGGAAAGGTTTTTCGAATCAGATCGAATCATTAATTTCATATTATCCCATTAGTACTATTACAAATAGTCTCTATTGCTAATATAAAGAAATGTATAGTTATACATATAAACAGACTCAAAAGAAATATATTTTAAATTTATACCACAACATGTCTAAAGAGCAAAAATTTCACTATTTTGTCGCTAAAAATAAAATTTTCGCTTCATTCACCAAGTTTGTGTTTCAATGAACGATTTACTATTTATTCGAACGAATAATTTGTTATGATCATTTTGAAAAAGACATACAAATAAAAAAAGAACATTTTTGCACGGCTTCAACTAGTCTCAAATGAATGTCGAGTTCAACACCGGTAAATTGCCAATTGTCTGATATCTGTAGTTAGTTGTATAAAAGTTTTTCCTTTCACCCTTTAATTTTAGCACCGTGTTTACTTATCCAGCGTTTGCCACCTGGGTTGCTCATGGTTTCTGACTATTTAGCACAACCGGTGATATAAAAACAGTGTTTTGCCAACAATTCGAGTATCTTTTATATATATATTTTATATTGTGGGCGCGATGGTCCAGTGGTTAAACATGTTGGCATCGCAGGTTGAAGATCTCAAGTTCGAGTCGGGCTCGTTAATCCACGCACACCACTCAACCCAGGGTGTAATAGCTTGGGTAGGCTAAGCCGAATAGGAAAAGATCACTTCTTCCCAGCAATGCTAACCCTGTTCGCCTATAAGTGGCCGTTAGTACAGGGCCTTGGGCAGGGTTGAATCCACTCCAAGAAGTGTGGCTATAAAAGCTATATATATATATATATATCATATATATCCTATATATATATATATATCCTATATATATCCTTCATCAGAGCAATGGAAAACTTGTAGCCAGGTTCAGAAGTTATTATTACGCCTTATCAGTTTAGATGATTCTTTATATTATGTTATCTTTATTCTTTAGCCCTTTTAGCCCTTAATAATTTTAAAAATTTATATATATATATATATAAATAAATATGTTAGACTTATTGTCATTCATTTCCATTGCACTGATGGAGGATATCTGAATAGATATCAGGAACATCGACAAAACATTCATGAGCAATTGTACTTACGTGTTGTTGTATCTGTAATCACGACATCTGGCAATGTGGTTTCCATCTCTCCTTTTAGATTCGTGACTGAAACAAGAACAAAAATTTATTAATAATCCATTGCCATGATGTTTTTAGCAAGCTGTAGACGAGGTCTTTGGAATTGTTCTATTGTATTTATCGCATGGGAGGTTTTATGTTTTGGATAAATTTTCATTTTATTCAATTTACTGTATACCAACTGTTTTCTAAGTTGCTTTGTTTCATATGCTACTCCCTACCAAGATTAGAGTATGAAATTTTACAGTAAAACCCTCGGTTGCTCTGTTGTTTGGCGGGAATTGACTTAATAACTTACTAACGGGGATTTCAATTCTCAAGCTCTCGATGTCAACAGCATAACGAGGCCATGGAGGCGAAATTGAAATTCTTGTATTTTTTAATTTTGTTTCTAATATTAAATGAGTGGGAAATCTCTTGTATTTCAGCCGTTCACGAAGAACCGTACACTCCCATTCATGAAGCAAACATAAAGGTTTGTAAGACGCAATGAGTATCATCACAAGTCGGAGATCTTGATTTGAGATTCGTATATCGTCAAGTCAAAAAATTTTGTTCGAACCATGATTCGGTTTTTCCCAGCCCTAGTCGTGGTCCGCAATAAGGTAAGTTTCCTTGGATTTTCTTGGATTCCCTCACGTGTAAGATAAAAATGAAATCTTATCCTAAATGTAGCCGCTGTCATATGCTGCGTTCAGCGTGATCCACTTAATGAGCGACCATAAAGCACTTCAGACTTACTGTTATAATGCAGAATGAATCCATCTTTCTTATGATCAGGGTCAGAGTTGAAGACAATATGCACAGCGTGGACCTTCGATACTTCTAAAACTATTGGTGCAGGCTGCTCTCCTCCTGAGAAAGTCGCCACTCTTACGGAATTGGTATCCGTGTCATTAGCATATGTATAAATTTTTAAAGTATCGTTCTTAGTTTCCAAGTTAAAGTACGAGAAATAAATATGCATTTGATGGTTTTTTCGCGTTTCTTCGTCCTTGAGGTATTTATATGGAACGTACACTGTCCATCCACACTTGGCCTGGTTATGATAATCTCCCGGCCATCGAGGCGAATAGATGACTCCAAAATCACGTTTATCGAAAACCCCTTCACACGATCCGGCTTCAACTGAAGAAAACAACATAAGGTGGATTCGAAACCAACAAAAAATAAACCGTTACATTCAACGCGAATTGTTCTTGTAAACGATTTCAATATTTATTCGAATAATTTGTGCCTTTTTGCCCAGAGACGATTTGAAAAAAAAAAATGTTTGAACTTCTTCTTTGTGTGATCTTATATAGCGTTATATTTAGGGGGGGGGGGGGGTGTCATCGGGTTAATAGATGCAATTATTTATTCATTTATAGACCTTGAAATACATTTTCACATTTTTTTGCCTGGACCGCCTAAAATTTTTAAGCTTTTTTGTTGTTATCCAAAAAGCGATGGGCACACTATGGCCTTATTATTGAGCCACAAATTTTTCTAAATTCCCTCCCCGATTGTTAGGGTTCTGAATACTACACTGAGCGTGAGCTAGATGAGGTGAGCGGTTAGCTCAAACGGCAAAGCGTTAAATGCGCCTCGAGCTACGCATCACTAACGTCCTGGGTTCCGCGGGGGATGATTACATGCGAGAGCGCTTCCTCCTCCAACCATGTCCACGCGCAGGAAAAACGAGTATACCTTCACCCCGGATTCGGAACTGGTGTCTGCACGAGAGGTCGTGGTTTGGAATATGGTTAAGCCGTATTCTCGGCTTTCCTCTACCGCAGGATAAAAATGAATTCCTATCCTATCCTAATCCTATGAGCACTAAAAATCAAGAATTAAAAAGTATCTACCGTCATAAATAGCAATTGCGTTATCCCCTCCGCAAGCCTGCATTCTGTCATTAGCACAAGGATATTGCAGACAATCGTGTGGATGTAAATGATTGATCAACTCTCTCATTTGGGATCCGTCTGCTTTCTCTGTCCCACACATACATGTATCGCCTCCTGTTACTCCTGCAACAAATAGTTGATAGTTGTGACATCGCCTAGGGATGAGTCTAGTGAGGGTAACCTAATTATTTCTTTCTATTATTTTATTACTAAGTAAAGTAAAATAAAGTTTACCACAAAGTATAGGTAATTATATAAAGGAAAATTCAACGCTTGTACTTCCACTATTTCAATACTCTATTGGAGTGAGTGTATTGAGACTAACTTACGGCCTTTTTCACTAAGGCCTGTCATCTGGCTCTTAGAAACATTGAACCTCCTTTTTTTCAGAGATTATTCAAATTGAAAAGGATAAATTTGAAATATCCGAAAATGAAACAAAACGTGATCTTCCCAAAGCAGTTGGAAGATTTGGAGCAAATTAAAACCACAACTTAAGAAACGTTCCTTTGGTGGTATTTCCTTTAAGACCAACTTACCTGCGTAATCGTATTTCTTGCTTCTACAAAAGTTCAAGCACCTTGCTATTCTCATTTCCGGGTCGTTTACTTGACTGTTCTCCCCATCCAAAATAAGATCTGGAGGAGGGCCGGTTGTTGTAACGTTTTGGCCTTTTGGGGGTGCATCGTCGTTCACGTAAAGCTTGAAACAACCAATTAGGGCAGGGGCTGAAAAATAAGAGCACGAAATAAATATCTTCTAGGAGTTTTGAGCAATTACACTCTCAGATGTAGTCCAATGTATTCAAGTGATTCAATATATATAGATATACATGTGTCGGTTTTTGTTTGGAATGTTTTTCGTTTAAGGTGAAGTTGCTGGTATTGGACTTTTTTTAATAGACGGACAGGGTTACAATTGCTGGAAAGATTTGATCTTTTTTTTGTTCTGGGTAGTGTCACACATTGGTAAGCAGTCTGGAACCGGTGGTAGATATGGATAAGCGAGACCGAGATATTCAACAGGATGCCAACAGGTTTACCCACTAGGCCATCGCGCCCAAATGTTAGTAAGGCTACTTGTTGTGTTTTTGAGTAGACGTTGGCTTTGCTTCCCGCATTAACCAGTCTAAAAAACTATCAAAACGGTTTTGTTAAGTATGATTGAACTGATGGATCACGTCGCGAATGCTTGGTTCATCTGTGGCTCATGCTTGGCAAAAGAATATTCCCGATTTGGGTACTTGAAACGAATTTAAATAAGAAAAAGTATAAGATAAAACTTCCAATGATTGACTTACTGTTGCATGTTGGAATATGACAATACGACCAACCCGGAGCCCCGTTCTTCATCACATAACACCAGGGGAATAGGCGGTTATTTGGATTTCTGTTAAAATGGTTGAGAATTAGGTGAGGAATCAGGAATGATGATGATGTAAAGGCATTAGGCACAAGTCTTTTGTTTATTTGATAAAATAACAATTTTGCAAACTCGGGCGTTCTTGCAATAATGCAACCCCATAATATAAATTGTAACGATGCACTTTGAAGTATACCGTTTGAAAAATTTTTGAAATAAACAAAATATCAGTATTTCTAGATATGGTAAAGGCTATATTGGAGTAATAATGAAGTGCGTAGCCCTCTAATTTTGAAAATATTACATAGTTTAACAGTAAAAAAAATTGCGCTTTTGACGCGATCGTCCTTTTACAAATATCACAAACTTACTATCGTAGGATTGTTATGCTTTAGTTGCACTGTAATAAAAGTACAGTACGCCATGTTGATGAGATTCATGTCAATTATGGGCTGTTGATGGACCGCCCCCTAGCGGTGCGTTCCATCAACACCCCATATTTGTCCAAAACTTTTTTCAATACCGTCATGTGAAATTACTGTCAAAGACCAGTGATTTTGTTGCATTTTTTGTTCTTTTTGTGGTCGTGTTCTTATAACTGTTTACTTTTCGCACTGTTGGAAATTCATTTTACAAACCAAAATAATATTTCAACATTTTAGAGAATAAATCGGAAAGATTGTACCTTTTCAACAACACTAACACTGTTCTTTTGTAAATGGCCCTTTTTACGGAGCCGTTATTTAGGGTGATTCACACAAATAAGAGTTTGTAAAAAAATTGAACTTAATTATCTCACAGCACTAACACCGTACCTGCAGTAATTCCCATCCAACGTAGAATTATCGAATTCGGATATATCTTGACCTTTCCAAGGTAAACAGACTTCTACGTTGGGCAATGTGGGTTCATACGATCCGCTTCCTTTTACGTAAGTGGTGTTCTGTTTTCCTGTGTAGTCTCTACCATTTGGAGTGTAGCATTCGCTATCTCAAGTGAAAAATAGAGAAGATTTGGACATGAGAATACATATTTCATGTTTATTTTTTAAAGCCACTCATTCGAGTGGGTCACCTTGTACTAGCAGACACTTATAGACGGACGGGATAAGGGGTGCTGAAATGATATGGTTTTCCCAGATCGTTTTAGCCTATCCAAGGTATTACACCTTGAGTTAAAGGGTGGGTTTGGTTTAACAAGCCGGACTCGCCGTAAAAAAATCCCGAGATATTGTGCTTCCAAAGTGATAACCAATAAGCCATCACACCTTCATTTCTATACATACTTATAAAAGGAAATATATAAAATAGCTATGTTAGAAATCCAAATAAATGAGTTTTTAATCTAAATTTGCTCAAACCACGGCATTACAAGATCTTCCAAAACAGCTATTATGAAAATAGCTACCTAATTGCAGAAATAAATACTGAGGATTTGTCGTCATTAAAAGACTTTGTTGATTTCTGTTGGGTGCCGTTTACGGACTTGTTTCGGACGAATTTCAACAATAAAATCATACCTTCTGGGTAAATTTGAATCGAAAAAATCAAGACTACTTATAATTAGGTTTTTATTGTTCTTATCTGAACTGTAAGTTATTCTAGAATTCTGATTAATTTTCTGATATTTTTAAGTGTGAAAATTCTGTAGCGGTTAAGAGAAATATTGTTTAAAGTGAATTTTGAATAATTTTGAAATTAGACTATAAAGACAACCACAAGGTGCTTCGAAACGTGGAAAATCTTAAAAATCTTTGCGCAGTAGCTTATTTCTAGTCTGTTTCAACTAGGGCTGGAATATTAGACTCGAATCGAATATTAGACTCGATTCGAAGAACAGATTATTCGAATCAATCGTAAATCGTTCATGCGAACAAAAACTTTCTATATGGATTGCAATTTTTAATTTTCACGACAAAATACACTCGATTTTGGTCAGATTAGACCAAAATTGATTGTATTTTGTTGTCAAAATGAAATTTTTTTGCTCTTGGACTTGAGTCTAATTGGGAGCACAACGCGTCTAATTATGTTTAGACTATTCTATTTAATTCGTAACTGTAAATTACTTGATTATCATAATGGAGACAATAATAATAATAGTAAAAATGGGATTATTGTTATTTTTACGGAATCAGCGATTTGATCTGATTCGAGAAAAATTATTCGAATCAGATTCGAAATCCAATTTATTCGGTTTTGCCCGGTCCTACTTTCAGGCAATTAAATCTCTCGAATGTCTTTCCAACGAAAAAAAATTTGCGCTTTGGGCGCATCTATTTTTGACTGTTTTACTTTCACAAACGATGTAAATTCCAGAGTTACAAAAAAAAATCGCTTGCGGCGCCTGGTAAGAAAGCGTTCGCAAAAATTTCGTTTGTGGAATGTTGAAAAAATATTTTATCCATACAGTGAATTTTGAATATTGTTTCCAATAAATTATAAGGACAAACAAAAAGATTATTTAGTGAGGGAGGGGAGAATCGAAGTCTTCAGCCCCCAAATCGCATATTTTTGGACAATTTTTTGACTTATTGGTGCTAATTATCGGCATCTCGGCTCAAACATAGGTTACAAATTTTATCAATACTTTCATTATAACTTTATAAT
Organism: Styela plicata; assembly: GCA_963675895.2. NCBI lineage: Eukaryota > Metazoa > Chordata > Ascidiacea > Stolidobranchia > Styelidae > Styela > Styela plicata. The sequence continues at coordinate 20,236,414 of OZ023142.1, read as the reverse complement.
TTGATCACAATTTTTTTAATATTTGCCCCCCCCCCCCCCCACTATTTTAACTTCCAAAACACGCTATTGAGTTCATCCATACCACTAATCTTACCTTTATCCATTCGCGTTTGTTGACATTTAGAAAAATTCAATATCAAAGCTATGAATAAAAACAACTGCAGAAATTATTCCTGATGCATTCGCCATGCTTGTTGAACGATGATTAATGAATAACTTAGTAATCTTATTTTCATATATCTGCACAAGACAAAACATTTTGGCTTTGGTAAATATAAATATATATATATATATATATAATCGGGAAAAAAAAAACGGCAACTGAAATGACAACTATCTCCTGCTCTTTATGTGGCAAACATCGCAAGCGCAACTGAACCGCTACGGCAAAGTGTAGCGAATTCTCTCTGCCCTGGACAATGGTAAAATCTGTCACTCATCTGTTAGTCGCCTCTTAGGACTCGCTGGAAATACAATCAGGCTGTTCTAAAGCCCGTAAATTATGCTTTTTAATAAAAGTGCTAAAACTAGTTATAAAAAAAATTGAACTAGGTTACCTAGTTATGCATAACCTAGTTTACATAAAAACCAAGGATGCCATCACTACGTGAAAAACAAGGATTTCCATCACAATTTTAACTGAGATTAACAAATCAGCACAAAAATTACGCCTTTAGCGATGACATAGCAATAATTATAATTTACGTGATTCACCTGTTTTGGTGAAAGTGATATCTAGCTCTGGAAGTCAAACTAGGTTGCCTAGTACATCTAGGCTACATCTAGATCGTGGAATGAATATAGATATATCTATACATAATCTACGTGTAAAAACTAAGGTTGCCATCAATATTCTGGGCTTAAGTTTACTATATAAAATAACTAATAAAATAATTAATAAATTAATCAATTAATAAAATTATAAATTAACACAGAATTGCGATAATAGCAGGCGATGGGTTGTAATGACATTTTTTAGTAAGTATGCGAAGTTCACCTTGTATTTCAAGTTCATACTTTCACCCATATTCGTGGATATTTGGTCTAAATTAATTTAACTTCTATCAAGATATATGTTTAGAGTTCACCTAGTGAATTATTTTTAGGTAATTAAGCAAATTTGCCTAATTTATAACAGGGTACTTACAAAAAATTAAATGCATGTAAACCAGGTAGGTAAATGGGACTGGGTAATTCGATTCGGTGATTCGAACCGATTCGAACCAGTCATTATTATTTACATGAAATTAGTGATTCGATTTGAAAGAATATTCGAATCAGATTCGAATTCTGAAAAGTTCGGTTCCGCCCAGCCCTATACGATATCCTATTTTCATTATCAATAGGATTTCCAATTATATCGTTTCGATGATGTCAAACTTTTATCATTAATTTGTTAAAACCAACAAAATGATGAATATCTAACTCATCTGATTTTCAATAAAGGTTCTACCAAGTTGGGAAGTGATACTAAGTTACCTAATAATACTTTACCACCTATTTATACGTGAACTTCGCTTTATTTTACCAATTTTATATCAAAACTAGCTTTCAATCGCCACAAAAATCAGCACGAAAATGCTACTTTTAATCAAGCAAAAACTAGTGATGTCAATTCTAAGTAAATCGGCAGCCGAATTTTACCTAGTTTAACTATTTTACTACATTTATTTTCAAAAAACCTTCACCTAGTTTCCTGCTCAACCATAGTTAAACTTTTGCCGACTTTTTTATTACTATATTATTACTGGGTAAAATAAAAAAAATTCCTTATTTACCCATATTTCCATAAAATGAGGTTTCAAAATATATCATTCCGTGATGTCAATCTTCAATTTTATAAAAAAAAATTATAACAACCAGCAAAACAATGATTACCTCGCTTTTCTGTTTCTTAATCAAAGTATTATCTACTTTTAAAAGCTATACTAAATCTTATTACTCATGCGTTCAGTTTTCTTTACTTTATCTAAAACTGGATTTAATAACTACATATATATCGGCACAAAAGTCGTCTGTAGCGAATAATGACATTCCATTTAGTAAATAAAATTAAACTCAAGTGCTTGACCTCAACTGTTAACGTTAGTTTATACGGTAAATAAAAACTCCTTGCTCCAGGCTGTTGCTCGTGACTCGGTTTTAAATCGTGAATAATACCTCCTACTATTTTTATGTATCGTATTATGTATACACTGTAACAAAAGTACAGTGAATTTACTGGTCATTTGCAGTAATTGCATATTTCCCAAGTTGAAAAAACGCCGTGTTGATGAGGTTTAGGCCAAATATGGGGTGTTGATGGACCGCACCTTCGCGGTGCGTTCCATCAACACCCCATATTCGTCAAAAAAGTCAATTTTGAATTTTTTCAATACCGCTAAGTGAAATTACTGCAAAGGCCAGTGATTTTGTTGCATTTTTTTTACAGTGTATACAAAGTAAAGCGAAACCACGTATAAATAACATGCAAATAAGATGAATAAGGAATAAGAATTCACTTAATAAGTTGATCAGAACAAGGTTGCAAGACACTAATCACACTTGAAAAGCGCATCCGGAAATAGTGGCGGCAATCTGTTTTTTCTTTATTAAAACAAATTTATCAGGAGACTACGCCAAGTATTACTAGGTAGTACCTTGAAAAAAAACCAGGTAAACTTCGTAATCGTCGTTTTGTCTGCATTTGAGACATTTTTTTATAGCAAATTTTTAGAGTGGATCACCCTGTCTAAGGCTCTGTAACAGCGGTCACCTATAGACGGACAAGATAACGATTGCTGAAAAGATATGCTTTTTCAGGTTCGGCTTAGCCTAACCAAGGTATTACACCATGGGTCGAGCGCTGGGCATAGATAAGCGAGTCGGACTCACCGTTACTCGAACCCGAAATATTCAACCTGCGATGCCAATATGTTTAATCACAAGGCCATCGCGTCCCTTATTTTGAATTGATTTGAAGTTCGAAATTAGCGAATTGTCTATTTCAAGCAATTTTCACAATGAATATATGATTTAGCTAGCTTTTGATACTAGGAAACCAATTTTTTGAACTAAGTATTTAGTTTATTTTTAAAGTATCTAGTTAAAAATTAAGTAAATTTAACTATTTTACTCTTAAAAATTTAACTACGTGAAAATTTATACTTAAAACTCAGTAAAAGTTAAACTAGATAAATCAGATAATCGTGAAACTAGGCAAAAGTACCCGGTAAACTAGGTATACTAGGTAAGCTGGATACTTTTACCTATAATTGCCAACGCCAACCTGAAACCACTATTGCGCCATCGGAACTAAAGAATTCTCATCCTTGACAATATTTGAACGGGATAGTATTAAAGTCAAAAACAGAAATAACGTGATCTCTTCCCCTTAGGCTGGGCAATTCGATTCGGTGATTCGAATCGATTCGAAGTACAGATTATTCGAATCAAACGTGAATTGGTCATAGGACTAAAGACTTGTTTAATGAAGTGTAATTTTTCATTTTAAAAGACAAAATACAATGGATTTTGGTCAAATTTGACCAAAATCGATTGTATTTTGTCGTTAAAATGAAAATATATATCGCTTTTAAGCCTGTTTTACGCTGAAATTTGTGATACATAACTGTAAATTTTCTAATTATCATAATGGAGACAATATTAATAATAGTAAAAATAGGATATTTGTTATTACATGAAATCACCTATTCGATCCGATTCGAAAAAATTATCCGAATCAGATTAGAATTACAAATAATCCGGTTTTGCTCAGCCTTACTTACCCCCGAAAATTGCAAATTTTTTTTAAGTTTTAAGCTTTCGAGAAGTCATAGCTTAATTTCTTCAAACTAATCATGATATGTCATATAAATCAGCAAATTGTAATATCTTGTTTTGGTTGAAGAATTGGGCCTACAATTACCTATAACGAAATTTCACAATGGGCTTAGCGGGCGCGATGGCCTAGTGGTTAAACATGTTGGCATCGCGGGTTGAAGACCTCGGGTTCGAGCTCCGGCGAGTCCGGCTCGCTTATCCACGCCCACCACTCAACCCAGGGTGTAATAAAGGAAAAGATCATATCTTTCCAGTAATTTTAACCCTGTCCGTCTATAAGTGGCCGCTCTAACAGGGCCTTGGACAGGGTGATCCACTCAAAAGAAGTAGCTATAAAAAAAAATACACGTCTTTTTTTAGGGTCAGATCAGGCGATTTCTGCAGATACCAAATAGAAAATACTTGATATTCTGTTGACTAAAACTAATACTCTGAAAAATGTTTTTCGATCTGATTTGCACTGTAACAAAATATGCGTCAAAATCACTGATATTTGACAGTACATTCAATTGGCGGTATTGGAAAAAATTCAAAATCTACTTTTTTGGTCAACAAACCGCGAGGGTGCGGTCCAGCAACAGCCCATAATTTGCATCAATCTCATCAACATGGTGTTCTCTTATCTTTGGAAATATGCGATTACTGCAAATGACCTGCACATTCACCAATACGCATTTGAACTAAAAATTCAATGTGCTGAAAATTTAACATTTTTGCGTCTAGCGCGAGTTTTTCACCCCGATTCACGTCAAAAATGCAAGTTTTATAGTAAAAAATATTGCGCATGTCACGTTCTTTTGGATTTCATTTCACGATCGTGGAATTATTTTAAATTTTATTCGTTCTCTTTCCAAGTTTCCATACTTTAAAGTAAATCTACCGCTAATTCAGAGTATTTTATAGTTTAAAAATTTAAAAATCAATCAACAGCCGATAATTGGCCCGAAATGTTGTTTTTTGGGTTTTTTGTAATTTAAAAACAAGCAAAAATGCTGTGAGACTCAAAAAATTTCCCTTTTTTTTTCAGAGCAGTATGTAGACACCGTATGTAGACTTACTTGATATCTCATTACAAAAGTATTATGAAATTTTATAGATATAAATCTCGGGTAAATTTCGGTAAATTTCAACAGATAGTAATATATATGAAAAACAGACTCACATAATCTATCATTTTATTTAGTTTATAGTCATACACTGTCATAAAAATACAGTGAAAATATATCATTTTTGACAGTAATTTCACTTGGTACTATTGAAACAAAATACTTAGCGAATCGACTTTTACATCCAATTGTGCGCTGTTGATGGAACGCACCGGCAAGATACCGTCCATCAGCAGCTTATACTTGGCATGTATCTAGGGCTTGGCAATTCGATTCGGTGATTCGAATCGATTCGAAACAAATATTATTCGAATCGTTAATCGTTCATAGGAACAAAAACTTGCTAAACGAACTAGAATTTTAATTTCTAACAGCAAAATGCAATCGAATCGATTATATTTTGTTGTTAAAATATGAAAATTGTTGCTCTCAGACATGGAGTGTGAATTGAAAATACATTATAAACCATAATTGCATTATTTCCACAATGTGGACAAGTTATAATAGTAAAAATGGGTTATTTGGTATTTACAAAGAATTAGAAATTCGATCCGATTCGAAAAAATTACTCAAATCAGATTCGAATTCCAAATGATTTGGTTTTGCCCAGCCCTAAACATGACATTAAGGACATTAATGTCTGCAAAATGATATTGAGACTTTTCGATATTAAACCATTTCGCTGAAAACGAGATCGATTATTTGCCATTATTTTTTGTGATTTATCTATTTTTACACTTGTTCTTGCTCCCATAATTTGAAAACCGAATAAGCATCTGAATTTGAACAAAACATGATATTAAGGACATTGAAGCCTGCAATATAATATTGCAATTTTTAGATTCAACACAATTTTTCTTTAAATTTTTGGTTATGATCAGCAGCCACATTTTTTGTAATTTATCTATTTTTTATAGCCCCTTCTTGGAGTGGATTACCCTGCACAAGGCCTTGAACAAGTGGTCCTTATAGTAGATAGTACAGGGTTAGAATTGCTGGAATGATATGATCTTTTCCTGTTCGGCTCAGCCTACCCGAGTTATTACACCCTGGGTTGCTTATTTCTGCTCGTATGATTAATAATCTGCGAAAAAGTCGGTAAAAATCGATTCAAAGGTATCTTTGTAACCGCATCAAAAATAATCAATAATATTTTCTTAGATTAATTTCAAAATTGGATTTTTTAGAGATTTCATGGCTTTAGTTATCATCACCTTATTATTAATTAGTTTTTGCAGATTATGAAATTCGATTTCATGAATCATGAGCCATATATAAACCTCGCTTTTATATTAGGATCCACATGAATCAAGCTTCACAACACGACTAATATCCTGAAGTTTCTATTTTTGTTATTAGTGAAATTCGGATTCCTATCAGATTAGCCGGATCGGACTCGCTGGGATTCAAACCCGAATTCTTCAACCTGCGATGCTAACATGATCACCACTAGGCCATTGCAATATTTCTTTGCATTACCATTGTTAAGAATGCTTGTCTGAGAAAGTCCGACTACATCCAAACGCGATTATAATTTACATATTTCTTAAAAGTATTTGTTGTACATTAAACTTATATAACCTGAGGCAATTTTCTTCTTGAGATAATGATCGATCACTTGTGTTGAATCATTCTCGCTTTGTTGGAATTAAGAGTAATAATGATGGTGCCGCATTGTTTATTATGACAAAATATGCCAGCAACGATGCATTTTGGTGAATTTGTTCCGAATTCTATATTTTATTATATTTTGGTGGGTTTGAGCCACAAAAATGTTAATTGAGGTGGAATATTTCTTCCTGTGTTACAAGTTAATTTAAGTCACATTTAACAAGCTTTATAACGAACCCGGCTCGGTGGCTCAGTCGATTAAGCGTCATCGCCCGAGAGGTTTCGCCCCGAAAGAGTGTCGCAAGGTTCGATGCTCGACCGGGAAGGATACTCACCATGGACAGGTCGAGTGTTCCTCACGGAAAATGTGATATTAGACAAAAACGCCATGTCTTGCACTGTGACAAAAATAAAAACAGTTAGCACTCTTTGACAATAATTTTACTCTGTGATCGGATTTGATTTTAAGAAAATCGACCTTTTCTGCCAATTATGGGCTGTTGATGAAACGCACCGCCATGGTGCGGTCCATCAACAGTTTATACTTGGCATTCGTCTCAACAACAATTTCGGAAATATATAGGTGCTGTAATTTAATCCGTAAATTTATCGCATATTTGTTACAGCATAGATACAAATGCTTAAACCCTCATAATATAAACTTCATTTGGCCGAGCATGAGTCACCGATGATTTGCTGATACTCTAGATCAAATATTATTAGCAAAAATGTACCATGAATTAAAAAACTAATGTTATTTTTTTTTATAAAAGTTCGCTCGAAGCAAGGTCTGTAGCGGTGTTTTAGAGGAACCGAATAACGGCCACTTAATAGCAAATGAGCTACTAGAAGATGTAGTCAGTACCAGCAACTGCACTCTAAGCAGAAAACATTGCAAACGTAATTGAACTACTATGGTGAAGTACAGTGATTAGTATCTGCCCTGGGTATGGTGGAACCATCTACCGCTACAGCAGTGATTAACTGCCAATGACTGGTATCTGTCCTAGATAGTGCCAAACCCATCTCATTTTCTTCCTTCCTTTTTTATTGAAATTTACTCACAGCAAGACCGGAAGCAGTTCTCTATAATGAACCGAACAATGGCCATTCAAAAGCAAAGATCTTTGGTCGACGGAAATACAATTCCATCATTCTAAGCCCCGAACAACAGTGTGAATGCTTTTTGCATTGCCCAAGACAGGTACCAATCACTGCACTTTACAGTATTGTTTAACTCCGCGTTTAGTGTCAATCCGATGTTTTTGGATAAGATTGCTTGCAATACTTGTGATTATGTCGGCTTCTTTTTGGCGCTGCTCACGGCCTGGCCGTGCTCAGAGAAAACTTCATTGAAAAAGCAGCTCCGTACATACTCAAGAAACTCAACTATCCAATATCTCATACTAAAAAGTGCTGACTAAGCATATTTTGTTAAGCATCAGTCACTGATGAATCGCGCCTCAAGGCGCGGTCCATCTGTGGCTCATGCTTTACAAAATAAAACTTCTAAATTAGTAATAATATAACGGATATTTAAACTAGATTTAATGCTTTTACGGAAAGTCATAATAGCATATCAACGAAGTGGGTCGCTTTTTATTCAAGTACCCGCTCTTTACTAATCACTGATGCGATGAGTCACGTGATTAAATAAACAGGCTTATACATACATTTTGTGGTCAAACCAATCGACCTAATTAAAAACACTTTATCAACAAAATTTTTGAGAAGATGCCGTCAAGCGTTTCTATATAGACATGTGGGTTTTAGAATAATCCTATCGTATTCAAATCATGATTAAAAAAAAAAAACAAGACGACTAAAATGAAAAGCAAAGGACCAAAAAGAAACGAAGAAATTATTTTAGCATCACCCAGAGAAGATACCACTCATTTGAGACGAGGCCGTCAAGCGTTTCTATCTAGACATTTGGGTTTTAGAATAATCCTATCGTATTCAAATCATGATTAAAAAAAACCCAAGACGACTAAAATGAAAGACAAAGGACCAAAAAGAAACGAAGAAATTATTTTACCATCGCCCAGAGAAGATATCACTCAATTCACTTTATTATAGCAAGGTTCAGTCTTTACTTGGATGTTTTCTCCTTGGAGTGCAAATGTTCTTATTGTAATTTGGCGTAGCTCTTTTGCATTACTTAGCTCCTTTCACAAGCTTTTCCTGTTTCGCATAGAGGAAAATTTGGAGTGTTCACTCTTATACAGACCTTTTGCTTTAAACAAGGTCACTAATATGATGAAAAAGTAGCGCAATATAGTACCAGAAATGCCGGAAATGTGGAACCAAAGTATTAGAGTACGTTGTGTGTTATCTGCTCTGTGCGATAGGAAACCAGGTTAGTATTATTATAGAAAGACATGTACTTTCCGAAAGGTGTGTTTCAGCCTCAAACTTATTACGTTCAACAAAATCTTAAAAAAAGGATATTTATTCGTACTATTAAAGTAACCTGCAAAAAAAAATTAGCAGTGCAGCATTTTAGCAAGAAAAATTAAATTCAAAAAAATATTATTATTATATCGATATTAATGGATCATACTGGTATCGCAAATTTGACTAAAAATGACAAATTAGTCGAACCTAAACCATATTTTCTTTTGTCAGCAACGATTGGAAATCATATTCACGAGAACCTCGACGTTTCTTGCCTCTATTATTACTGAACAAGCCTTACTACATGTTGTTGTACTATATGTTAGAGTAATGTATAATTCATTGCCAAAGCGAAGCTCAGTTACATTGGCCGCAGGTCAAAGGTGGCCACTAGGGGCGGAAGAGAGGTGTACGCACAACAGAGGCAGCTACTAAATACCTATAAATTAATTTTATTCAAATCAAAAACTTAAGTTATTGATTTGCCAGTGGAAATATGGAGCATAATCCACCTTCTCATTCTTGCTGACCAAGTGAATACTTGGGATAAAAAAATCGAAGGTGCGTTCCACCAACAGCAGCAATTGACCAAAAAACTGATTTTAAAGGTCAAATATCACAAAGTCAAATTACTGTAAAAAAGCAGTTGTTATTCTACATTTTTTGTTGCAGTTTTACGATTAATCAGTCGTGTGTTTGGTATTTTACATCCCTATCTCTCTTGCCAATCTATTTATGCAATCTCCTGCCTGACCAAAATACGAATTCCTTTAGAGGATAATAATTTTTTGATTCGCGCAATTACGGTATTTCATTCATTAACAAGCAACCAGTTTTTAATATCAAATCATTCCCCCTGAGAAAAAAATGAAGAAAAAGGGCGGTAAATGGGTTTTATCATCGCCCAGGGCAGATACCACTCACTATGCTTTACGATAGCAGTTAAGCTCCTTCGGAATATTTTCCACTTAAGTGCAGTTACAAGTACTACAGCTTTTTGCTATGTATAAGTCGTGCGATAACCTCATTTTATTTATTATTCCAGAAATCAGATAAATTATGCTGACTCATACTCGACAAAATAAAATGTCTGCGCTTTGGTTAAGGGTTACATTAGTTTTGAATAATGATCATTTAAACCCTGCTAAGTTTACTGAGGATAAAAGAAAGTGATAAGTAATCTATCGCTCTCTCTGTTACACCTAAGCCTAAAATAAATAACAGCGTACTATGCAATCTGCAGATTGACTGATACACGAATTCCTTCGGATAATAATATCTCATGACAAACAATCATCCCTGGTATTGCCAATGGCAAATACTTTTGCAGCTTGTATAATTCAGCGAATACTGCTGAAAAGAAAGTGAACTTGTCTTCAATCGCAATGTTAACAGAATCAAAAAAGAAAACGAAGCGCCAATTTCAGAACTTTTAAATTAAATATTTGTAGGACCAACGCGTGTCCTTCATCTGCGCTAAATGGGCCTATGGATCCCAGGCGCATGCTATAATATTGACTGATTTATTCATATTACAAAACTATTTAGAATTGATTACTCATAAATGTCAGCGCATTTAACGCGTCTTTCTAAAAGCTCTTGAGGACCTCGAACAAAATAAGAAAACGCCCCGAGGTCGAATGCTGTTTTGTTTTTAGAAATATCACGATGAAGGTTCAAGCAGTGTCGTGTACGGGCCATGTATTGTAATTATTTGCAAGTCATTACACGCGAACCGACGAGGGAAAGTTCGCTACAGTTTTATTTCAATTTACTTTAAGTAAAATAAAACCTGCTATCATGAAAAACAGGAACAAGAAACAATCAGAAAAAATTAGTTAAAACCTTGTTGGTCGAATATGAGTCACTGATGGATCGCGTCGATGAGACGCGGTCCATCTGTGGCTCATGCTTGACAAAAATACTTACCAATAGGGAACACGGCGAGTGGTATCATCACAATTGCAAAACCATATATGACTTGTTTTCTGGCTTTACCCATTGAATTTTTTTTCAGTCGAATCGAATCTTGTGAACAAACGAATCATCCTTCAAAAAACTATTATTTAGTAAAAATTCAATCTTATTTCAGAAAAAAAATCATAAGTATCATTTTGTTGACTTCGATTTATTGCAGAAATCGAATTGAATAGCTCATGATTCGAATATCGCGAATCAAATTGAATATGTGAATCAGTAGTAATATAGCAAATAATCAAAACGTTCCTTTTTCCAGCTCATAATTTACCTTAAAATTCGTTTATTGTAAAACAACGTTTTGGTGATTTCAAATTGGTGCTCAAATCGAATGAGTTATGCTTCGAAAATCACGAGTCGAATCGTACAGTAAATTGATTGTTCCTTTTCGGTATTTGTTTATTCATAGAAATCGAAACTTCTTATTGATGAGATTTATGCGAAATATGCGCTGTTGATGTTTTGTGTATGTTTAACTTCCTTCTCAATAATTTTGTATCGAACATTGCATCGCATCATTTGTAATGGTCGGTGTTATACCAACCAAAACAGGCATTGAAGGCGCAGGTTCGAGTCCCAGCAAGTTTGGTTCGCTAATCCATGGCAACCACTCAACCCAGGGTGTAATATCTAATTAGGTAAGCGAGGCCAATCTGAAACTTGATATCTTTCCAACAATTTAACCGTTCTATAAATCTATGAGTGGTCACTTGTAAAGGACCTTTCTCAAGGGGATAAAGAGAAACACCGTCAAGGCTCAGTGGCCATCTGTGGATCATGGTTGACAAATCGATTTTCTGATCGTGAATATACAAATGGATCAATAACGTATGACTGCAGAAGTGTAATTTGAATACGTCCCATTCATTGTTTTTACTTTTCATAATACGAATGCATTGAGTAGGAAAAGAAGGTTTTGACAATAAATCTCTTCCTATCAAGGCAGGCGAGATGGGACTTTGACCATGCAGATCCGCAATTTTTGAATATTTTTAATCAAAATTCGCGCATGGCAAGTCGGCATGAGACATATCATCCTAGATTAATCTATTCAAATCACTAGAGTGCAAAGAGCTACACGAATGCATGATTGAAAACAAAAAATCCCCATCCCGGACAGATGTCTATTGATGCAAGTTTCAAATCCATGCAGATTGACACGATTAGAACGTAGTGAGAAAGTTAGAGATTCCAAATTTCAGAAGTTTTTGGAAAACAAACGCTTTGAATTTTACAGTTTGTGACACTGTGAAAGCTTCCACAGTGAATAGATGAGAATTGGAAGTCAATCGAGAGGAACGGTTAAATTACTTTATAGCGCGTTTTCTGCGCCTGGTGTACGAGGCAGCAAAGAGGACGCAAAATATTTGTAGATGAAGTCAACTAACTGGAAGTGGCCAAAATCGAATATCTTTAGGTTTCGGTATGCAAAATTAATTTTTTTTCTGTCGAATCGAATATCATAAACGAACAAATCATCTTTTATAACCCTATTATTCAGTGAAAAAAATCTTGTTTCAGAAAAAAAAAAACCATAAGTGTCATTTTGCTGATTTCGAATTATTGCAGAAATCGAATCGAATAACTTATGATTCTAATATCCCGAATGAAATGGAATATTTGAATCAGAGGTAATATAGCAAATAATCAAAGTCCTTGTTTTATCAGGTTAGAATTCAAATTCACTTATTAAAAATGAAAAAACTTTTTGGTGATTTCAAATTGTTGCACAAATCGAATGTGTTATGCTTCGAATATCGAGAGTCGAATCGTACAGTAAATTGACTGTTCATTTGCGGTATTTGTTTATTCATAGAAATCAAAACTTCTTATTGATGAGATTTATGCGGAATATACGTTGTTGATGTTTTTGGTGTGTTTAACTTCCTTGTCAATAATTTTGCATCGAACATTGCATCGCGTCATCTGTAATGCATTGTCGTCTCTTTCAGCCCCGTGGTGGGGTTTCGACTCGCCGACTAAAAGGTAAATGGTCAGTGTTACAGTAACAAAAATAGGCACCGAGTCACGGGTTGCATGTACAACTCAAATTGAGAGACATTCGATATGGATTTCAGTTCTCGTCGTAATGTTACCTCTTCACTTCGCACCATGGCTGTAGTGCTCGGAGTCTTACTTGTCGTGGCTGCAATTTTCATTTGCTTGATGACCAGGTCAGTTAGTGTGAATTGAATTTTAATCTAATCCAGATCGTACTTCCATTAATGGCCCATACTTGGCAAAACTTATTTTGAGTCTTTCTGGCCTAACATCGACGCTACGGAAAATATTTCCCGTCGCACGAGGAACAGAGTAGAGTTTTTTCAGTAAATAAACAAAAAAGATTTTTTGTCGAAATTCACTCTGAGCGAGGCTAAAATCAGCATCTGGAAAGAATCAACTAACAGTCATTTATATGGCAAAGATCTACTACACAGCGTAGTACAACTGCACTGCAAACAAATATATTACAATAAGAAGTGAACCGCTATAACAATGTACAATGGTCATATGAGTGGTATCCATTTTGTGCGGTGATAAAGCCATACAGATTCCTTGATTTCGTTTTATGGCTTCATGGTTTCTCAACGCCTCCAAAGCCCCGAAATTTTTGTTAAAATTTCCGACGAAAAACAAAATTGTATTGGTATTGCTTAATGTAAAAGTGCTGATGATGGCAACTTTTTGAGGCTTCAAAATCGTGTAAACTCAAATTTTTTTTGCCTTTTCGAATTCTGAAACATTGATTCACTTAAAAATTTCGAGCATTCAGCGTTTTTTTTATTCTTCTCCTCATTCTGCAGTACAAATGTATTTTGGTTTTGAAAAAAGTTTCTTTCGCGTCACACATTATGACTTCATTTATCACGATGTCCCTACCTACAATGCAATACATTTCCCTCAACTAAAAACAAAAACCTATTGCTTAACTTAATCATTTTATATTTCTCCTTTATTTCAGCATTCTATTGACCCCACAGTAACGGTTGACCCCACGGTAACGGTTAGTATCCGAAGGAAATATTTCCATTTCGAGTCAGGTGCGGGACATAGAAAAATGAAGAACTAATAGTAAAGTAAAGAGCGGGTGCACGAACTCATTTTTTTTTTATCTCGCCTCAAGATTTGACACTTTTGCTACCTCCAATTCTTTTCACGAATATATTGTTTCAACAAAGCCTACTTGAGCGTTCACGAACGGTATTCATGAGCCTTGACCCTAAATGTCAGTTGAAGATTTTTCACTCTGGAGTGGAACAAGAGGGGAGTTCGACTCATTGACGAAAAGTATAGAAATAATACAGACCTCTTGGCCCGCGCTCTTAACGTCAGTGCTTGTCCAACAGTCAGGATTAGATTCAGATTAGGAAGTTTATTTTCATCAGCAGGAGAATTCGAAAGTGTGCCTAATGAGAAATAAATATTCCATATTGCAACAGACGAGGAAGCATAATAGGAATGTGTTATCTATCTAGTAAAGGTCTCCCCTCGAGTGTATTCAGTGGGGTTGAGGCAGCTCCGATCTGACGATCGAAAAATTACAAAGTAGCTTTAAAACGCAAAAAATCGACGCCATAATATATTCATAATTTAATCGAAAGAAATTTATAATTCCCTTCGCTTAAGGTTTTAAATACCGAGGATGTACCAACGTATCAGCACCGGCAAGTATCGGACGATTGTAGATGATTTTAACGTTGCCCAGGCAGATACAACTCAATGCACTCAACCATCGCGTTTGAGTTCCTCTTGCGATGTTTTCCCATTAGAGTGCAGATTCTGGTAGTTTATTTTGTAGCACCTATTTGCGATTGAATATCCGTGAGTTTGTTCCATCTTGTGACCGGTCATGATCAGAGTTAATTTCAATGAGAAAAAAAGATTCAAAAATTGTCAACTTGTAATTGTATTTTGCAAATACGACACTGGTGACATCGGATTGATGTATACAGACCTGCAGACATACAGAGATATACAGACATATACAGACATATACAGACATATGCAGACATATACAGACATATGCAGACATATACAGACATATACAGACATATACAGACATATACAGACATAAACAGACATAAACAGACATAAGCAGACATATACAGACATATACAGACATTGTTTTATCAGGTTAGAACTTACCTTAAAATTCACTTAGTAAAAAAAAAATCATTTTTGTGATTTCAAATTGTTGCAGAAATCGAATCTGTCCACGGCCTGTAACAGCGGCCTCTTATAGACGGACAGGGTTACAAATGCTTGAAAGATATGATCTTTTTCTGTTCGGCTTAGCCTACCCAAGTTATTAAACCCTGGGTTCAGTGGTGGGCTTGGATAAGCAAGCCGGACGTGCCGGGGCTCGAACCCAAGATCTTCAACCTGAGGCATGTTTAACCACTAGGCCATCACGCTTCGAATATCGCGAGTCGAATCTTACAGTAGATTGTCTGTTCATTTGCAGTATTTGTTTATTCATAGAAAACAAAACGTTTATTAATGAGATTTATGCGAAATACACGTTGTTTATGTTTTGTGTATGTTTAACCTCCTCTTCGTTGATTTTGTATTGAAGAATGCATCTCATCAGCTGTGAAGCATTGCCGTCTCATTCAGCCCTGTGATGGAGGTTTGACTCGCCTAACAAAAATAAGCACCGAAGGCGCTGGTTCGAGTCCCAGCAAGTTCGGTTTGCTAAACCCTTTGTATAATAAATTAGGTACCTGAGGCAAAAAAGAAAAGTTGATATTTTTCCAATAATTTAACCGTGCTATAAATCTATGAGTGGTGACTTGTAAAGGACCTTTCTCGGGGGGATAAAGAGATACACCGTCAAGGCACAGTGGCCATCTGTGGCTCATGGTTGACAAATCCATTTTCTGATCGTGAATGTACAAATGGATCAATAACGTATGACTGCAGAAGTGTAATTTGAATACGTTCCATTTATTGATTATTCTTCTCATAATACAAATGCATTTACTAGCAAAAGAGGGTTTTAAAATGATAGCTCTTCCTTTAAAGCTAGGCTAGTTGGGACTTTGGCCATACAGATGCGCAATTTTTAAATTTTTTTTTATCAAAATTCGCGAAGGGCAAGTCGGCAGGAGACATATCATACTAGACTAATCTATTCAAATCACTAGAGTGCAATGAGCTACAGGAATGCATGATTGAAAACAAAAAAATCCCCATCCCGGACAGATGTCTATTGATGCAAGTTTCAAGCCAACTAACTGGAGGTGGACATAATCGAATATCTTATGGTTTCAGAATAAAATTGAATTTTTTTTTTAGTTGAATCGAATCTTGTGAACAAACGAATCATACTTCAAAAAACTATTATTTAGGAAAAATTCACTCTTGTTTTAGAAAAAAAATTTATAAGTGTCATTTTGTTGATTTCGAATTATCGCAGAAGTCGGAATCGGGTAACGCATAATTCAAATATCGCGAATCGAATTGAATATGTGAAACAGAAGTAATATGGCGAACAATAAAAGCGTTCCTTTTGCCAGCTTATAATTTACCTTAAAATTCGCTTATTTAAAAAAAATATTTGGCGATTTCAAATTGTTGCAGAAATCGAATCGATTGAGTCGTGCTTCGAATATCGCGAGTCGAATCTTACAGTAAATTGACTGCTCATTCGCAGTATTTGTTTATTCATAGAAATCGAAACTACTTATTGATGAGATTTACACGAAATATACGTTTTTGATGTTTTGTGTATGTTTATCTTCCTTGTCAATGATTTTGTATCGAACATTGCATCGCATCATTTGTAATGCATTGTCGTCTCATTCAGTCCTGTGATGGGGTTTCGACTCGCCGACTAAAAGATAAATGGTCAGTGTCATCCCAACCAAAATAGGCATCGAAGGCGCAGGTTCGAGTCCCAGCAAGTTTGGTTCGCTAATCCATGGCAACCACTGAACCCAGGGTGTAATATCTAATTGGGTAAGCGAGGCCAAGCTGAAACTTGATATCTTTCCAACAATTTAACCATGCTATAAATCTATGAGTGGTCACTTGTGAAGGACCTTTCTTGATGGGATAAATAGATACACCGTCAAGGTACCGTGGCCATCTGTGGATCGTGAGTTTTTACACGGATCAATAACGGAATACTACATAAGTGTATTTTAATACGTCTTATTCATTGTTTTTACTTTTTATAATACAAAGCATCGAGTAGGAAAAAGGATTTTGAGAATAAATCTCTTCCTATAAAGGTAGGCGGGTTGGGTCTTTGACCAAGTAAATGAGAATTTTTTTTTATGAAAATCCAGGCTTAGCAAGGCCGCACGCGATAATATCATATAAGAATTAAAATCGTCTATTGAAACCACAGATGTTCGAAGAGCTATATGAATGCAGCAATGAGAAATGAGAAATCCCCATCCCTAACAGATGCCTTGGTGCAAGTTTTAAACCCATGCAGATTGACACGACAGTGAAAGTTCAGAAAGTCTTAGCAAATAATTCGTTGCAACAAAGCTGTTTGTGACAATGTGGAAACTCCACAGTGAATAAGTGTGAATTGGAAGTCATTTTACCGTTTGAAATACTCTCTACCGCGTTTTCTGCGGGTTGTACGAGTAGGGCTGGGCAAAAGCGAATCATTTGAAATTCGAATCTCGATATATTTTTTTCGAATCGGTTCGAATCACTAATTTTCTGCAAGTTTTGCCCTTATATCAATTTAGAGACGTAAACAACAATGAATTCACTGATAATAACTATTAGAGACAATGATAACATTGTCTCTAATATTCCTTATTAGTAAATTCACGCTCGATTTTGCAGGGCACAAATAACCTTGCCAAATTTTTTATCGTTGCGATGTGATAAATCCTCTTCATTTTAAGGCTTTGCGTCCTGTGACAAATTCCCGACTAATTCGAAAGAATCGAATCGCCCAGCCCTACGTACGAGGCAGCGAGAAGACGCAAAATGGGCGCGATGCCCTAGTGGGTAAATACGTTGGCATCACAGGTTGAAGATCTCGGGTTCGAGCCCCGACGAGTCTGGTTCGCTTATCCATGTTTACCACTTAACCCAGGGTGTAATAACTTGGGTAGGTTAAGGCGAACAGGAAAAGATCATATCTTCCCAGTAATTGTAATCCTGTCCGTCTATAAGTGGTCTAAGTGGCCGCTGTTACAGGTCCTTGGAGTGGCTATAAATCTATAAATAAATAATTAATAAACAAAATAGTCGGCGACGGTTTTACTGTTCATCACCGAAGATGCCAATTACCGCTCTCTATCATTTTTTTATAACATTTCAGTTCTGTTTAGGTTGTATTTTGCATTTGCTTAACCTTTGTTCGAAGCTTCGAAGTTTTTTTTTATATTTAGAACAGAAGTTTCCCGCTAACGGCTATAGCTTCGGTTATGCCTGCACTCTATAATAAGATGCGGTGAGAGGTATCCGCCCTGTGCGATATTTCAACCATCTACACCTTTTTAACCTCTTCTAGTGCCCTCTTACGTTACTTAGAAAATATATTTTTTTTTAATTTATAACGGAACATTTTACAAACGACTTTTTAACCATCTACACCTTTTTGACCCATTTTAGAACCTTCTTACGTTACTTAGAAAAATATATTTTTTAAATTTATAACGGAACATTCGCAAACGAGTTTTCAACCATTTACACCTTTTTGACCCATTTTAGTTTCTTTTTACGTTACTTACAAAAAATCGTTTTTTTTTTCAATTTATAACGGAAAATTTCACAAACGACTACCATTACTTCGAAAATTTCTGCACCAACTACAGCAGGCAGCAGCAAGTAAAGACTGAGTTCACAGCTTCGTTCCCAAACTCGCATGTCCAACTCAAATTGCGAGAAAATTGATATGGATTTTAGTTCACGTCGTAACGTTGCCTCTTCACTTCGCACCATGACTGTAGTGCTCGGAGTCTTACTTGTCATTGCTGCAATTTTCTTTTGCTTGATGACCAGGTTAGTGTGAATTGAATTTTAATCTAATCCAGCTCGTACTTCCATTATTGGCCCATACTCGGCAAAACTTTTTTTGAGTCTTCCTGGCCTAACATCGACGCCACAGAAAATATTTTTCCGTAGCATGAGGAACAGAGTTTTTCAGTAAATAAACAAAAAAAAAAAGATTTTTTATCGAATTTCACTCTGAGCGAAGCTAAAATCTGCCTCGGAAAAGAACCAACTAACAGGAATAGAGTGGAGTTTTTCAGTAAATGAACAAAAAAAAAAAGATTTTTCGTCGAAATCCATTCTGAGCGAGGCTAAAATCAGCATCTGGAAAGAACCAACTAACAGTCATTTGTATGGCAAAATCTACTACACAGCGTAGTACTAATGCACAGAAAACGAATATGTTACAATAAGAAGTGAACCTCTATAACTATGTACAATGTTCATTTCAGTGTTATTCATTTTGTGCGGTGAAAAAGCCATACAGCTTCCTTGATTTCTTTTTATGGGTTCTCAACGCCTCCAAAGTCCCAAAATCGTATTGAAATAACAGAAAAAAACAGAACAAAATTGGTATTCCTTAGTGTAAAAGTGCTTATGCTTGCAACTTTTTAAGGCCTCAAACTCGTGTAAACTCAAATTTTTTTGTCTTTTCGAATTCTAAAACACTGATTCACTGGAAAATTTCGCGCTTTTGGCGGTTTCTTGTATTCTTCTCCTCATTCTGCAGTACTAATGTATTTTGGCTTTGAAAAAAGTTTCCTCTGCGGCACACATTATGACTTCAATTATTCACGATTAAAAGCTTCTCCCCTCTACCGGAGGGTTCTGCATAAGCCCCTACCTACAATGCAATAAATTTTACAGAATTTCCTCAACTAAAATCAAAAACATATTACTCAACTTAATCATTTTATATTTCTCCTTTGTTTCAGCATTCTATCGACCCCACATTATCCCATGGAGTAAATGGTGCAGTTATCGGAAACGGTCAGTATCCTTACGTTCGGTTCGTTGATGAAGGAAATATTTCATTTTCGAGTCAGGTGCGGGGCACAGAAAAATGAAGAACTAATAGCAAAGTAAAGAGCGGGTGCACGGACTCATTTTTTTTTTATCTCCCCTCAAGATTTGACACTTTCGCTACCTCCAATACTTTTCACGAATATATTGTTTCAGCAAAGCCTACTTAAGCGTTCACGAACAGCATTCATGATCCTTGACCCTAAATGTCAGTTGAAGATTTTTCACTCTAGAGTGGAACAAGAGGGGAGTTCGACTCTTCGACGAAAAGTATAGGAATAATACAGACCTCTTAGCCCCGCTCTCTTGCCGTCAGTGCTTATCCCCCAGATAGGACTATTTTCAGATTATGAAGTTTATTTCCATCAGCAGAAAAATTCGAAAGTGCCTAATGGGCAAATAAATAAATATTCCATATTGCAACTGACGAGGAAGCATAAAAGAAATGTGTTATCTATCTAGTAAAAGGTACCCCCCCCCCCCCCCCCCCCCCCCCCCCCCCCCCCCCCCCCCCCCCCCCCCCCCCCCCCCCCCCCCCCCCCCCCTAGTGTATTCAGTGGAGTTAAGGCAGCTCCGTTTTGACGATCGAAAATTTCAAAGTAGCTTTGAAAGAAAAAATTGAATTGGAAACAACTAGACAATTAGGGCTGGGCAATTCGATCCTGTGATTCGAATCGATTCGAAGTATAAATTATTCGAATCAATTGTGAACTGGTCGTAGGAACAAAAAATCGCTAAATGAAGTGGAATCAAATTGAATCAATTTTGACCAAAATCGATTGTATTTTGACGTTAAAAATAAAATTTTCTGATTTTGGACTTGGAACGTTATTGAAAATACATCACTAAGTCAAACAGTGCAAATAAAATATTTGTTATTTTTATGAAATTAGTGGTTTGGTCCGATTCGAAAAAAAAAAAGATCCGAATCAGATTCGAATTTTCCCAGCCCTATAGACAATACAATAGGGTAAAGTTGCAGAAAGTGATGAAGAAATATATGATCTATTTCCGAACTATTTGATATGACCTGTCCGTGAACCCATCGGGGGACTTATACGCTATGTTCTATGTTACAGCTACCCGCGAAGTGCCTTGCTGAAGTGCACGCTCGGTGGTAAATCGGTCAAGCATCGAAGCATTGGCTTTCCGGACAATAAGATCTCGCTTAACCGACTGAGCCACCGAATCGGAACAAAGCAATGTTGCAGAGATCGCATTTTTACGCTTGATCATTTCGCCACCTAGCGTGTCCTTGGGAAGAAATATTCTTTCCGGAAGTTAAAATATACAATACACTATACACAGTCACTTCAAAGGTCAATGGCCAAAGGTGTTTGGCCCTCCATATTCGGAATTATCTTTTCTGAATATATTTTGGTTATATTTGGTTAATATCGAATTTGTCGTTAAAAGGTCGTTAATTTGGTCTTTCCATGCGCTAATTTCGCTAATTAAATAATAAAAATAAAAGAAATATATTTCGTATCACATATAGGGCTGGGCAAAACTGAATCATTTGGAATTCAAATCTGATTTCAATAATTTTTTTAAATCGGATCGAATCACTAATCCCATGTAAATAACAAATCTCACAATTTTTACTATTACAACTTGTCTCCATCATGGTTATCAAGAAATATACAGGTTTTAGTGTTTTTTTATTCACACTGCATTGTCTAAGAGCAACAATTTTTATATTTTAACGGCAAAATGCAATCGATTTTGATCAAATTTGACCAAAATTGATAACATTTGTCGTTAAAAATGAAATTTCTATTTTATTTAGCAAGTTTTTGTTCCTACGAACGATTCATGATTGAATCGAATATATTGCGCTTCGAATCGATTCCAATCAACGAATCGAATTGCCCAGCCCTAATCACAGATCTATAATATTCTATCAGTTCACAATTGATATAGTTCGTTGACAACAATTTCTCGTTCACTTCTCTCATTCGCATCATCACTTGTTACAGGGTTATTGACAACACTATAAGCTGCTTCGGTATCATTTCCGTGTATTACTACCGGGGTCACGACCTGTGTGCTTCCCTCGTTTTGGTTATCAGCAAACTCATAAGGATCATGAATATTTCTCGCTTCCGGGGTCACGCTGTTTCCAGCATCTTCTTGATCGCGACTCATCTTTTGGCATCTGGAAAATAAAAAGGAAAAAATGCAGCAATAGCCCCAACGCTAAATTCTGGGGTGGTTTAACCATGCTCTCCCCCCCCCACCTAAATCGAGTAAAGAAAAAAACATATTAGTAATATATGATTTTAAGCAAAAATAAAAACCTAAGAAAAGCTTTTATCGCGCTGCTTCGGTGCGTATATACTTTCGAGGAAATCGAACTTCTAATTTACATTGTAGTCGCACAGTCGTGACCTCCTCCCCCCGTCAATGTTTGTCATCGTAGGCCGCCGCTGTTTATTAGATCCCATTCAGATATCTTTTGTTCAAGCATTTTTGGACGAGTATAAGTCACTGATTGATCGCGCTCATACACGTCAAAACAACATTTTTGATTGGGATTTACTCATTCTTATTCATAGAAGTTCGCTCCAAGCAAAGCAAAAACAGCGTATACGGAAAAGCCAATTAACGGCCACTCAAATGAAAAGAGCTAATACAAGCTAAAGTGCCATTAACTGCATTCTAGAAAATATTCCGAAGAGATCTGAACCACCATGGTAAAGTGCAGTAAATGGAATCTGTCCCGGGCGATGTTAAGATTATCACTTCTTTGTCAAATACGGAATACGTAAAAGCAAACAATTCTTTTTTTATCCAAACATTTCTTAAAAATTCCAAGAAAGCAGTTTTTCCAAGGAATATCATAACTATGAAACTTTGTATCATCGGACTGATGTTTTAAGTCTCTTAAATAAAATCCAAATAGAAAATAAAATAAAATAAATATCTTTTCGAAATTTCAATCGCTGATACTTCATGATAGTAGCTCCCTTAACTTGAACGTTCTGTTGTTAAAATATACTTTTTAGAAGCAGAATAGACGTCTTTATAAAAACCGAGGGCAGATAATACTTACTGCAATTTAACATGGCGGTTCAGTTGCGCTACTGATGATTTCCGCTTAGAGTGCAGTTACTGGTACTAAACCTTGAGTCACTGCAAGTCTTGCTCGTTAATCTGCTCGTTAGTCACTCAAACCAGAGTGAAATAACCCAGGCAAGTTGACGTATTTCTAAGAACAAATAAAAAGTACGCCTGTAAGTAGCCGCCGGTAGAGGGCACTGTACAGGGGGATCATTTAGTTCTATCTGATATATTTCCACCACCCCGGTTGGATGGCTCAGTCGGTTAACCGCGAACGTATTTTCCGGAAGCCCGATGGTTCGATGCTTGACCGTTTCACCACCGAGCTTGCCCTTCAGCAAGGCACCTCGCGGGTAGCTGTAACGTAGAACAGATACACAGTCACTACAAGGCTGGATATAAGCCCCCGGTAGGTTTACGGAAAGGCCATAGCTAGTAATAAAAAAAAAGGTTCTACACCAAGCCCGATCGTTTGCTCAGTCGGTTAAGCGCGATCGTATTATCCGTAAGGTCGATTGTTCGATGTTTAACCGTTTCAATGTTTTCCACTTGGAGTTCACTTGGTGGTATTCCATTAGTCACTGCCTCATAGCCAATAAAGTGGCCGTTAGTTGATTCTTTTGGTCTTTGCTCTGCTTAGCGCAAATTTCAATAAACTGTAACTAACCTTATCATCACAGCGAGAAGAACGAGTAAAACTACACCGAGTAAAATTCCTAGTACAATAACCTCGGTACAATTGGTTGCAGCTTTTCCTTGAGATGAACCCGGAACTATAGAATACGTAGTGCTATTGTGGTAGATTTCAGTCTTCGTTATCCCATTTTTTGGAGATAGAGAGGTGATTGGAGTCGTTGTTTCTATGTATGTTGTATTTGGTGGTGGAGTACCCCGAGTGATACCGGGGAATGGTGGAATGTTTCGTTCTAAATATAAATTAGGGAAAAAATTAGAAAAAAGTTAGATTTTCGATTTTTGCCCAAACCCCAATCAGAAATTTTTTTTTGTAACACATGTGTTTTTTTGTTTTTTAAAATTAACCTTAAGCATGGCACTCTTAACGAAAAACATCCCAAAAAGGAACTGAACCGTTATTGTAGAGCGCAATGAATGGTATCTGCCCTGGGCGATAGTAAAATCACTTACCATTTTCTAGTCGCCTCTTACGACACGCAGGAAATATGTTAGGACTATTCAAAAACCCTCATCTACAGGCCATTTGTTTTGCCAATGTTTTTTCTGCCTCGTAATTGTCCAAGTCGAGAAATTTTGGGAATTCTGACTTAAATGAATTTACGTATATCAACCCTTTATTAAAAACTTCGCTTATGAAGAACATTCACTTAAAAAGTGTTGGTAGACTCATAAACTGTGTATCTACACTAAGGCTGGGCAATTCGATTCGATGATTGGAATCGATTTGAAGTACAGATTATTCGAATCACTTGTGAATCGGTCATAGGAACAAAAACACGCTAAATGAAGTGCATTTATTCATTTTTAACGACAAAATGCAAGCGATTTTGGCCAAATTTGACCAAAATCGGTTGTATTTCGTCGGTAAAATGAAAATACATAGATTTTAAGTCAGTTCATGCTAATTTTTGTAATTCCTAACTGTATATTTCCTAATCATCATAATGGAGACTATAATAGCAATAGTAAAATGGGATATTTGTTATTTTTATAAATTCAGCGAGCGATTCGACCAGATTCGAAAAAAATATTCGAGACAGATTCAAAATCTAGCCCTAATCGAGACGTGATACATTCGTGACCCATTTGCTGGGCAAAACCAAATTAAAAAAATTTGAATATAAAAGAGTTGAATTCTTTGAAACAAAGCATTGCTTGATCGAAGTAGAAACCTTTTACCTTTTTATATAGAAAATACACCTCATTAGAAATAAAAACAATAAAAAATGTTGGTCTTTCGAGATCTGCATTCGAACTTGCTCAGAATGAGATGCAAATAAAAAACCAACTTAATTTTTGTTCACACTCACCTAACCCTGGCAGAAACAACACATCAATTCTGAATGTCTGTTTAAATGGTACACCCAGCTTGCTCGTTTCATAAATCACCAAGACGGGGAAGATATCGTTAAGTCGGATCCAAAATACTCGTCTGCACCCTTCAGTCACAGATCCGTTAGTTAACGTAGACTTTTGAGTAAACAGAAAACAGTCGCCTACTCGGTATGTACAGGAGTCTTCATTATTAACAAAGCCTGTCACAAAAAATGATTCTTATCTTTGTTATTATAATTTTTTAATGAAAACCACGCTATGCATGGTCTTGAGTAGTGAAAGAAGGCGACGTTAAATACCATTTGAAAATGCAAATAAATCTTAGAAATGTAGCTCCAGTAGCTGCTCTGTGGGTTGAAAACATAAAAAACTGCACCACTATTGTAAAGTGCAGTGACTGATATCTGCGTTGAGCGAGGGTAAATTCATCTGCTACTTTATTGTGGTCTCTCACGAGTAGGGGTGTGCAATTCGATTCGGTGATTTGAATCGATTCGAAGCGCAATTTATTCGAAGCAGTCGTGAATCGTTTATAGGAACAAAAACTTATGAAGTAAACTAGGATTTTCATTTTTAACGACGAAATGCAGTCGATTTTGGTCAAATTTGACCAAAATCGATTATATTTCGTCGTTAAAATATAAAAATTGTTGCTCTTAGTGTGTATTGAAAATACACTACAAACTGTAAATTTCTTTATTTTCACAATGAACACAAGTTATAACAGTAAAAAGGGATACTTTTTTTATTTACATCGAATTCGGGATTCGATCCGATTTGGAAAAATTATTCGAATCAGATTCGAATTCCAAATGATTAGGTTTTGCCCAGGTAATATAGTAGGGAAGTTATTAAAACCCCTCATACTTGGCATGCTATGGGGAGATATTGTAGGTAATTAACTGCAGCAAAGCCAACAAAAAACCAAACTTTCTTAAGCCCCGTCGAAGCTTAAGTTTTAAATTACATCAAATATTAATATGGCTTTATTAAATTTCCATAAAAAATAAAAATAAACATAAACAGAATTGTTTTTGCCAATTATGGGCTGTTGATGGAACGCACCGCAAAGATGCGTCCATCAACAGTCTATATACTAGTCTATATACTACTACTACAACAGTCTATACTAGGCAAACTAACTATACTAGGCAAACTAACTATACTGAGCAAACTAACTATACTAGGTAAACTCGGTCCTCTCACCTAGAGTTGCAAACACTAGTTAAGTCCTCTCTTTTATGTTTTTCACCGAGAGTGCAGTTACTGTTGCTACATTTTTACTAACTCTGAGAGGCTGTAAAATTACCGCTATTTGACAGTAATTTTACTCGGTGTCTCGGAATCAAATTGAATCAATTTTGACCAAAATCGATTGTATTTGGACGTTAAAAATAAAATTTTCCGTTTTTGGACTTGGAACGTTATTGAAAATACATCACTAAGTCTGATTATATGCTAATGTTTGTAAATCGTAAATATAAACTTCTTAATTATCGTAATGGTGACAATAATAGTAACAGTAAAAATAAAATTTGGTTATTTTTATGAAATTAGTGATTCGGTCCGATTAAAAAAAACTATCCGAATCAGATTCGAATTCCAAATGATTCGGCTTTTCCCAGCCCTACAGACAATAATATAGTGTAAAGTTGCAGAAAGTGATAAAGAAATATATGATTTATTTCCAAATTATTTGCTATGGCCTGACCGTGAACCCACCGGTGGGCTCATACGCTATGTTCTATGTTACAGCTACCCGCGAAGGGCACGCTCGGTAGCGAAGCGGTCAAGCATCGAACCATCGGCTTTCCGGACAATACGATCTCGCTTAACCGACTGAGCCACCGAACCCGTATAAAGCGAGGTTGTAGCGATCGTATTTTTACGCTTGATCAATTCGCCACCTAGCGCGTCCTTGAGAAGAAATATTCTTTCCGGAAGTTAAAATATACAATACACTATACACAGTCACTTCAAAGGTCAATGACCAAAGGTGCTTGGCCTCCATATTAGGAATTATCTTTTCTGAATATATATTTAAATAATAAAATATTTGGTTATCATCGATTTTGTCATTAAGGGGCGTTATTTCATGCACTTTTTCCAGTTTGCTTAGAGCGAAATTAAATAATATAGATAAAAGAAATACATTTCGTATCCCATATAGGGCTGGGCAAAACTGAATCATTTGGAATTAGAATCTGATTCGTATAATTTTTTTGAATCGGATCGAATCACTAATCCCAAGTAAATAACAATTATCGCAATCTTTAATATTACAACTTGTCTCCATCATGATTATCAAGAAATTCATAGGTGTTAGTGTTTTTTCAATTCACACTACATTGTCTAAGAGCAAAAATTTTCATATTTTAACGGCAAAATGTTATCGATTTTGGTCAAATTTGACCAAAATTGATAACATTTGTCGTTAAAATGAAATTTCTATTTTATTTGGCAAGTTTTTTTGTTCCTACGAACGATTCATGATTGAATCGGATATATTGCGCTTCGAATCGATTCCAATCAACGAATCGAATTGCCCAGCCCTAATCACAGATCTATAATATTCTATCAGTTCACAATTGATATAGTTCGTTGACAACAATTTCTCGTTCACTTCTCTCATTCGCATCATCACTTGTTACAGGGTTATTGACAACACTATAAGCTGCTTCGGTATCATTTCCGTGTATTACTACCGGGGTCACGACCTGTGTGCTTCCCTCGTTTTGGTTATCAGCAAACTCATAAGGATCATGAATATTTCTCGCTTCCGGGGTCACGCTGTTTTCAGCATCTTCTTGATCGCGACTCATCTTTTGGCATCTGGAAAATAAAAAGAAAAAAATGCAGCAATAGCCCCAACGCTAAATTCTGGGGTGGTTTAACCATGCTCTCCCCCCCCCACCGTAATCAATTAAGGAAAAAAACCATATTAGTAATATATGATTTTAAGCAAAAATGAAAACCCAAGAAAAGCTTTTATCGCGCTGCTTCGGTGCGTATATACTTTCGAGGAAATAGAACTTCTAATTTACATTGTAGTCGCACAGTCGTGACCTCCTCCCCCCGTCAATGTTTGTCATCGTAGGCCGCCGCTGTTTATTAGATCCCATTCAGATATCTTTTGTTCAAGCATTTTTGGACGAGTATAAGTCACTGATGGATCGCGCTCATACACGTCAAAACAACATTTTTGATTGGGATTTACTCATTCTTGTTCATATAAGTTCGCTCCAAGCAAAGCAAAAACAACATCTGCAAAAAACCCAAACGGCCACTCAAATGACAAAGAGCTAATACACGCTAAAATGCCATTAACTGCACTCTAAATAGAAAACATTCCGAAGAGATCTGAACCACCATGGTAAAGTGCAGGAAATGGAATCTGTCCCGGGCAATGTTAAGGTTATCACTTCTTTGTCAAATACGGAATACGTAAAAGCAAACAACTCCTTTTTTATCCAATCATTTCTTAAAAATCCCAAGATAGCATTTTTTCCAAGGAATATCATAACTATGAAACTTTGTATCATCGGACTGATGTTTTAAGTCTCTTAAATAAAATCCAAATAGAAAATAAAATAAAATAAATATCTTTTCGAAATTTCAATCGTTGATACTTCATGATAGTAGCTCTATCAACTTGAACATTCTGTCAAAATATACTTTTTGGGAGCAGAATAGATGTCTTTATAAATGCCGATGGCAGATACCTCCTACTGCACTTTAACATGGCGGTTCAGTTGCGCTACTGATGATTTCCGCTTAGAGTGCAGTTACTGGTACTGAACCTTGAGTCACTGCAAGTCTTGCTCGTTAATCTGCTCGTTAGTCACTCAAACCAGAGTGAAATAACCCAGGCAAGTTGACGTATTTCTAAGAACAAATAAAAAGTACGCCTGTAAGTAGCCGCCGGTAGAGGGCACTGTACAGGGGGATCATTTAGTTCTATCTGATATATTTCCACCACCCCGGTTGGATGGCTCAGTCGGTTAACCGCGAACGTATTTTCCGGAAGCCCGATGGTTCGATGCTTGACCGTTTCACCACCGAGCTTGCCCTTCAGCAAGGCACCTCGCGGGTAGCTGTAACGTAGAACAGATACACAGTCACTACAAGGCTGGATATAAGCCCCCGGTAGGTTTACGGAAAGGCCATAGCTAGTAATAAAAAAAAAGGTTCTACACCAAGCCCGATCGTTTGCTCAGTCGGTTAAGCGCGATCGTATTATCCGTAAGGTCGATTGTTCGATGTTTAACCGTTTCAATGTTTTCCACTTGGAGTCCACTTGGTGGTATTCCATTAGTCACTGCCTCATAGCCAATAAAGTGGCCGTTAGTTGATTCTTTTGGTCTTTGCTCTGCTTAGCGCAAATTTCAATAAACTATAACTAACCTTATCATCACAGCGAGAAGAACGAGTAAAACTACACCGAGTAAAATTCCTAGTACAATAACCTCGGTACAATTGGTTGCAGCTTTTCCTTGAGATGAACCCGGAACTATAGAATACGTAGTGCTATTGTGGTAGATTTCAGTCTTCGTTATCCCATTTTTTGGAGATAGAGAGGTGATTGGAGTCGTTGTTCCTATGTATGTTGTATTTGGTGGTGGAGTACCCCGAGTGATACCGGGGAATGGTGGAATGTTTCGTTCTAAATATAAATTAGGGAAAAAATTAGAAAAAAGTTAGATTTTCGATTTTTGCCCAAACCCCAATCAGAAATTTTTTTTTGTAACACATGTGTTTTTTTGTTTTTTAAAATTAACCTTAAGCATGGCACTCTTAACGAAAAACATCCCAAAAGGAACTGAACCGTTATTGTAGAGCGCAATGAATGGTATCTGCCCTGGGCGATAGTAAAATCACTTACCATTTTCTAGTCGCCTCTTACGACACGCATGAAATATGTTAGGACTATTCAAAAACCCTCATCTACAGGCCATTTGTTTTGCCAATGTTTTTTCTGCCTCGTAATTGTCCAAGTCGAGAAATTTTGGGAATTCTGACTTAAATGAATTTACGTATATCAACCCTTTATTAAAAACTTCGCTTATGAAGAACATTCACTTAAAAAGTGTTGGTAGACTCATAAACTGTGTATCTACACTAAGGCTGGGCAATTCGATTCGATGATTGGAATCGATTTGAAGTACAGATTATTCGAATCACTTGTGAATCGGTCATAGGAACAAAAACACGCTAAATGAAGTGCATTTATTCATTTTTAACGACAAAATGCAATGGATCACGGTCAAATTTGACCAAAATCGGTTGTATTTCGTCGGTAAAATGAAAATACATAGATTTTAAGTCAGTTCATGCTAATTTTTGTAATTCCTAACTGTATATTTCCTAATCATAGTAATGGTTATTATAATAGTAATAGTAAAAACGGGATATTTGTTGTTTTTATGAAATCAACGATTCGATCCGATTCGAAAAACTTATTCAGATTCAAAATCTAGCCCTATTCGAGACGAGATACATTCGTGACCCATTTTTCTGACTAAAGCAGGAAAAAAACTGAATAAAAAAATTTAAGTTTAAAAAAAGGTTGAATTTTTTGAAACAAAACATTGCTTGGACGAAGGAGAAACCTTTTACTTTTTTATATAGAAAATACACCTCATTGGGAATAAAAACAATAAAAATTGTTGGGCTATGGAGTTCTGCAATTGAACTTGCTCGGAATGAGTTGCAAATAAAAAACCGACGAAATTTTTTTTCACACTCACCTAACCCTGGCAGAAACAACACATCAATTCTGAATGTTTGTTTAAATGGTACACCCAGCTTGTTCGTTTCATAAATCACCAAGACAGGGAAGATGTCGTTAAGTCGGATCCAAAATACTCGTCTGCACCCTTCAGTCACAGATCCGTTAGTTAACGTAGACTTTTGAGTAAACAGAAAACAGTCGCCTACTCGGTATGTACAGGAGTCTTCATTATTAACAAAGCCTGTCACAAAAAATGATTCTTATCTTTGTTATTATAATTTTTTAATGAAAACCACGCTATGCATGGTCTTGAGTAGTGAAAGAAGGCGACGTTAAATACCATTTGAAAATGCAAATGAATCTTAGAAATGTAGCTCCAGTAGCTGCTCTGTGGGTTGAAAACATAAAAAACTGCACCACTATTGTAAAGTGCAGTGACTGATATCTGCGTTGAGCGAGGGTAAATTCATCTGCTACTTTATTGTGGTCTCTCACGAGTAGGGGTGTGCAATTCGATTCGGTGATTTGAATCGATTCGAAGCGCAATTTATTCGAAGCAGTCGTGAATCGTTTATAGGAACAAAAACTTATGAAGTAAACTAGGATTTTCATTTTTAACGACGAAATGCAGTCGATTTTGGTCAAATTTGACCAAAATCGATTATATTTCGTCGTTAAAATATAAAAATTGTTGCTCTTAGTGTGTATTGAAAATACACTACAAACTGTAAATTTCTTTATTTTCACAATGAACACAAGTTATAACAGTAAAAAGGGATACTTTTTTTATTTACATCGAATTCGGCATTCGATCCGATTTGGAAAAATTATTCGAATCAGATTCGAATTCCAAATGATTAGGTTTTGCCCAGGTTATAATATAGTAGGGAAGTTATTAAAACCCCTCATACTTGGCATGCTATGGGGAGATATTGTAGGTAATTAACTGCAGCAAAGCCAACAAAAAACCAAACTTTCTTAAGCCCCGTCGAAGCTTAAGTTTTAAATTACATCAAATATTAATATGGCTTTATTAAATTTCCATAAAAAATAAAAATAAACATAAACAGAATTGTTTTTGCCAATTATGGGCTGTTGATGGAACGCACCGCAAAGATGCGTCCATCAACAGTCTATATACTAGTCTATATACTACTACTACAACAGTCTATACTAGGCAAACTAACTATACTAGGCAAACTAACTATACTGGGCAAATTAACTATACTAGGTAAACTAGGTCCTCTCACCTAGAGTTGCAAACACTAGTTAAGTCCTCTCTTTTATGTTTTTCACTGAGAGTGCAGTTACTGGTACTACATTTTTACTAACTCTGAGAGGCTGTAAAATTACCGCTATTTGACAGTAATTTTACTCGGTGATATTGAAATTAAACTATGAAATAAATGGTTTTACCACCGCCCAGGGCAGATACCACTCACTGCACTTTACCATGGTGGTTAAGTTCGAGTGGCGCGATGGATTAGCGGTGAAACATGTTGGCATCGCAGGTTGAAGGTTCGAGCCCCGTCGCGTCCGGCTCGCTTATCCATGCCCACCACTCCAGTCAGGGTGTAATAACTTGGGTAGGCTGAGCCGAACAGAAAAAATCATATCTTTCTAGTGATTGTAGCCCTGTCCGTCTATAAGTGGCCGCTGCAGGGCCTTGGACAGGATGATCCACTTTAGGAGTGGCTATAAATAAAAAAAAAATGGGAATGTTTTCCGTCTAGAGTGCAGTTGCTGTTACTACACCTTTTAATATATCTTTGCTATTAAGTGACCGTTAGATGTTTCCATTGGGACACTGTATGCTGCATGGACTCGCTCGGAGTAAATTTCTATAAAAAAATGAAAATGAACAGAATTGTTTTGGCCAATTATGGACTGTTGATGGAGCGCACCGCAAAGGTGCGTCCATCAACAGTCCATATACGTGACATGTGAATTTGTATGTGTACGTGACATGTGTATGTGAATTTCAGAAAGAATTATAATTACTCGGAATGAACAGTATATTTATTGCGGATTTGTTACAATAGAGTAAAATTAAATTGAACAATCTCACTTGAAATCGTCAATGTTCCCCTGCAAACTACTTTGCTAAGCTCGTTTTCAACAACCTTCAGCATTAACATGTGGTCGCTTGAAGAGCATCTAGCAGCAGTAATGGTCCAACCTCTTTTTGCGTCTCCACGTTCGCTGAGAGAAATGTTTTGCCCAGGTTTTGAACATACATCTATAGTGTCGTGCATTTTTCCCGCTACCAGATGGAATATGATTGCTGTAACAACATCCAAAAAAAAAAAAACTAACGTCAAAAAGCTGTTAAAAAAGGTATCATCATCTACTGTATTCAGAACGAAAAACACAAAAAACGGAGTGAAAGATATCTTCCGTGGTTTTCGGCTATTTTTAGCCGCTGATAATTTAGTGGATCACCCTATGCAAGGCTTTGTGGCAGCGACATTGTATATAGAGTCGTAGACGAACTGAGTTAGTATTGTTGGAAGATATTAGATTTCGATTCGACCGAGACTACGTAAGTTATTACACACTGGGTTGAGAGGATATTGGCAATACACGAGCTTACTTTGTGCAAACTGATTCTAAGGAAAATAAGAAAACTTTGTACACTGTTGCAAAATGGCAGTAAAATTACCGCTAATTGAAAGTAATTATACTCGGTAATATTGAAATAATGAAACAAAATCGGAGTTTTTCGGCAATTATGAACTGCAATTGGATCGCGCCAACAAGGAGTTGAAAACTTTCAATATATGAAAACTTCCTCAATATATCCTCAACAAAAATAAGAAAGCAATCGTCAATGGAAACATACTTTCTTAAGTACAATCCTGGAGAATTTCGCCTACAATGCAACAATACACTGTAACAAAAAATGCAACAAAATCACTGGCCTTTTTGGCCAAAATAAAGAAATTGTTGTACATCACCGGTTGAGCAATTAGCATCACTATAACGGGTCTTTGACAGTAACTTTACTTTGAGATATTGACTTTTTTGGCCAAATATGGGGTGTTGATGGAACGCACCGGGGAGGGGCGGTCCATCAACAGCCCCTAATTGGCATAAATCTCATCAACATGGCGTTTTTTCAACTTTGAAAATATGCAATTACTGCAAATGACCAGGAAATTTACTATATTCTTGTTGCAATGCAGGTGCGATCCAGTTGTAGTAGTTCTACTTGGCGGTATTCGAAATTGACTTTTTCGGCCAAATATAGAGTGTTGAGGGAACGCACCGCGAAGGTGCGGTCTATCAACAGCCCCTAATTGGCATAAATCTCAACTTAACTTTGAAAATATGCAATCACTGCAAATGACCAGTAAATTTACTGTATTTTTGTTACAGTGTAATTTTACTTTTCGTTTCCAGTAATTACACATTTCCAAATTTAAAACCGTCTTGTCATTGACACACATGTCAAGGATAGACTGCTGATGAACGCCCCTTGGCTGAAAGATCCACCAACAGTCCATATTTGTCCAAAAACGTCGATTTTGTATCATTGCTTCAATATCACCGAGTAAAATTACTGCCAAAGAACGGTGATTTTACTACACTTTTGTAACAGTGACAAGGAGTTGAAAGTTTTTCAATAAAAAAGATATTTACACTTACCTGGTACAATAATTTTGACAGCAACACTAACCATTTTGCTATGTGTGTGTAGAAACTTCCAGGCAGCCGTACAACATGCCAAAAAAAATTACTACCTTCTGAAAACATTACTGATCTCACCCTAACATGACTACTTAAAATATGACAAAAGTGAAGTGAATTAACCTTCCTTTTACAGTAATTTTTAGATTTCCGAAATTTGATACCGTCTTGTTGATGAAGATTTGACCAAGTATGGGCTGTTGATGACACGCGCCTCAAGCGGCGCGTTCCATCAACAACCCATAATTGGTCCAAACGTCGATATTTAAATTTTGTTTTTATATTAGCCAGTACAAATACTATCAAATCACAGCGATTTTACCTTTTTGTTTTAATACGATGCACATTGACTAAATACAATGCAGTATACCAGTATCACCAAATCAGCATTTTTTGTTCCACAAAGTAAACTGCTTCCCGATCGAAAGCACTTTGTTGAGTAAATCTTAAACGTACTGATGCTTTACTATGGTGATAACTTGACTCATTAGAAACTTTTATGAGGAATTGTATGGGCTAAACTATAAGAAATTATGAAAAATATCTGTCATTCTACAGTAATACTACACTGTGGAAAAAAGGAAGAGAGTTTAATTTTTTTTAATTTTCAACCAGAAATCACAGTAAGTAATATACATTTTTTTAAGTTTAAAAGTAATTCGGTATAAAGACTGTGTGATGACGAAACGCACTTTTGGTTACCTGAGTCTGTGACCAGGTCTGGGTAATTTGATTCGGTGATTCGATTTCGAAGCACATTTTATTCGAATCAATAGTGAATCATTCGTAGGAACAAAACGTGTTGAATGAAGTAGAATTTCTATTTTTAACGACAAAATGCAATCGATTTTGGTCAAATTTCAAAATATACACTATTAACTATAAATTTCTTGATTTTCACAATGGAGACAAGTTATAAAACCAAAAATGGGAGATGTGTTCTTTACATGGAATTAGTGATTCGATCCGATTCGAAAAAGTTATTAGAATCAGATCCGAATTCTAAACGATTCAATGTTGCCCATCCGTATCTGTGACCTCACAATATATACGCATAAATTTTTAATCGCAATCCAATACGTACGTACGTAAATGGTAGATATAAAAATGTAATTTTAGTTTATGCATTGAATCCCGCAAATGTTGATTTTTTATTGAAACTCTGTTTGAGCAAAGCCGAAAGCAGTGCCTAGATGGAATCAACTAGCGCCCACTTAATAGCAGATAGCTACTAAAAGATGTAACAACAGCAACTGCACTCTAAACGGAAAACATACCAAACGGAACTGGACCGCTATAATAAAGTGCAGTGAGTGGTATCTGCCAAGGGAGATGGTAAAACCATCTACCCCTTCTTTGTTCCCATTTAGTCGCCTCTTACGACAAGCAGAAAATACGTCAAAGCTCTTCTGAAGCCCGTACCCACAGGATTGTTGTTAGTTGTTTCAAGTGATGCTGAAACAAGACAGGATTTTCATTTTTATCCTGCGGGAGAGGAAAGCCGAGTATACTGCTCAACTACATAGCGAACCATGACCTATCGTACAGATAACAGTACCGAAACAGGGTGAAGGTTTTTCTGGCTTATCGTATTTCCCATTTGTCCTGTGCATGGACCTGGTTGGTGGAGGGAGCCATAAGCAGTGCTTACGTGAACCACCGTGCACCGGCGAGGCGTCCAGCAGACTTCTCGCATATAATCATCATTTCTGACGGATTCGAAACTGTATCTTGACGATCGGGGATGAGTAGCTAGAAGCGTATTCCCAACGTATAATCAATTTAGGTTAACCGGGTCTCTCAAAAAAAAACTATGAAAATGAATTATTTGGAAAAGTATTGGTCTGTTGATAGAAAGCGCCGTTTGGACTTTCGTAAATTTACTGCAGCGGGAAGTTAAATTTACAGCGCTTTTTTAAAGAACACACAAACAGTTAGTTAAACAGCTCTATTCGAAGTAGTAGCTCTTAAATTAAAAAGATTGTTTTAGTATTTTTCATATTCTGGCCTCCTCTGTGAAATGCTGGCGTTTCAAGAACAAGGAAGTAAATTCGCTCATCGTTTAGACTAGGGATTGGCTTTAGAATAGCCCTAACGCATTTCCTGCTTGTCGTAAAAGTAAACTAAAAGGAAACAAAAAGTGGTAGAGCACTCTAATGCCTGCACTTTTCCGATTATTGCAGTAGCTGGTACTATATCTTGGAGTAGCTCTCTGCAATTAAGTGATCTTTGGTTGATTCTTTTTTGACACTGCGTCCGGTCTTGTTCGAACTTCCATGAAAAATATGCGGCAAGCACAGGCCATCGGGGAGCTTCTAACGACCTTGCTTAGTTAGAACTTGAAAGCGTGTTGTTTTATCGGTTCATTGATAGACAAAATGTTTTTACTGTCATAGTTGACCGGTATATGTCGCTAGAACTTAATCTTATTCGAATTTATATTTATTTACCCGCGAGTTTCGCAATTTCGCAATTCCCTGTACTTTGATGCTTGTCGGTTATAAGCCCCTGAGGAATAAAAGAAACATAAAATGAAACATAGTTGTGATTGTTCCACCATCGTCATGGCAGACATCGAACATTGCACTTTACTATAGTGGTCCGGTTCCTTTTGAAATATTTTTGTTTAGTGCATTCGCTGTTACTACTGCTTTTAGTAGCTATTTTTTATAATTTCAGTGACCTTTGAATAAAAAAACCTTTGATTTTTATGAATATAACTAACAAAATTT
This sequence comes from Styela plicata, assembly GCA_963675895.2. Taxonomy (NCBI): domain Eukaryota; kingdom Metazoa; phylum Chordata; class Ascidiacea; order Stolidobranchia; family Styelidae; genus Styela; species Styela plicata. The sequence continues at coordinate 20,199,263 of OZ023142.1, read as the reverse complement.
AGAAACGCATAATATATTTTTTATTTTGGGTGAGCAAACGCGTGTTAATTTCTTTCAATATTTGTTTAAAACTTATTTTCTAGTACGATTTGAAATTTACTTTAGGTTTGTTTGCTTTTCTGATAAGTCTGTCATATATATATATGTATGTTTATTCGTCTGCCAAAATTATATTGAGACAGGCGAAAAGCACGAGACATTGCTGGACCAAAACGCGAATGCGCGACGTATACCACCTATCAATAGCGAACCGCTGTAATTACAAAATAAAATCTCATAAAAAAAGAAACAGAAAAATGCACATATTTTAACACTGTTCACAATGGAAAAAATTATAATGATTATGATATATTTATTTGTATGTACGCCTGGGCAATTCGATTCGGTGATTCGAACCGATTCGCAGTACAGATTATTCGAATCAATTGTGGACCGGTCATAGGAACAAAGGCATGCTGAATGAAATGCACTTTTCCATTTTTAACGAAAAAATGCAATCGATTTTGGTCAAATTTGACCAACATCGGTAGTATTTTATGGTTAAATTTTTAATTTTTAACTGTATATTTCCTAATCATCATAGCGGAGACTATAATAGTAATAGTAAAAATGGGATATTGGTTATTTTTTATGAAATCAAAGATTCGATACGATTCGAAAAAATTATTCTAATCATATTCGAAATCCAAATGATTCGGTTTTTCCCAGTCCTATTCGTATGGCCTTTGTGTGGATAGAGATGTTCAAACAAACTATGCATATGTCTATATGTATATTGATAAGGCTGCTCCGCCTCAGTAATTTTATTTTGTCAAGCATGCGCCACAGATGGACCGCGTCTTATCGACGCGATCCATCAGTGACTTATACTCAACAAAAGATGCTTCGGTAATATGTTTTGACAATATCTTTCTGACAGGGTACTTTGCAAAAAAGCTATGTACCATGCCTGAGAAAATTAAATTGATGATGCGATATTACTTTAGAGAATTTATAAATATAAATTTTCGATTTTCAGAGAGCTTAGTCATGGTTTCGCGTTTTATATCTGAAATCCTTTCAAATAAAGCGAACATAAGGTTATTTAAATAGACTCAAGATATTTGAGGTCGGACTGTCACGATTTTGAGACTAAAAATCATACTTTAAAGGTTAAAAATACTTTTTCTGCGAATGTGTGCTAGACTATAAGAATTCTTAAATGGAGTTTTTTTTGATTTTTGTGGTTCTTTATCATATCATGATTTTGCGTTTTTTTTTATCTGTCTGAAATCCATTAAAATATTTGACGTTTTAAAAAAATGACTCACGTGAATTGCGAAAAAATTGAAATATTAAGTTTTATCTAGGACATCTAGACAACCCGTGAACCATTAAAAATGCTTTTTATTTTAATCTGCTTAATCATTTGCGGTGACGTATTTATGATCTTGAAAAAATGAAATGGATTGAGGGGGTACGGGAAGTGGTGCAAAATTGAAAAAAAAATATGAGGTAAAATTAAAGCGTCATGATGTGTGCCACAGTCAATTTATCACTGAAAAAATGTTTCTAATGTATTCAAGCAGCAAATATTAGATTTGCTTGGGAGAGTGTTTGTACTCTATTCCCCATTATGAAAAAAATCTTCTACATTTTTCAAAAAGTCTAATAAATTATTTATTGTGAAATTTTTACCAAACAATAAGACGAAATAACAATTTTTAACCGTAGGAGAGAATACTCCTAATCCGAGATTTTTTAGCGAATGTGTATGTTTCTTGAAAAAAAATTCCAATCAATTTGGAATGTGAAGAAATGCTCGTTTTAATAAGGCATTGATTGCAGTCCGAACTAAGTCGTTTAACATTTGCCTTGAAGCAATTATCGTGCGAAATTAAATTTTCATTGTTGGTTTATCGATTGAATTTTTCATCCGGAAATTCGATATGATGCCAAATAATATTCCATTTTGATATTGCCTTGTCTACACGAAATGTTGAGTAGAGTTATTGAATTTGTTGTTCCGATATACCTCACCGTGCTCGATTTTAAGAGGCCAACGGTACAAATAATTAAAATACAATTAATTCGTACACTGTTACAAAAAATGCAACAAAATCACTGGTCTTTGACAGTAATTTAACTTGAAAAAAAAATTTAAGATTGAACTTTTTGTTCAAACATGGGTTGTTGATGGGACGCACCGCGAAGGTGCGGTCTATCAACACCCCATAATTGGCACAAATCTCATCACCAAAGTGGCGTTTTTTGACTTTGGAGACATGCAATTACTGCAAATGACTAGTAAATTTATTTTCCTTTTTTACAGCGCAGCTGAAAGATTGTCGATACTGCATTTATTGCAGTCCGAACTGCGCTGCTCAGCTTTTGCCTTGAAGCAATTATCTTGCGTCGGTGATTTAATATTATTATCGTCTGTTACTATTGGTTTTTAATTACGTTATCAAATTCTGCTAGTCATCGTGAAAGTATGGTTTTAGTTTTGACAAAAACAAATCGTGGACTTCTTGGAAATGTACAAGCCATAATTTCATAACAAATTTAAACACGCTGCAAGTTTTTGTCCAGCAATGTCCACTGATGAATTAGGCAATGGCGCTTCCTAAAGTTGTTTTAAAGCGTATTGTAACGTGGCTTTGGATGTAAACCCAATTGTGATCTACGACAAAATAAAAATAAATATCGGTTTTACATCCCTACTATAACCGATTGCATTTATTTATTTTTTTGGTCAAAATTCACCCTAAGAGCTTCCACTATATGAATATTACCATCGCCCAGGCCAGATACTACTCACTGCACTTCACCATAACTATTCAGTTTCGCCGTTTCCTGCTGAGATTGCAGTTACTGGTACAATATCTTGTAGTAGCTCTTTGCTATTAGGTGGCCGTTAGTTGGTTCCATTTAGCCATTGTTTCCGAATTTGCTTAGAGTGAATTTCAATAAAATAAAAAAGGGACCAGTAACTGCACTCGAAGAGGAAAACCTCCCAGAGCGGACAGAGAGTGGTATCTGCCCATCTGTTAGGACAAAAAGGAAGCCCCAAGTTAATAACTCCCGTCGCCGGCCTTACATAGTGATCGTTGGCATGTTGCCCAAGTCAGACAAAAAAAATTCGTGTTCATCACTTGCGGTTCATCTCTGGCGCATGCTTGATAAAATAAAATTTCTGATTGTGAATTCCGTTAGTGAAATCTGTATAATTATGGTGGCTGCCCCTATATTTGAATTTTTTTATTATAATTTGTATTTTATTATTTTGTATTTTATTATTTTTTTTTATTATAATTTGGATTTGGTGTACTCACTTAAACAACAATAAAATCAGATTCAACACGGTCGCTGTATTTGAAATCAAGATTCGAAGTAACTTGGATGAATGTCTGATTAAAACACTTTGAATGGTCATTTCCCAGACTGAGCTTTGGATTAAAAATTTCTTCAATATTTTTCGATTTTGCAGTTTTCAAACATTTTCTGCAAACATAATAGAACAAATTGGCTATTGGTGAAAAAAATTGTAATTAAATCAGATTTTGACAGATTGAATATTAAGTGAATTGATTTCATTTTCTGCTCGGGTAACAACGAACAAATGGCAACATAATCATAAAACGAATATACACGAAAAATCCATTAGATTTCGTTATAAAGTAATGTTTACCGCATACAAGCACATTGAATTTCTACGCAAATACCATGATGTAATTTAGTTAATGCCATTGTTAGAAATGCGCAGTAAAATCGTCGTTCTTTAACAGTTATTTTACTCCTTGATTTTGGAATAAAACTATGAAATCAATTTTTTTTCGGTCAAGCATTTGCAGTTCCATCAACGACCTATACTTGTAGTAAATCTCATCAATACCGCGTTTTAGATTTTTAAAAATACACAATTACTGCAAATGCACGGTGAATGCACTGTACTTTTGTAACAGTGCACTTACTATGCGCCAGCGGGTATATTGTTTAATGTTACAATCCACAAACTAAACTTCACATTACCAGATCTTCGTCACCTTTTGCCGGGTCAACAATATTAAATTCTTAATGAAATATTAGAAGCAGACCCGTACCACAGTATATATTGAGGAAACCATAGGCTTTTGCTGGTGAAGTTAAACAGGGCAATCGATAACCAATCAAATAAAGCCTTATCAGCGATTTCTATTTTAATGCTTGCTGAGTTATTATCTGAAAAATTGAAAAACTCTCCTTTGCTTACTTATTTTATTCGTTCGGTTCTTTTGCGAAGATTTGAAAAGATGAGGTAAAAAATTCGAGTCGATCCAGGCATCGAAGATACAATGATAACATAATGTGCAAACAAGTTTAAACAAAGTGCGAAGATTCAAATAACAATCCGCCCTCAAGATCGTAAATAAGTTTTATAAAATTCGAAAATATTCTGTGTTTTTTTTTCAAGATTGTGTTCCTATGGCCTTTTCATGACGTATTCGAATAATTTATCTACGAATCAATTTTAATTGTCGAACTGAATCAGCACTAATCGCACACAGCGAAAAAGATTCATCTCATATCACTACGAATCTACTCAAACGAGTGACACTAACAGTGCAGGGGGAGAGAGAGAGAAAATTGTCTTCGTTAACCAAGACCAATACATATTTCATTACAATAAAAATTATTGTTGTCTTGATTAATCAGAACCAATACATATTTCATAACAATAAAAATTATTGTTATCTTGATTAATCAGAACGAATATATATTTGATATCAATAAAAATATGTTATCTTGATTAATCAGAACGAATATGTATTTCATAACAATAAAAATATGTTATCTTGATTAATCAGACCGAATATGTATTTCATAACAATAAAAATATGTTACCTTGATTAATCAGAACGAATATGTATTTCATAACAATAAAAATATGTTATCTTGATTAATCAGAACGAATATATATTTAATAACAATAAAAAACCTATCTTGGCAAATTTGAAAGTTTTGCAAATAAGTAATTAAAGTGCTGCAAACAGAAATCGATTAAATCGTTGGTCAAAACAGTCTTTCTATTGAGTTCAAATATTTGTGAGTCATCGTGTAAGCGCAAAAATTCAAAATTTTAAACAAGATTATGACGTAAACGATGTCTTGTTATGACCCGATTACATAGTCATTTTTTTAAACAAATAACGTTCGTTTTAATCTCAACAATTTTTTTACTTTGTCAAGCAACTGCATGGCTGCTTTACACTCAAGACTCGGTTGTTGTTGTTACATTCTACTCTGCTAAGATAGTTACTGTGATATGGTTTCGTTTTTTGAAGTGAACATGTATTATTTTATTGATGAAAGAATTACGAAACGGAAAAATAGGAGAAATGGCTGAAAGCATATTTCAAAAACCAAATTACGTTAACAAAACCACAACGGTAATATTTGTTATAGAAAAAGGTCAATGTTATAGAATACGCCCATAATCTTTTTCAAAGCATATTCCAAAACCAATCTAACATTTTATAACACATATTTTGTTAAGTATGAATCATTGATGGATCGCGCCGTTTAAGCGCGGCCAATTTGTGACTCGTGCTTGGCAGAAATCAAACAAACTGGTTTAAACATGGCGGCACAGAGAATGTGATGTTTATTGGCCTGCAACTATATTTACGGAAATACAGGATTAGTTGAAAACCAACTCGGCTTTTATTGTATCGACCCAGAATTTTTTTAATATTTTGTGCATCACCTCGACTAAGGCCCAACACAGATATAAACTTGAAATTACTAATCAAACCTCTTTTGTTAAGTTCTACCCTGTCAATCAGTGACTCAACCGAAATTAATCTGATTGGACTAAACATGGCGGCACATGGCAGTGATGTTTATTGGCCTACAACTGTTTATGGCAATACAGGATCAACAATAAACTAACTTGGTTTTTATTGTTGATGAAATTATCTGAAAGGTTCAAACAATAGTAGAAAAACGAGTTTTGTAAAGAAGGTGACAAGTTATGGTTTTTGTCGTTGTATTTTTTTTTCATTTGTGTGAATCACACTGAGCAATGCGCTGTACTAGCGATCAATATTAAAAGACGAACAGAGCTTCTGCTTTAGGGCCGAACCTGAACAAACTATTACACTTTGGTTTAAGTGGTGGAAATGGGGTTGCGAAAAGGACTTTCGGGGAAGGTAATTCTGCAAATTTGTTAGAAAAAAAACGCAGCAGAAAATAATTCTAAGATTCCTAAAAGCAACACGATCAGAAAATAAGTTCACTGCATCTCATGATTATATGAAGGGATGGTGTTGATTTAATTTACCCACTGACGACGCTTGTGTTGTCAAGTTCTTAATTTCAGCAGAGTGGGGCTGGGCAAAATCGAATCATTTTGAATTTGAGTCTTATTCGAATATTTGTTTCGAATCGGATCGAATTGCTGAAATCATAAAAATAACAAACATTTCCAAAAACAAAAAAATAAAATCATTTTCAATTACACTCCGGTCGGAGAGCGACAATGTTCATTTTAGCTACAAAATGCAATCGATTCTGGTCAAATTTGCAGAATTAAAAATGAAACAATCCACTTCCCTTGGCGAGTTTTCGTTCCTAAGACCGATTCACGATTGATTCGAATAATCTGTGCTTCGAATCGATTCGAATCATGTAATCGAATTACCCAGCCGAGAGTCAATAGTTTCGTGAAAACACACTCATCATGATTTTAGAATTATTTTAATTACTCAAATTGCGATAAATTTTTTTTTGAAAATGCCTTTTTTCAAAACATTTTTAAAAGTCGTAAATAATCTTAAAAGAATGACACGACAAACTTAAGCACTGATACGCCCTGAAGCATAGATTAACATCTGCTCAATATAAATCTGCCTGTATTGAATAATATTAACCAGATTAAATTTGCGCGGCAATGTCGTCCGTCAGACAGTTTTAAAAACCAGTTTTGAAATGATAGGTGCGGACTTTTTTGCAGAAATTTTCTTTGCGCATTTCCTACGTGTCATGAAAGATGAGGTAAAAAGAAAGAAATGTTATATGCTGTTAGATGTAAAGGTGGGTAGTTTAATTCGGTGATTCGAATCAGTCCGAAGCACAAATTATTCGAATCGATCGGGAATCGATAATAGGAAGCAAAAACTTGTTAAAGGAAGTAGAATTTCATTTTTACTACAAAAGGCAAATGATTTTAGTTAAATTTGACCAAAATAGATCATATTTTGTCGTTAGAATATGAAAATTGCTGATTTCAGACAGGTAGTGTTACATCGCATTAAATTAAAAAAAAATGAATTCAAAATACACTACCTCAGGTGTGTTTATGCTAATATTAGTAATATTAGTAGCTATTAATTTCTTAATTTTCTTAACGAAGAGAACTTGTTGTAGTTAAAATGGGATATTTGTTATTTTGACGGAATTTATGATCCGATCCCATTTGAAAAAAATTATCCGAACCAGGTACGAATCGCATATTATTCTATTTTAACCAATCCCAGTTAGATGACGTTGGTCGTGTTTGTCATGGTTCATGGAAAACGTCATCGCAATATACCAATTCCTATATTATTCTACATTGGCAGCGGAAATTGATAAATGTTGTGGACGTTGGGGAAGACTAAGAAAGGATATTCAAAGTAGTACTCTTGCCCTCGCACTTGCACAGTCTTTCTATCGGAACATTACCATTTTGAGATCAAAAATAGTGGGAAAAATCTATAGTAAATGCGATTGCGCGAGGTAGTCGCGCGGAAATTTTCTTTATTTCTTTGCTATTCTCATTAAAATTCAAAAATCTCATTGTGCAATCCCAATGTTAAGTATGGTGGTATTGATGGATCGCGCCGATGGGGCGCGATCCATCTGTGGCACATACTTGACAAAATAAATTACTAATGGAGGATGTTTGCCCAACTTTAATTAGCGCGGCAGTTTGGATTTTGGGTTTGACTATCAAATTGTCCTAACGTATTGTGTCATGTAAGGTTATTATGTTATTTATGATCCTCCAGACCAAGGCCCTGTACCTGAAGCTACTTATAGACGAACAAAGATAGTTACTATCGAGGAAGGAAATATTAAATGGTCCAAGATGTCTGCCATAGATCAATAAGATGTCTCTCATTGTATTACACTTACAGTGGCCACGGTAGTATCTGCCCTGGGCAATGGTAATGCCTTTTTAGTCGCTTCTTGCGACACTCGAAAAAGTTGGGGTAATACAAAGCCTCCCTCTAATTTTTGAGACAAGGTTTTGGGCTTTTCTGAAAACTTTTTGATTTTATACGGAGTCAAGTTGAATAGGAAAATTTTTTCGCACGCTTTCGGCGAGCAATATCGTTTACTGCAGATCTTTATTGCCCCTCCCTTTCCCTCCATCGAAACAACAAAGACAGGAAACTAAATAGACAAATAAAAAAATCAATTTTCTATAACCCTTCTCCTTAACATTATAACGTATTTTTACTTAAATATAGACCAGATTTCTAGAAATAAATATTAAACCTCGCCGCTACAGCGATGGCGCGAGTGTCCTTTGTGATATTGACCGTTTTGGTCACAATTTGTTGCATCGACGCATACCCAAACGGAGCGCCGGCAACACCAACGACTTGTGCTGATATGACACCTGGGCATATCAACGGTATCGACGCATGGCCAAACCAATTTAAAACGCCGTATAGTGTCGTCCCAGCTTGCTATGTTCTCGAACCAGATGAGTTGATGGAATGTGAGTTATGTTTTCCTTTTTTTTAATAGCAATATGGTTTCTTTTACTGAAATCCACTTTTATCAAAGCAAAACCCAACCGAAACCAACTATCGGAAAATTGTAGGGCAAAGAGATAGTTCAAAATTTAGAACCAGCAACTGTACAAGTGAAAAACATTTTTGAGGAATCTTTATAGTAAAGTGCAATGAGTGGAACCTGATTAGGCTTTAGGGAGATTATTCACTACTTCTTAAAAGTTACTTTGAACGCCTAGTGAAAAGCATATTAAACGGACCTAAACCTCTATAACAGAGTATAGCGCCCTGGGTAATCTTAATCTTAAGAGAAGTAAATAATAGTCGTTGTTATGATAAATTTTAACAGCAAGATTTCGCCTGTGTTGACCATAGGGTTGGGCATTTCGATTCGGTGATTCGAATCGATTCGAAATATAGAGTAATCGAAATATTTTTGAAAGGGTCATATAAACAAAAATTTTCTAAATGGAGTGGAATTTTTTATCTGGTTCCGTTTGGTATGTTTTCCGTTCACAGTGAAGTTTGCTGGTACTATCTTGAAGTAACTCTTTGCTATCAAGCGGCCGTTAGTTGGTTGCTTTTGGACCCTGCTTATCACATTGCTCAGAGTGAAAAAAATTCATATAACAACCATTCAAATGACCCGAAGCTCATCAAAGTGGGACAACATCAACGCTACACTAATTTCGATAAAATTTGACCCAAAATTGATAGCATTTTGTCGTTAAAAATAAAAATTTACTTTAATTAGCAAGTTTTTGTTCCTATGAACGATTCAGGATTGATTCAAATAAATTGGGCTTCGAACCGATTCGAATCACCGATTCGAATTGCCCAGCCCCGCTTACGAAACAATTGTACGTAATGTAATTAAATAAATTACCTCAAAATGCAATTAGTCAAGTTCGTGTAAATATGAATAATTGTCCCTCTACCTACACAATCAGAAAAACATTGACTAAGTATGAGTCACCGATAGATCGCGGTCCATCTGTGGCTAGGGCTGGGCAAAACCGAATCTTTTGGAATTCGAATCTGATTCGAATATTTTTTCCAAACGGATCGAATCACGAATTCCATGTAAATAAAAAATAACCTGTTTTTACTATTACTAACTTGTCTCCATCATGGTTAAAAAGAAATTGATAGTTTGTAGTGTTGTTGCAATCCCCACTGCATTGTCTAAGAGCACATATCTAATGGTAAAATACAATCGATTTTAGTCAAATTTTACGAAACCCCATTGCATTTTTTCGTTAAAAACGAAAACTTTATTTAGCAAAGTTTTGTTCTTGTGATCGATTCGTGATTAATTCGAATAAATTGTGCTTCGAATCACCGAAGGGAATTGCCCAGCACTATTTGTGACTCATTGTTGAAAAAATTAAATTGGGTCTTATTGATTATCATTTGCCAAGCCTTTATGTTAGATGATGCGTATGTGCTATTTTTTACAGCCACGATTTGGCGTGAATTACCTAGACCAAGGCGCTGCACCAGCGGACACTAATAGACGAACAGGGTTAGAGTTGTTGGGAAGATATTAGCCCACCCAAGTTATAACACATTGGGTTGAGTGAAGGGCATGGTATGGATTAATAAACCGTACTAGCCGGGACTCGAACAAGAGATCTATAAATGCAAGGATACAATAGGAAGATCAACACCAACATAGTCTTATTCAACTTTGCGCTTACACAAATACAAATTTTACTTCTGTAAGGTTTCGTCAAACCAAAGTCAGAATTCTTCGAACAAATATTTTTTAAAAAGCCTGCAATTTTAAGTGTGAAGCAAGATTCTGAATCTTGATTCTGAATCAAATTAACTTACACATTTTCTCTCCTTTCCAGTCCGATTAAGAGATGTAAGAAGAGGAGGCGGATTATACAGAGGAATGTTTCTGATGGTTAGTAAGTTCCTATGATGCCTGATCGGCATTTTTTCCATTAAAATTCAATCTGAGTAAGGCCAGAAGCAAGGAACCAATATAACGGCTATTTAACAGCAAAGAGCTTCTAAAATGTAGCAGTAAAAAACTGCACTCTAAGTAGAAAACATACCAAACAGAACTGGATGAGAGACACAGTGTCAGCATGTAAGTATCAATAGTAGAGCTGGGCAAAACCGAATCATTCAAAATTCGAATCTGATTCCAATCGGATCGAATCACTAATTGAATGTAAATAACAATTTTTTTTTTCACAAATACTCTCCAGTGTGAAAATCAGGAAATTTATAGTTTCTTGTGTATTTTCAATTCACACTCCATGCCTACATTTTTCATATTTTAACGACAAAATATAATCCATTTTGATCAAATTTGACCAAAATTGAGTGCATTTTCTCGTTAACAATGAAACTTCGAGTTCCTATGACCGATTTACAATTTAACAGAATGTGCTTCGAATCGATTCGAATCTCCGAATAGTATTGTCCAGCCTTACCCACTCATGGAATTTTTGCTTAAACTTGCTTTGTGAAGTACGATTCATTGAAATGTACAGATGTAAGTTTTAGAATTTCGAATGAAAAAATTTTCCTCCATTCCTACATAAACCATGTTTATGATCATGATTAACAGCAAAAAAATGTTAGGCAAATACGTGAAACTGGAACTTGGAACTGGTATCTGTACAAGAGGTCGTAGTGTGCTAACTGGTTAAGCCATATTCCCAGCTTTCCTCTCCCACAGGACAAAATTAAAAGCCTATTCTGACGTTAAACTGGTACATGCTCAAGAAGTCGTAATACGCGATTTAGTTAAGCCGTATTCGCGGCTTTCCCTCCCACAGGAGAAAAATGAAAGCCCATTCTGACTTGAAACTGGTACCTACTCAAGTGGCCGTAGTACGCGATATAGTCAAGTCGTATTCTCGGCGTTTCCCTCCCACAGGACAAAATGAAAGCCCATTCTGACCTGAATTTGATTCAGGTTCAAGAGGTCGTAGTATGCCATATGGTTAGGCCGTATTCCCAGCTTTTCTCTCCCATAGGACAAAAATGAAAGCCTATTCTGACTTGGAGCTGAAACTTTTACAAGAGGCCGTAGTACGCTGTTTGGCTGATCCGTATTCTCAACTTTTCTATCCTACTGGACTGAAATAAAATCTTCTACCATCTACATCTTCAATTTCTATTTTCACGCATCACAGGTCCGCGAAGGAGAGGACTTAGCAACAAATCGTAACACAGTTGGGAGCTTTGCTATCAATGATGTACCGACACTATCAGCGGACAATCCGGTTTTGAATTTCAAGGCCACAAACTGCTTTGGCAGGTCGAAATCTGCAGTTACTCACAGATCATCGTAAGTATTTTTTATTTTTGTTTTACTAGTTATTAATTTTTGAATGGAGCATTCCGAGCAAGGCCCTATTCGAGCGGTCACTTACACTGTAATAAAAATGCAGGTAATTAATCGTTTTTCGACAGTAATTCTACTCGGTGTTATTGAAATTAGTCCATAGTCTATATATGGTCAATCTATATTTGTCCATACCCAGTAATTTGAATGGATCACCCTGAGCAAAGCCTTATTCGATCGGTCCTGAGGGAACCATACTTAACAAAACATAATGTTACGTCCAATGAAAAATTTTTGGTCAAGCGTCAGCGGCACGTTCTAACAGTGACACATACTCAGTAATGTACGTTTAATATCAAGAATGAGCTACAGATAGAACGGGCCTGGATGACACTTTTGATCAATGGCCCAACCTTAACAAGACATAATGTGCCACCAGGTGAAGAATTTTTTGACAAACATGGTTCACAGATGGACCTGGCCTTGATGACGCGTTTCACCAATGACAGCTATTTAACAAAACATAATGTGTGGTCTAGGCCTGAGCAATTCGATTCGGTGATTCGAATCGATTTGAAGCACAATTAATTCAAATCAATCGTGAAACGTTCATAGGGTCAGGAACTTGTTAAGTTAACTAGAATTTTCATTTTTAACGACGAAATGCAATTGATTTTGACCAAATTTGACCAAAAACGATTATATTTCTTTGTTAAAATATGAAAATTGTTGCTCCCAGTGTGAATCGAAACAACAGGACAGACTATAAATTTCTTTATTTTCACAATAAATTATAATAGTAAAATGGGATATTTGTTATTTACAAAGAATTAGTGATTCGATTCAATTCGAAAAAAATTATTCGAATCAGAATCGAATTTCAAATGGTTCGGCTTTGCCAATCCCTTGTGCCATTCAATGAAGAATTGTTTTGACAATCATGAGCCACAGATGAAACGGGCCTCGATGGCACGGGGCATCAATGTCCCATACTTAGCAAAACATAACGTTCTACCAACCACTCAACCCAGAGTGTAATACCTTGGGTAGGCTAAGCCGAACGGAAAAAGATCCTTCCAGCAATTGTTACTCTGTCCGTCTATAAGTGGCCACGCCTCGACGGCGAGATCCATCAGTAACCCACTCCCAACAAAACTTGTTTAAAACGGAAATCGGAAACTTTCAACTGTTTTAAATCTACATATTTTTTCTCTGTGTTACAGGAGATATAAAAATTCAAGTCTTTCTGCCGTTACATGGATCGGACCGAAAACATGCAAGGAAAATGAAATATTCTACATCAAGTAAAAGTTGTTTTCTATCTAGAATTTTATTTTCTTAAACATCGGAAACACATGTCCATTCAAATCACATGTATTGAATATGTTAAGGTCTCACACACACAAGTTTAGCACATACATGTATATACATGTGCAAAGGCTTAAAAGAAACTTTGACTAGTTGCATTGAGCAAATTTAAATAGGCTAATCACACGCACACAAGCAAGTTTAGAACATACATGTATGTACATGTGCAAAGACGTAAAATAAACATTATCTAGTTTTATGGAGCTAATTTAAATATAATAGGTACACACACATACACAAACAAACGAGTTTAGCACATACGTTTAAATACATGTGTAATGACAGAAAAGAACCATTGGCTAGTTGTATAAAGCAAATTTAAATATGTTAATCACACACACACACACACACACACACAAACCAATTTAGCACAAACTTGTATATACATGTGCAATGACATAAAAGAAACATTGTCTAGTTTAATTGAGAGAATTTAAATATGTTTGTTAAGCACACACACAAACAACTTTAGCACATATGTGTATGTGCGTGTGCAATGGCATAAAAGAAATATGGGATAGTTACATTGAGCAAATTGAAATATGTTAAGCCCACACACACATACACAAACAAGTTTTGCACATATGTGTATGTACCAGTGCAATGAAAAAAAAGAAACATTAGCTAGTTGTATTGAGCAAATTTAAATATGATAACCGCACACACACACACCGAGACACAGATTTTCATTTAGATAACTTGTTGATACATTATGATCTACCGCCTAATGAATGTTTTTATACCTTTAAATTTGTGCTATACAATTTAGCACATACGTGTATGTACGTGTGCAATGCCATTTAAAATTAGGTCCTAAATGCTCTTCTCAGGATTAACATTGGCTCGTTATTTGGCTTTGTCACTCTAGAGCTTTTGACCCTTTTTCTTGTAGATTTAAAAATGAATATACATTCTAGGGCAACAGTGGCAAAAGAGAAAAACATGGTGCAAAGGGGAATAAGTGTTCCTATCATCTGCAATGCTGACATATCCAACGTTCAAATCATGGAAAAAATCCGACCGATTCATCCTGAATTGTATTGTAGACAACTTAGACGTGGTAGCTGGGCTATTATACCAAAATGTGAGTATAGTGCATTGGACTTTTTATTAGAATTGCTATAAGGTAAGCTATCCTTCACTGTGTAAAAACGTCTGTAATATCACTGTTCTTACAGAGTAATTATATTTTTTGATGTTAAAAAAAATGCATCAAATCGCTTTTTTCAGTCCTGGTATGCGCAGTTGATTAAACGCGCCTTTATTTCGTCCTTAATATATTCAGTGACCCAAACGACATTTCCAGCAAATCTTGGGCCGACAAGGGAACGGATCATAAGTCTAAATTGACTTTATAATCGCCCGGGGCAGATACCACCTAATGCACTTTAACGTGACGGTTTATCTCCGTTGGAGATGTTTTCCGTTTATAGTGCAGTTGCTGGTACTGCAATTTTTAGAAGCTCTACCCAATCATTGAGTGGCAGTTAGTAGGTTTTTTTTATGCACTGATCTCGGCCTTGCTCAGAGTGTATTTCAATGAAAAATGGTAAAAACTACTGCTATAGAATGTGATTTCGATGCATTTTTGTGGCAATTACAGTATACGTTTGAATCCGATTATTTGTAAATTACATTTCGATTTGGTTCCGCGAATCTTTGATTTTATTGCATTTACGTTACAACGAAAAGATATACTTATTATATTTTTATTTATGAATTACAGTTGCAAGCGAATCATTCGAATCCGAGAATCTTCCGATAGGAGGTTGGAGTCATATGTTCAGTGATCCGAAGCAACAGTTCAAACGAGGTATGGGATCAACAGCAACTCTGGGAACAGGACCAGATGCCGCGAAGGACGGAAGTAAGTTCCATGAAGTTTCTATATTTTCTTGTACATTTTGTATTGATGAAATCCCAACTATTTGTTACCATTAATTACCCTTTTTTCAATTATTTTCTCTTTATCTTCATTCATTTTTTTTTTCTCCTATATTTTATTATCTCTCACTCTCTCTCTCTTATTCCTCATTTTTCTCCTTTATAAATGTTTTGTGTTTCTCCTTTAAAATCGACAATTTCATACTTATTCCACCCCAGCTACTCAACATTTTCTTTACTTTCTTTCTCTCGCTTGATCTGACCCTTCATCTTACTTCTCATGTTCCTCCGCCCTCCTGTTTTCCCTCTCCTCTCCTTTACTTTTTCTTTTGTCGTAGTATTTTTTGTCGTTAAATTAATTTCTAATACTTTCCTTTTTCTTCATTTTCGTTTCCTAGAGCTCATCATCCACACTCTTTATTCTTTTTCATCCGTTGTTTAGACATTCTCCTCTTTTTATCTATCTTCCATTTTTTCTTCTTCAATATGATGCATTTTACCTCATCTTCGTTTTTTCTCCGTTTCCCTCTACTCCATACTCTTCATCGCCATCTTTTTCCAGTCCGCTATTCAACTAATGATTTTCCCGTTTTGAATAAAACTATCTCGGCAAGCAAGTGCAAGGGCTATCTTCAAAAGAATATATTTTGCCCCCAGTGGCCATTTTGACATCCTGATTTGATCTCCTTTTTTCGAATTTCGAATTGAATGCTGCTTTCAATTCAACACGAATGACACTTTATAGTAGCAGTTCAGCTTTGTTTGGTATTCTTTCTGCTTACGTTGTAGTTGCTGGTGCATTCAGTTGTAGGCCGTTGCAATGTAAGTGATTGGTGATTGGTCTTTCTTGGCTGATTTCGGCCTTAAAGTGAATTTTGATAAAGCAAAATCTTGCTTGTATTTAATTTCCTTCAAAAATATAAACATTTATTTTCCCTATTCTTGAATACGACTTGCAGTTGTTGCTGCAGCTTGGGTAACTGATTGATACGTTAATGGCCGTTAGATGGTATTTTTAGGCGCTTTTTCGGTCTTAAAAGTAGGGCTGCACTATACGTTGTGGTGATTCGAAATACAAAAGAATCAATAGAAAATATTAAATAAAAATATAAACTTGCGAAATGAAGTAAATTTTTAATGTTTAACGATGAAATACAACCGATTTTGATCTAATTTGACCAAAATCGGTTATATTTTGTCGTTAAATTACGAAAATTGTTGATCTTAGACATGGATAGTGAATTGAAAATACACTTGGATATATTTTGTTCTAAAAATAAATATATTTCCTTATTTCAGAATACTACATGTATTTCGAGGCTTCAGGTACCTACCAATTCCAATCCGCTGGGCTTATTAGTCCTCCAGACCTGACTGGATGCTTCTGTTTCTCGTTCTGGTGCCACATGAACACAGACAGAATGACTCGGTTCAGAGTTAGCATTATCGGGCTCAGACCAAGGACTATTGTTGATATCGTTGAGGTCACTGACTATTGGAGACAGGTCTCGTACAATTTCAAAGCACGAACACCGGTCACGGTAAGACATATAGACGTTTGCGAAAGATACATGAAATTGTTAATGGGTAGGGAAAATTTGGAGCGCAATCAATTAATGATGCTATATTTGACAGAAGAGTTTTTGCTCAATGTATTTCCTGCGAAAGTAGTGGTAGATGGTTTTACATTCGGTCGGGGCAGATACCACTCAATGCACTTCACCATAGAAGTTTAGTTCCGTTTGGGATGTTTTCTACTTAGAGTGCAGTTGCTGGTACTACATCTTGTAGTAACTTTTTTCTATTAAGTGGTCGTTAGTTGATTCCATTTGGGCTATGCTTCCGGCCTTGCTCAGAGTGAATTCAATATTACAAAAAGAAATATATATATACTTTTTATAGCAGATCAAGATAAAATTAACCCCAACATTATCGAGCAGAGACGCGAAATATTTTCGATATTATTTTTATTTTTTATCAACTTGAACTTGAAGACTTGAACCATTGACTCGAAGACTTGAACCATTATCCATTTGACCAAAATCGATTGAATTTCATCGTTAAAATTTCGATTCGAAGCCCAATTAATTCGAATCAATCATGAATCGTTCGTAGGGAGAAAGGCTTGTTAAGTGAACTGGGATTTTCATATTTGAACGTCGAAATATAATCGATTTTGGTCAAATTTGTTTTTGTTCCTATTAACAATTCACGATTGATTCGAATTAATCGTGCTTCGAATCGATTTGAATCACCGAATCGAATTGCCCAGCGCTAGACTCATGTCTCCACTCTCGCCCATAAAACCCTAATGCGCAAAATAACGGTTCATTTATGTTATTTTTCAGATTGCTATCCAAGTATTCAGCAGTGGAAAGGAAACCGGGGATGTTGGTATCGACGATATACGCATAGAAGCTGGACATTGTCCTGGGGGAACTCCAGTCATATCTTAACCATACACTGGATTTGAAAGACACATTTTTTTATTTTAATTAACGCAAAATCACGTTTACCTAATCAACAGATACCCAAATAATGCCTAGAAATTTTTGATCAGAAAAAAATTAAAAAAACTTTTGTTTTATATTTTCATCATTTTTTAGAACAAAACATATGTTGTTCAACTAGGTCACCGATTTTCCCTAGGAATGAGTGCAACAGAATTATTCCAAGTTCGAATATTGTTCAAATATTTCATTTTTAAATCAGAAAAATATGGTCGTATCGTAATCTTGATGAATTATCTTTTTTTCTGTTTTAGGGTTCAAATTTCGATAAATTTTTTGTCAATTTTTTCGTATTTCAATATTAAAAATGAAGAGATATTAGACCATTAGATGAAACACTGACGAATGATTTTTCGTTTCGTTTTATGACACAGAATAGTTATCCGCAATTTCCTAAATAAACTAGAAAGGAAAAGTTATTTCAGTTTCCAATTTGTTTTTGAAGGAACAAATGGTTTGACTAAATTCGCTTTTATTTTGTCTTTGAAATGTGAAAATATGACATCATTTTATAACTTTTTGTTCCTTGACCAGTTTACGTTATACTACACGTTAGAAATATGTTTTATCAAGCATGAGCCACTGATGAACCGCGTCTAGTGGCGCTATTGATCAGTGGCTCATGCATGATGATGTATTTCTTTCATAGTTTTTTTTTCTTGTTAAAAAATTGAAATTGGTGAAATTTTTTCTCGAACGATTTATTAAATAAAGCATAGTAGTAGCATGGATGTATGTTTATTGGTTATTTCCTAGGCCTCGGGGATATAATATTGGCATCGCAGGTTGAAGATCTGGGTTTCGATTCCTGGCTAGTCCGGCTGATTAATCTCTCCCACCACTTGTTCCAGGGTGTAATAACTCAGGTAGGATTGGCCCAACCGGGAAGATCATATCTTTTCCACAACACTAACCCCGTTCGTGTGTAAGTGACCGACCGCACAAGGATTTGTTCCAGGTGTCTGTCTGTCTGTCGAGTGTCTGTGAAAATAGTTAATAAAACAATCTGTATAGCCATGATAATCTTTAAGCCATGAGTCAATAATCGGGGCAAATTTTTTTTTTCTTTTCATTTTAATACTCTCGTGCGCCATCTAGAGGTTGCCACCAGGTTCATTCACAATAAACTATTTTGGCAATTTCGTTGGTGAATTTATCTATCGTCTGCTTTTCACCGGCTGAGCTAATTTCAGCACAATATACGCTTCCCTGGTGGCGGCATTTTCTTAAATAGATATCCAGATCAATCGGGGTGAGACTACCGGTGTACGTATAGTATGCACGTGAAGTAAAGTAGGAGGGCCGCGCTGGCGTGGTGAAAGCGCCGATAGCTGCTGAACATAATACATACTGAACGGCGAGGGTTCAAACCCCGGCAAAGTTGCATCCATATCGATGAACGAAGAAAGCCTTCGTCTTGCAATACACGCGGGGTGCCCCTGGGCGAAGCAATGTAACCCACAACCTTGGGACGATGCTGGATAACCTTGCCGATTCCTCATTAGTTCCACACGGGTTGGAATAGCAAAGCGCAAGATGAATCTCGTAGCCGGATATAATTGTAAACATTGTTAATTGTGTGAAATAAAGTTCATCTCAATCGGAGTTCCAATTCTCTCTGGCGCAATTTAACGACTGCGACCAAGCGTATTTATACCTCAATACAGAGAATCGTGAGTGGGAATCATTTGAATTCACAATACCTTCTGGCGCCATCCAAACAGTTTATGATAAAATGCGACCAATGCTGTTCGTAAAACCTGCAAATTGCATTGTTTTGCTTTTGCCGACTGTGCTAATCTCTGACGTCATAGTGTCACATGAATCATGAACATTGTCTTTCAGAAAATCACAAATCAAGTGAAAGCTGGAACGCGTCGAGAGTGGCATATATAACTAAACCAATTTGCTTTATTGCATTTTAAAATTTTATTTCAATGAAAGTGTGACATAAAATAGTACAAAGTATAAATATAATGAGGAAATATTACGAAAACTAATTTACACTGGAAGCATTTAGTAATGTTAAAGCAGATTGGACTTCCACTGAAGTAGTGTGTGTGTGAGAGCCAACTTTGTAAAAAATTTTAATTTTTTAATTAATTTTTTAAACCTTATATATTCTTTAGAGGACAGATCAGGGGATATTGTAAGGCATGATAGTATAATTCAGAAAAAACGAGAAATAAAATAAGACTTAGAGTCAATGGCCACATGATTTAAATGAAAGGACGGGAGTTATTATGTCTTATTATCCGATTTTGACATATACATAGTTTTGTTTCGATATCTCTGTCTACACAAAAGGTGATATATAATAAAATATATCTCATTACAGAGTTATTTGAAAAGCAAACAAAATCTATAGTGAATTAGAAAAACGTGAGTTTTAAATAAGATTTAAAGCGAGTACATATGCTTGCCTTTGTTGTACTAATTTGTTGGCGAAACTCCAAATATATTTGCATTAACTTGAACGCATGTAATTTTTTATAATTTTTATAGCCACTTTATGGAGTGGGTCACCCTGTCCAAAGGCTTGTACCAGCGCCACATATAGATTGGGAGGGTTAGAATTGCTGGAAATATAGGATCTTTTCTTGTTCTACTTCGCCTACCCAAGGTATTACACAATGGGTTGAGTGTTAGGAATGAATTAACGAGCCGTACTTGCCGGGATTCGAACTCGAGATCTTTAACCGCGATGACAACTTACACTGTAACAAAAAATGCAACAAAATCACTGGTCTTTGACAGTAATTTTACTTGGAGGTATAGAAAAATCAAAATTGTCATTTTTGACCAAATATGGGGTGTTGATGGAATGCACCGCGAAGTTGCAGTCCATCAACAGCTCATAATTGGCATAAATGTCATCAACATGGCGTTTTTTAACTTTGGAAATATGCACCAAATTATGCAATTTTTTATATGCAATTACACCAAATGGCCAGTAAATTTACTGTACTTTTGTTACAGTGTTGTTAGTGTCCTCGAATTGTCGTTTAATATACGATGCTTATATAGAGATGAATTTAAAACACTCATCATAAAAATACAGATAGTTGCACAAATTAAACCGAAGCTACAAAAGTTATTTAAACTGGTCTTCTATACAAACACCAGGTGAAAATTTGAAGTTGTCTAAGCCGATATCTCCTCTGAATGTGCTACCGCGTTGCCCGATGATTTTAATCTGTAAAAATGTAATATTTAAGATTAAGTATAGAACTAAGTATAGAGTAGGATTCCTCACCCCGTGCAAATAAAGTATGTTGTATAAGTTGTATTAGGCGTGAGTCGCAGATACGGTTGGGCGAAACCGAACCGTGTGTAAGTCGAATCTGATTCGAATTACTTTTTGGGAATCGGAACGTATCGCTAATTCCGTCTAAATAACAAATTCCCCTTCTAACATTAGCGTTTCCTCGGTTATCAAAACATTGAAATCTATGCTTTCATTTTTCCTTGTAAAATTTGAAAGTTTTATTTCATTGTGCTTGTTCATACTCGATAAGATAATTTAATTAGAAAATCTTTTGTTGAGCATGGAACACTGATGGATCGCGCCATTAAAGCGCGGGTCATCTGTGGCTTATGCTTCAGAAAAAATTTTGATTAGGTATGACCGAATCAGGACTGATTTAAATAATTTTCTCATCGAATCGATTCGAATCACAAAAACGATACAGCCAACCATACATCGTGCCTTTAAGAAAATAAAATTCTGTGTGTTTCGTGTGTTTTCTTTACCTGTCGGTTTTGTTCCATATTGGAAGTTTTCCGCTTAGAGTGCAGTTGCTGGTACTACATCTTTTAGTAGCTTTTTGCTATCAAGTGCTCTTTATTTGGTTCTGTTTAGGCACCGTTTCCGGTCTTGCTCAGAATGATTTCAGTAATAAAAAGAAGTACTGAACAGCACTAACTTCTGTTGTAGAAAGTTGCCAGCTTAGTGGCTGTTAGTTTTTTTTCATTATTATTTCTGATGCTGCTACTATCCATGCTTGGAAGAAAATATAAATAAGTTAAATATGATTGATTCTACTTACCACGACATTACCAGGTTCATTTATTGAAATCCAAGAGTTAATCCATCTGTCTCTCCTCAGGTCTAAAGGAACTGAATTTTCGTCATCATAAGAATAATCTGGGTGCTGGCAGGACACGACTTTATTATTAATTGTGCAATAGAATTTTGTATCTTCATCAGTGTACATGTGATATGAGAATCGGAAACACAAACATCCGGCTAGACCAGCTGGGCTGACTAAAATTGCCCTTTGACCTTTTCGTGAAGGGAAACTTGCCTCCAAGTATAAGTAGTATGCTGAAATAGATAGAATTTAACTTATTTTGTTATTTCGAGATTAACTCTGCGCAAGGCCGAAAGCAATGCCTGAAAGGAACCAACCAACGGCCACTTAATAACAAAGAGCTACTAAAAGGTGTAGTACCAGAAACTGTACGACGTACCAGACGAAAACAAACCAAACGAAACTGAACCGCCATGGTAAAGAACAATAAGTGGTGTCTGCCCTGGGCGATGGTAAGACCATCCACCACTTCTTCGCTTCTATTTAGTCGCCTTCTAGGACACGCAGGAAATACGTTAGGACTATTCCAAACCCCGTATCTACAAGGCTTTTTATAGAATTAAAACTGAAATATGGAAAATAGATATAAGTATTGTGATGCATTTCTAAAATATTTTCAAAAAAGTTGGACTAAAATCGATTTCCTTTTGTCCTTAAAAATTAAGGTTCTAGTTTATTTACCAATCTAATGCTCCCCTGAATGATTCTCGATTGATTCAAATAAATTGTGCTTCGAATCGATTCGAATCACCGAATCGAATTGTCCAGTCCAACTCACAGGTTGCGAGACAGAAAAAGCTTACCTCCGTTCTTGGCTTTCTTAGGACCAGTTCCAGGCGAAGGTGTGTTGCCAGATCTCCAAGTCCAAGGTATCCTTGCGTTTTTACCATCAGTCCAATTTCCAGGGTTGTCCAATTCAAATGAAGTATTTGCGCCTATAGGAACAGAAATCATTTATTTATTTTTAACAGCCATTTTTTGAAGTGAATCCCCAATATTGCTTTAATAAAATAGAATAAATCATCAGTAAATAAGTGCTCCAAATTAGACATGTGTAATGATTGGATTATATACATATATTTTTACATACATATATATATAAGCAAATTAATACCAACAAAAATGCGTTGTTGATGATATTCATATCAAATGTGATCTGTTGCTGGAACGCACCTCAGAAGCATAATTTTTTTTTCACATAGCCACTTCTTAGAGTGGATCCCCCTATCCAAGGCCCTGTAACGGCGGCCACTTATAGATGGATAGGGTTACAATTACTGGAAAGATATGATCTTTTCCTGTTCGGCTTAGCCTACCCAAGTTATTACAGCATGCGCGATCCAAAAATGAATGTATGGAAATACAAGTTAAAATTCATTAAACTTTTTGTGGTTCTTTAAGTCGTTAGATTCCCGTCCCGCCGATCCTAGCTAAATTATTACACTCTGGGTTGAGAAAGGGGCACGAAGTTTAAAGTATAGATTGAAAATGCCTCTAACCCAAGAACTTCCCCCTGTTCCAAAATGGTAACCACTAGTCCCTTGCCATAAGCGAGAGAATAAACATTAAACTATGGAAGTTATGGAGAGATGTATAACTTAGAACAAAAATGTGGAATTGAACAAAGCCATATTCGATATGAATATATATCATATATTTGTGGGCGCGGTGGCCTAGTGGTTAAACATGTTGGCATCGCAGTTTGTAGATCTAGAGTTCGAGTCCTTGCGAGTCTGGTTTGTTGATTCATGACCACCACTCAACCCAAGGTGTAATAACTTGGGTAGGCTAAGCCGAAATTTCAAAATCATATCTTTCTAATAACTTTAACCATGTCCGTCTATAAGTGATCACTGGTATAGGACCTAGGTCAGGGTGAT
The DNA here is from genome assembly GCA_963675895.2 of Styela plicata. Lineage (NCBI taxonomy): Eukaryota > Metazoa > Chordata > Ascidiacea > Stolidobranchia > Styelidae > Styela > Styela plicata. Next base: position 20,175,473 of record OZ023142.1, on the reverse strand, counting down.
CCACTCAAAGAATTGACTATTAAATATAAAACCCGCGTTAATAGACATCTATCATGGATGGGGCTCTTTATTTCCCACTCCTCCATTTCATTTAACTCTTTGCGCTTTAGTGGCTTTAGGAGAATTTCCAAGTTTGATTCTCCTTCTGTGGCCTTGCTCTGAGCGAATTTCAATAAAAAAATAAAAATATACATATAAATAAATGAAAATTATAGAACTTTACCTTCTGGAATAGCGTGATATTGTCTTGAGCAGCTGTCATCAACATTCTTCGATTTATGAACACATTTCAAAGGAAGTGTTAATCCGTCCACAAATTCACGTTTCGATTTTACAATTGTTGCACTGTCAAAGAAGAAAAGGATCCTTCCAAGAAACTTTAAGTCTGTTTAATCATAAGCTACAGGAAGACAGCGTCTTGACATCGCGATTCATAAAGTACTTAGAGACATCATGTTCAAGAGTCATTCCACACACATACACACATTCTGGAACGTGACAGTTAGTCCCGCGCTAACCCGACCAGGAGCTTAAATTACTTATTATGCGTTTTCTCATTAGGATGGCAAATTTTCAACATAAATTGAAAAACGATCATCTCAAAAGCACTATTATGCTCTTCGGCGGCACCCAGTGGTTTCGAAAATTTCACAACGTTGGAATCATTTGATTGAAGTTGTATGACTCTGTATCAAATTTGTCTTCAAGCATAAATTCCATCAAATATGTTTCTATTTTTTGTTGATTCCTACAGTTTCGCTAATATATGGTGATAGAGTCTCGTCGCTTTTCATTTTTTTGTATTAATTTTTATGATATAATTAAGTTATAAAAGAAAAGTTCAGGGTGTAAAAATGATCCAAAATTAACTGTATTTAAAATGTGGCAGGTCTTTGACCCTTCAAGACACTGTGGCTAGAGCTAAGCAATTCGATTTGTCGATTCGAAACAGAAGTTCGAATTCGAATCAGCCGTGAATCGGTCATATGAACAAAATCTAGCCAAAAAATTAGCAAATGCAATTCGAAGAGGAAAAATATTCGAATCTGATTCGAATTCCAAATGATTTTTCTTTGCGCTGTCGATATTGCAGCCTAGTTTAGTTGATCCATAAAACGAATATTTCATTATTTTACTTCTTACCTCACATAATACATTCGATCATATTCGCATTCATCAGGGGCTGTCCACAAATAAACATCCTGTCCCACTGTCCTGGGAAACTGGTTTGCATCTGCTATTGCACTTCCTATCTTTCTATCACAGTTGACGTGTTCTTGATCAAAGTTTTCCTCCCATCTACCAAATGATTGACCGTCTTTGCGAACCTGTGTGTAGAAAAGGCAATTCTTAATATCGAAGGTAGTCACACAAAGTTTGCGAACATTACTTTCTGCTATATAGGGCTGGGCAAAACCGAATCATTTGGGATTCGAATTTGATTGGACTATTTTTTTCGAATTGGATCGAATCACTAATTCTATGTAAATAATAAGTTTTAATTCACACTAACAGCAACAATTTTAATATTTTGAGAACGAAATATAATCGATTTTGGTCAAATTTGACCAAAATCGATTGTATTTCGTGGTTAAAAATGAAAATTTCAGTTCATTTAGCAAGTTTTTGTTCCTATGAACGATTTACCATTGCTTCGAATAAATTATGCTTCGAATCGATTTGAATCACCGAATCAAATTGCCAGCCTTACTACCATATTAACCATCAAAACATTAAAAGTCTACAAAATATAACATAACATTAATTATTAACGTAACTGCCAATCAAATATCATACTAAGAAAAATATTCAATTTGTGTTCTCGTGGTACTGTGCCGATACCGCGATATTTTCAGCGTTTTTGACTATACTGCATTCGAAAATTTTTGTGGACTTTATGTGGATAAAAAAATAACCTTTGTTGCATTAAATATTTAATATTATACTGTAGTAAAAACTAAGTAAAATAGCCGTTCTGTAACAATAATTTTACTCTGGAATATTTAAATAAACTATGAAATCTCTTTATGCCAATTATGGGTTGTCGACGGAGCGCATCGACAGCAATCGTATCGTCCGGAGAGCCAATGGTTCGATGCTCGACTGTTTCATCACCGAGTCGTCCCTTCAGCAGGGCACTTAGTGGGTGGCTGTAACATAGAACCGATACACATTCACTACAAATGTCCGTGTCTAACGGTTGCCTGTTATAAAAGAATACTCTAGCAGAAAACAACAATTTTATCGTCTTGATAACTAAGTATATAATCCCTTTCATTCGTGGCCAATTATTTGGCAAAATTATAAATGCTTAAGTCATGACCCTGCTAATCATCACAAAGTCACAAAGGTGCGGGCAAGCAGGCCTCAACAATGGACCTCCTACGCGTTCTGTGCTTGGTCTACACTTAACAAAACATGCTTCGGTCTCATTTTCTGACCTTTCGTGGTCCAAACTTTGAGAAAAGTATTATAAGTCATTTTTCTTTCAAATTTTAACATTTACAATAATGCCAGACGCTTTGTCATGTCATTCAAATGCCAAGTTTATTTATTCTAAATCGACACATCTAATCTTCTATAATTAAAGCTCTCAAAAGATTTTCATTAAATTATGTTTGGGATAATCACTAAATAATAAGTTTATAATAGGTTGTTCTTTTATTAGAAGAGACAAAAGAATTTGGCAAGATTGTTAAGGTCATAGATTGAACGATATTTAATCAATATAGGGTGTCAAGTACGCTTCAACTTTCAACATTAAATTTGAAATTGGTATCAAAAAAGATATTCTCATTCAAAATAAGGTACATGTTAATTTATTATAATAAAGCAGAACTATTTTTGATGAAACTTGGGCTTTTTTAGCCCGAAGATCTTCAAACTTATTGCAACCTTCAAGTATGCGACAAACACATTTAATTAGGTTATCAAATCGTCTTGTTTTCAATTTTGAAATTTCTGTTTAAATTGCACAATATCAGGCAAGATTGGACATCATTAAATAATATAATATAAAACACTTCTCGTTGAATATAACAAAAGAAATTGTTAACAATTATAAATTTATCTGGGAGGTCAATTGGGCGATATTTTACTACATAGTGCAACTTAATCAAGATGTCAAATACGTCTCAAATTTAACAATTTGAACATTATTATTAAAGAAATTGCAAAAGAATACATAAACGTAATAAGTTTGTAAAACCGATTTTCGTCAAACTCTAGAAATAAAAAAAAATAACTTGATGTTCAAGAAGAAGTATTTTCACGTGGAACAGTACCTGAGCAGATCACTAAGAGAAGAACTCTATATAGAGACACCGGCGGAGGGGCCGCGAATGATATGTCTGCATCAGATTTTCGAATTTCTAAATAATATCGTCAAAATATGAGAAATGTTCGCGCTCTTGTCCTACAATAATCCTATCAGATCATTTGGAATTCGAATCTGATTCAAATAATTTTTTCGAATAGGATAATTACATGTAAATAAAAAAATATTGCATTTTTACTGATAAAAACTTGTTTCCATCGTGGTTATCAAGAAATAGATAGTTTGCAGTGTTTTTCGATTCACACTACATTGCCGAAGAGCAACAATTTTCCTATTTTAATGCTATCGATTTTGGTCAAATTTGGTCGAATTTATTTAGCTAGTTTTTGTTCCTATGAACGATTCATGATTGATTCGAATAAATTGTGCTTCGAATCGATTCGAATCACCGAATCGAATTGCCCAGCCTTACGCACCATCACGTATTTTCTAGAGTCTTGCCGTTTTTATCAAGAAATGACATTTTTACTTTTATTTTTATCTCCCTACCCAATATTCGACATCTTTCGCCGCCAATGACCAGCGACCGCTAGTAGACAAAATTTTACTCTTGTAAAAGCCAGCGTACTCATTCGGCTGTATATGAGTGGATTAACACACATAAGATGGACCCACTGGGACTCGAATCATGAGATCGAAACCAATCTGTGACACTAATGTTATAAGGACTATGTTGTTGGTTGGTTGATCTTGAATGCTGCTTCATGCCTTGCCTAGAGTAACTTGATTTTGATAAAAAGGGGAATGGTTCATTATAATTATGCGCCCCAGCTGTCTATTGAAAATATGAAAATTCGATACGTACATTACCAATTCATCTTTTGTTGAGACAATAACTTAGGATCATAAACACCTAAAACTTATGATATTAATCTTAAACCAAATGCCGAGATTATTTCTTCGTTCGTATTAAAATTTATCTAGGTAAAGATGCATGAACTCTAATTTTAAAAAATGATATATAATGTGACAGAAATACAGTAAATTTACATCTCTTTCACAGTAATTGTATATTTCGATGAAGTGCGAAACTGTAGTAAGTCAAGCCAAGTAAAGACTTTTTGATGGAACGTACATCTGCTAATATTTTTTAATTTGAAAATTCACTCTATGCAAGTAGGGCTGGGTAATTCTATTCGGTGACTCGGGTAGATTCGAAGCACAGATTATTCGAATCGATTGTGAATCGGTCATAGGAACAAAAGTATTCTAAATGAAATGCCTTTTTTATTTTAAAGACAAAATTCAATCGATTTTGGTCGAATTTGACCAAAATCGGTTGTATTTTATCGTTAAAATTAAAATATATTGCTGAGTCCGTTTATGCTAATATTTGTATTTTGTAACTGTATATTTCATAATCATCATAATGGACTATAGCAGTAATGGGATCTTAGTTATTTTTATGGAGTCAACGATTCGATCCGATTCGAATTACATTCGAATTCCAAATGATTCGGTTTTGCCCAACCAAATATGCAAGTTCGAAGAAGCGCCTAAAATGTGCAGGCTAACGACCTCTTTTATGGCAAATAACTAATTCAAATGCATTGCAAGCAACTGCACTCTAAATGTAAAACATCCTAAAGATGAGTGAAAAGTTTCAATAAGTGATGTACTACCTGCCCTGGGTGATAGTAAAATCATCAAGAAATCATCTTCTTTCAATGACTCTTATATCACACAGGATATAGGTTAGGACAATTCTAAAACGTCGGACTAAAATGCCGACTTTTTATGACACGCACACATACGAACACACTCACACACACAAAGTTTAATTTTTAGTATTTAAAACTAATCCTCAAATTTGATGCATGTTTCAGATATGTTCCGGCATTTCCTGGTGTTCATCCCCAGAAAGTGTATGAACTCAAACTTGCAAACTTACTTTGAAATCATTCATTCAAAAAGTTATCCAACATTATCAAGTAAGAATACTCTCCTAATACAGTGATTTCAACACATTTTTTACAAGGGTCGTCTTGTAAGGTTCGTGTCTTTACATTCTTCAGATGTGAGTTTACATTTATTATTTTTTTTTAGATATAAATTTACATTTAATTCAGCTGCATGTCATGGCTTGTCACTAAATATAATTTTATCTCTACCTGTTTATTTATAAAAGTCACCAGATAAAACTGCAGCAGGACTCCGAGTTAGGTAATTAATATGTGATTTATATGAAATACGTCTTTGTTGTGGAAATAAACGCTATTGCTCTAAAGACATAAGCGGTGAAATAACAAATAAATAGATCTTTACGTCGATAAATGGATCTTCACGCAGTTACGCAAATTAAACGCAATTAACACAGAAAAACATGAAGTGCCAGATCATTTTTTTATTCCTGCCCAGGGCAGATACTACTGACTTCACTCTATCATGGTGGCTCAGTTTTGTTTGAGATGTTTTCGACTTCGTGTGAAGTTGCTGGTTTTACATTTTGTTGCAGCTCTTTGGGTGGTCGTTAGTCGGTTCCCTTTATATTGGACGCTGCTTCGACTAAAATATATGTATAATTTATGTATAAGGTTCTCACCGACATAAGAAATCCCGTATATGTGTATTTTGATCGTGTGTATCTTCCCATCACTCGAACTAAAATAAAGAACAAAAACTGTCATCAGAGAAGAAAATTAGATAGTCTTATTTACAGAAAGAATATTTTACCAAGTGCTCGACATGACTTACAGAATAATTACAACTCGTCGTCGCGTTTTTATAGGCGCCACAATTTGCCTCGAAGTTTTTATTTTTTCAGGATTGAGATAATAATTATTAATCGGAACACCTTTGAAAAATTGTCTAACTGCTTCTCAAGTTCAACTTTTGAGCTATAGCCTAGGGCAAGTCATGCATTCTTCTCAAATTTTTTCAGACCCCTTTTAAAAGATCATTCTTTCCACAGAATCACCATGAGCAATGTGTTAGCCTATGTTTTTGTATAACCACTTCTTAGAGCGCATCAGCCTGTACAGAGCCCTGTAACAGCTGCCACATAAAGACGGACAGGGTTAGAAATTCTGAAAAGATATGATATTTTCCATTTTGTCACAGCGCGGAACTGTCGCAGTAAATGGATGGGTATTGACAGTTAAACGCGTCCAATCAAAAATTTTATTTTATCAAGCATGAGCCACAGATGGACCGCTTCTCGACAGCGTGATCCAGCAGTGGCCCAAGCGTATAAAACATGTTCGACAATTTTTTTCCTGGCTTATTAAGGCCCGGTTACGCTTTATTATGGTCACTTATCTAAGTGAATCAACCTGACCAAATACATGTGCCGGCATCCACTTATTTGAGATCTATAACCTTTCCGGTTCAACCGAGTCTGCCCAAGTTGTTACACTCCGGATCGAGTGGTGGGCATGGATTAACAATCAGAAGTCGCCGGGTAGTAGGCCATTGCGCCACACTCACTTTCTATAGTTTCTCCAGGCGAAAACATCATTTTCTTGGATGAAAGCTTATAATAATCATCAGCTGGCCTCCTGTTTCTTCCTATGTGTGAAGGTGTGAAGAAATTGCATGCTGTACTGGGCACTCCCCATGTGTATGCTTGGACTTGGTAGTAGGATATGGATAACAGGATGAAAGACATTAAACAATTCATGTTTGATTCTACTGTTTATAAATTAGTTTACAAACTACTGCAAAAAAGACGTCAAATTTTGAAAAAATAGATTAGCAATAATCTCCACATAAGGAAAACTTAATTTGAACTGACTTCGAATAAATGAGATAAGGAATTTAAGTGGCAGTATAAAGTTCTTGTAATAACAACCTATAGCGTCTACCTAAATTTGGTAAGGTAAAACGAAGTTCCTTGAATACTGGGTAGAGTATTACTAGTTAACCTAGTGGCACTATCAAAGCTAGTTGGTGCTTGGGTTAAAAACCAGGTTCATCAGGTGGGGATGGGCAATTCGGTTCGGTGTTCGAATCGATTCGAAGCACAATATACTCAAATCAACAACAAATACTTACTATATAGACTAGAATTTTCTTTTTTAACCGCACAAAGCATTCAAGACATAGATATTAAGATTGTGGAATTGCATATTTCTTATAAACATTTTACGAAGTACACTTTATTTGCTCAGTTTTTCATATTGATTACCTCCTATTTGGAACTTGCGTACCTAGTTAATTTTTCAAGTAACCGGTTAAAAAATAGGAAAATTGACCTTTTTTACATAGTAATTTACTAGGTTAAACGTCTAACAAAAAACTCGGTGAAAACTAGGTAAACGGTAAATCAGGTGAAAGTACTTTGGAAATAAACTCGGCAAACTAGGTACATTTAATGATAGCTGCCAATACTAGTAGTGTGCCGGTACTCCAGGCCTATCGCAAGTAGTTAAGACCGAAAATGTGTGCAAACACCGCAAGAGCAAGCCCCGATATTGACTTGATGAAACGTTTAAAATTTTCATACATAGCCCTGCTGTAAAATGTTAAAATAGAATAAAACTTCAGAGTATTTATAATTTATATTAGAAAATCCCAAGCAAATGCGGTTTTCCAGAAACCTTGCATCGGATCGCGTCGCATTCATAACAATTTCGGTTTCAGAAGCGCATAATTTATTTTGCCCGGCTCGGTGGCTTAGTCGGCCGAGCGCGGTCGTATTGTCTGGAGGGCCAATGGTTCGATGCTTGACCGATTTACCACTGAGCGTGCCCTTCAGCAAGACACTTCGCCGGTAGCTGTAACAACGGATACACAGTCACTACGGAGATCCGTGTCTAACGGTTGTTGGGCATAAGCCCCTCGGTAGGTGTACGAATGAACAGCAAATAATTCGAAAAACCTAAAAAAATAATTTATAAACAATTATACTAGCCAGGTACTAAATATTACATGATTTTATTTGCATTGATAAGATCATTTACCTCTGTAAATAAGGCCTTTGTCAAGGTGAAGCAATCAATTGAATATATCGATTTCACACATATAGTTATTTAGTATGGTTATATTTACTTTAATTATATTTTTACTGCCACGATTTCTGGAGTGGGTCAGCCTGACCAAAGCCCCAATGCTGTGTACTAGCGCATAGGCGAACAGGTTTATTTACATTGAAAAGTTATGAATTTCCTGTTTCGGCCTAGCCTACCGAAGTTGCTATAAACTGGGTTGAGTTGTGGACATGGATTAGCGAGCTGGTATAGCCGGGACTCGAACCGTTTAATTCTGTGAATAAGGTTAATCAGTGATATCTATTCGAATGAGCAATGATATCTATACACATAAAAATATTTTTTATTGCTGCATTAATTTTTCTCTTATTATTCGAAAAATTTTTGATGTTTAAGCTGAGATCAATTAATTTTCTTACTGCAAATAACGCTGCCTATAAACCTTATATATCGATATATTCCATTTTCCAATATACACTTTAGTCGTCACACAGTCACCTCGTAACATCGTTACGCCATTGCATCGTTACTTGTCACATCACGATCCCAATCCCCCCACATATTCCACCTTACTTTAAACATTACATGGGCGCATGGAGCAGGGTAGGCTCTACCTATTGCACTTTATTATAGCGGTTCAACTACATTTCACAGTATCTTTTTGCCATATATGTAGTTATAATTAATCTTTTGTTCGGAGGTATTGCTTCAGACCTCGTTTAAAGTAATTTTTAATGAAAAAATATTCACATATGAACAACGAACTATCACTCAGATACAGGGTTAGTCAATTGTATTCGGTGATTCGAATCGATTCAAAGCGCAATTTATTCGTTCATAGGAACATAAACTTGTTAAATGAGCTAAGAATTTTTTTTAATGAAATCGATTATATTTCGCCGTTAAAATCAGGAAATTGCTGCCCGTATTGTGAATTGAAAATGCACTATAAATTTTTTTTTTACAAGGACAAGTTACAAAAACAAAAATGAGTTATTTGTTATTTACAAAGAATTAGTGATTCGATCCGATTCCAAAAAAATTTCGAATTATATTCGAATTCCAAATGATTCGACTTTGCCCAGCCCTACTTATATACTCTACAAAACAAAAATTTTTATAACGGAACCAAACTAACAGAGTTGTATACACTAAAATTCATATTGACTTTAACAGAATTTTTATTACGGAAAGTATCTTTTAATTGATTATATCTTAAGAATCTTAAAACAACCACATATCAACGCGGCCTATGCCAAATGAAAATACCTAGCAAAGTTTGATAATCTAAATCGCACCGCGGCCTATGCAAAATGAAAATAACTAGAAAGTTTGCTATTCTAAATAGCTCTACACTATCCACATCTGTTCTCACGAATGAATGTAAACCGCGCAAGTTTTCTTTTATATACTCTCTCGAATGCTGTTTGTTAATCGTCTCTGACGTTTTTCCTGATTTTTTTTTTGTGCAGACAATTTAAATTTAACAATTTCGATTCAAGAATAAACTGTACGTACTGCGTACTATTCCCTTTTGTCACATGGCTATACTTGGCACATGGCACATGGCACATGACATACACATGGCATTTTTTTTAAATCGCTAGAAATTATCATAACTCGGCTAAAAATATTCCGCAGGCTCATCTTTTTGTTAGGCTTGAGTCACAGATGGATCGCGCCGCCGAGGCGCGGGCCATCTGTGCCTCATGCTTGACAAAATTAATTTATTTTTTTCGGAAAATTTTAAAAAGTTGGAATTATAACGGGATTAAGAATAGTTCTAACGTGTGTCCCAGTATGTCGTACGAGGCGACTTGAAAGAAATGAAAAAGTTGGGATGACATCATCTAGGACAGATAACGCCCACATCACTTTACCATTTTACTTCATTTCCGTTCGGGATGCTTTCTGCGATGATGAAATTTTTGAATTTAAAGATGTATGTATCCCACTGTGCGCCAATACCATGGTTATATAACTATTGCATAACATTTTTAATTTTCTGAATAACACTTATAATGATTAGTTATGTAAGTTTTACATAAATATTCAATGAAATTACGCCTCAAAATATTCGTAATGACCTCTCTGGGAATTTTATTTAACGATTTTGAAGCAATGTTATTTTAACGTTAGCAGGAAAATAACGACTTTTAATGAAATCCAACCAGAATTGAAGGCAAAGCCTAAATTAAACTATTTATATTTATAAAATCTTTGGCCTTTGTCAAGAGTAGTTTACTGATGGGCACATGATTTCCCATAGAGATATTATACCGAAAAAATCGCAAATAAAAGAGGCAAATACGTAATAATCATGATTAATTGTTAATGGATGCACACGTACATATTAATACAAAGTCACAGCAATGTTTAAGGCTGGGCAATTCGATTCGGTGATTCGAATCGATTCGAAGCACGATTAATTCAAATCAATCGTGCATCTTTCATAGGAACAAAATTTGACCAAAATCGAATATATTTCATCGTCAAAATATGAAAATTGCTTCTCTTAGTGTAAATTGAAAATACGCTGCCAACTATAAATTTCTTTATTTTCCCAATGGGGACAAGTTATAACAGTGAAAATGGGATATTTGTTATTTACAAAGAATTAGTGATTCGATCCGATTCCAAAAAATTGTTCGAATCAAATTCGAATTCCAAATGATTCAAATTTGCCCAGTCATAGCAAGATCTTTATATTTCTGCATTTTTGCTTAAACAAATATCGCGCTGAGCTTTGATACTGGCGATTTATTTTTCCATTCTTATCTCTTTATAAAAACAACCCTGAATAATAGAACAAAACAGACCAAAATAGCAACAAAATAACCGTTTAAAAGATTGAAAGCTTATTACTACATGATATTCCCCCATATTTTATCTGAAATAATTTTAGGACGTTTCCGTCCCGATAAATTAACCTGATACTGGTACGATAGAGAAGATTTTTTCCGTGACTACACATATCGACGCACCGAGGAAACTTTTTTATAAACCCCCAACAATTTTGAGAATCAAAGAATTGACAAATGAATTCACTATCCCCTACGACAGCTACCATTCACTGCACTTTATTATTGTGGTTATGTTCCATTACGGATATTTTACGCTTAGAGTGCAGTTTCTGGCCCTATATCACGTGGTAGCTCGTTGCTATTAAGTGGTCGTTAGTTGGCTCTTTTTAGGCTCTGGAATTGGTATTTGAATCAATGTATATATATATATATATATATATATATATATATATAGTGCTCTTTTACGTGGAAATCCTTAATAAGCGTATTTTTAGGTTTATCAGATTAGGTTAAACAAGTACCCGATGCTTATTACTACGTATAATGTTAATCTAATATGTTAATTTCATTAAAGACTATTAGAGTACAAAATACATACATATATAATACGTAATATAAAAAAAGCTTTAAAATATGCCCATTTACAAAGTCACGCAATATTGTTTTTCCACGTACTAATCTTTAATTCGTTCTATTTTATAGCATTATTTTAGGAATTTAGTTATATTGCTTATTGCATTGATCGGATGTTAGATATGAGTGTAAAAAGCACTGTTTCGAGTTCATCTGAAAGTTCATCTGTTTTTTCCGTCGTTAAACTCATTGCTGCGTTTTATCTAAGATCCTATACTTGGGCTTATGCCAATAAAAATGCCAGGCACGGATATTCTGTACCCATAAATTTACCAGCATGTCAATGCATAAACTTCTTAAATGCGTAAATCAAGAGTTCATCTAATCTTTGCTAATATGGCGTATGGCTCGTTGTAAAATGCGCGCTATTGGAACAGCGATTTGTAAGTTCATCTGTTTTGTTTCCGTCTTCGAACTAATTGCTATGCGAGGGCTTATGCCAATAAATATGCCAGACACGGATATTCTGTATCCATAAATTTACCAGCATGTCAATGCATAAACTTCTTAAATGCATGGATCAAGAGTTCATCTAATCTTTACTAATATAGCATATGGCTCCTTGCGAAATTGTTTTTTCTTTCAATAAACAATGTCTCTAATACAAGATTAAGATATATATTTTTAAGTGGGTACTTTCACGGGAAGAGTTCATAGACTTCCTGAGGGGAAATACTAGAAGTCGTAGAAACATATATTTGCAATAAAATCAAACTTTGGCAACTAAATATAGAAATTAATATTGAGATTAAACTGTGACTTAATTGTATAAAAACAATCAATAAAAGATAAATCATAAGATATCAACAAGTTATCTGTATGAAAAAAATTGAATAATTGTAAAAATATGAAATAACGTATAGCAAAGCAAGCAATTATACGTGGGTGCCTTTAAAGTAAGTTCTCGAGCTCGAGTTTATGAACTTCCTGTGAATAAATACCAGGAACTGCCGAAACATATCTCCGTAATGGAAAAATTTGACGAAATTTCGACAACGACGACGAAATTTCGAATATTAATACTGAAATTAAACTTTGTGTATGTATGTGCGTACGTGTATGTACATGTGTGTGTGTGGGTGAGTGGGTATGAATGAATGATTTCAAGGTAGGTTTGCGAGTTTGAGTTCATAGACTTCCCAAGAATGAATATCAGGAAATGCCGAAACACTTCTATGTAATGCATCGAATTTGACGATTAATCTTAAATATTAATACTGGGAATTAACCTTTTTATGTGTGTATCGAGCAAATTTAATTGTATAAAAACATTCTATACCATCATTTCCAATTGGTGATAATAACAAGCGGTATTATGGTTTAGTTCGATATGGAATGCTTCTGATTTTGGGGAAGATGTTGGGTTTCCGTTGATAGCGGATCTTTGCACAACAGGGACCCCCAGTCGGTCCAAAACAATATCCGACATAACAAAATTGACACTTTTGGTTCACGAATGAAGCACTGCGTGCAATACACTGATTGGTAAATAATTGTGGCTGGGGTGGCCGGGTTGTTTTAATGTCTGCATCTCAGGTTGAGGATCTCGTGTTCGAGTCCCGCTAAGTCCGACTCGTTAATCCAAGCCGACCGCCCTACCCAGGGTGTATTAACTTGAGAAAGTTCGATGGAACCGGAAGGTTCCGCCAGACTATAAAAATATCGATTATTTTAATTTTCATCTTGATGGAAGGGATTCTAATCCAATTAAAAATATTTTTACGTACATCTTTTTGCTTTTTGTAGCTTGTGTTATTGATGGATAGCCCCGCCCATCCATCTGTGACTAATGTTCGGTGAAATAAAATCTGGGGACCGGGGAAGTTTTAAAAAAAATGGAAGACCCGAGTCATGCAAGCTCAAAACTATTTCCAATTTATAAAAAAGCCCCATGTTTCTGAAGCCAAGATCTTGATTGATGTTTAAAAATGACTTGCACAACAGTTTTCGCGCCATTGGAAAAAATATTGGAAAATGCGTCTGTCTATTGACGTTGAAGTTCTGATATACAGCGTGACATTACTTTCGCTATTACTTTGAAAAAGTATAGTAAAAATTCCGTTGAATTGTAGTAATTTTACACTTAAACACTTTGAATTGCTCTATTTGGTGAGACGTGCTTAATATGCTGTTGATAGAATGCGTGTTGCACCAACGACCCTTACATAGTCGAAGAAGTTCGTCTTATATATTTATTTCAATAGCACCCAGTGAAATTACTTCAAAAGAACGTCTGTTTTACTGCATTTTTGTTACAGTGTACCTCGGTACTTTTGGCAGTGGGAATTTTATTTTGAGAGTTGGTTTTGATTGATAACAAATTGACCTATTTGTTCGTGTGTTTGGGTTTAATATATTGCTTTTGGTTCAGTAATACGTTGGTTTTCGTTACTTATTTCCTGGAACGATACTGGTAATAATAGCACATACACAGTGCAAAATTTTTTTATTGAAATTCACTCTGAGCAAGGCCGGAAGCAGTGCTTAAAAAGAACCGACTAACGGCCACTTAATAGCAAAGAGATATTAAAAGATGTAGTACCAGCAATAGCACTTTAAACGGAAAACATCCCAAACAGAACTGAACCGCCACAATAAAGTGCAGTGAGTGGTATCTTCCCTGGGCGATGTTAGAACCATCTACCACTTTAACCATCTACCCATCGAAGAGCTACTACAAGATATTGTACTGGTAACTGCACTCGAAACGGGGAAATTCCAATCGGAACTGAGCTGTTACGGTAAAGTGCAGTGAGTAGTAACTGCTCTTGGTGAGGCTAAAACTATCTACAACTTTTTTGTTTCCTTTTAGTTGCCTTTTGCGACACGCAGGAAATACGTTGGGTATATATTCTAAATGTCCGTTCCAACAGGTAGGGCTGGGCAATTCGATTCGGTGATTCGAATCGATTCGAAGCACAATATATTCGAATCTATGGTGAATCGTTCATGGGAGAAGATACTTATTGAATGGCCTAGAATTTTCATTTTTAACGAAAAAATGCAATCGATTTTGTTCAAGTTTGACGATTATCGAATTATCATATTTTAACGGCAAAATATGATCGATTTTGATCAAAAGACGAAGTGTTGCCCTGAAAGACGACGCGTTGATTAAATATATTTCGTCTTTTACTGTTTATATCATTAACAGTAACTCTCGTATTATTCGAGGTCAATTTTCATTATAAAAACGTAATAAATATTGCTTGTATGGAACTATAGATCCGATTCGAAAATATTTTTCGAATAAAGATTCGAATTCCAAATGATTCTCCTCACACACTACCGAGTCCAAGCAGCATTTTGTTTTGTCCAGCATGAAATGGATCGCGCCATCATGTCGCGTTGAAATTTTTTGATTGGGACACACGGATACATGTATAGCTTGAAAAATTTTATTTATTTTAAAGTCCATGTAAATAATTTGAAGGAAATCAGAGAAAAATTGATTATTGGAATTCACTTTTCCTTGAAAAATATTTTTTTTTATGCGTTTTACTTTAATTTGCTTTTATCAAGTAAATTTTGTTTAGTGACGCTCTTACTGACATCATACATTGTTTTAAACTTTTTTTTTTTATTTCTGACCTTCCCTTTTCTTGAAATGTTCTAAATACGTCAATTGTCAATTATCGTATAACCAGTATATGCTATTGGCATAGGACCAAACAAATCGGATACTAATAAATTGAGGACTACAAAATTGCTTCACTTTAAATGTTATGTCCCACTTTAATTTCATTTGATTTCATTTACGCTTTAATCTATAAATTGCTTGTTACGCTCTTTTTAACATCATACATTATTAATTAATTTATTTTTATCGTTGGCGTCCCCTGACCTTGGAATTTTTAAGTACGTCACTTCTCGTGCAAACAGGATATGATATTGGCATAGGACTAGGACTGGGCAATTCGATTTGGTGATTGGAATCGATTCGATGCACAGTTTATTCGAATCAATCATGAATCGCTCATAAGAACAAAAACTAATTAAATAAACTGAGATTTCCGTTTTTAACGAATAAATGCAATCGATTTTGGTCAAATTTGACCAAAATCGATTGTATTTTATCGTTAAAATATGAAAATTGTTGCTCTTAGACAATGCAGTGTGAATTGAAAAAACACTACAAACTATCAAACTATCTTGATAACCATGATGGAGACAAGTTGTATTAGTATAAATGGGATATTTGTAATTTAAATGGAATTACTGATTCGATTCAAAAAAGCATTCGAATCGGATTCGAATTCCAAAGGATTCGGTTTTTCCCAGCCCTACATAGGACCTAACAAATGGGATATCAGCAAAAATGAGTTACTGCAAAAATTCCTGAACTTACGAATCAATATGATTGCAAAATCCAAATTATTGTCCATGTCCAAATATCAATTATACAAACTGTCAACTTTATCGTGTTTCAAACAAAGCGTAACATCGTGATCAAAGATATTTCTGATCTTCCAATATCAATTAAAATTTGGCACGATTGTATTTTTAAACCCGGATGACTCATCCATGACGCTATTGTCGACCTGAATAACAGGTCAAGTGACAATTTTTATTATCTTACCTAGATTTAAGTAAACAATATTGTTAAAAGACTTTAATTAAAATAATAATGGGATAAATAAAATTGGGGCATTTTGCCAAATCTTCGTTACATGAGCAGATTTTTCATTACATATTGTTTTTTTATTGAAATTCACTGTGAGCAAAGCATGAAGCAGTGCCTAAAAGTAACAACTAGCCACCACTTAATAGCAGAGCTACTGAAAGATGTAGCCCCAGCAGATGCACTCTAAGTGGAAATTATCCCTAGCGGAACTGAACGACCACGGTAAATTTCAATAAGTGGTATCTACCCTGGGCGATAGTATAACCATAAACCACATATACCACATCTTATCTATCTACCAAAAAATGAAGCAAAAATGTGGTCGTTAGTTTTTAAGGAAGTTTTTCCAAGGAAGGCCCATAGTAGCGAGTAAAAGATCCCGTTAACGGCCACTCAAAGGGCCACTTTTTTGTTATCTTGGTCGTCTCCGAAGGGACGCAGGAAATATGTAAGGTCTATTCTAAATCCCGTACCTGCAGTATTTATGATTTTCTAATTCACCGGGGTAGATGGCACTTACATTGCACTCAACTGATTAGTTGAAAGAGCACCTCTTAGAAAAGTCATTCCAGATTGTCAATCTTATTGCAGCTTTGTTCTATATTTGGTTTGGCTAGTTAGTTCCATTAGATTAGGCGTTGCTTGCAACTTTGATATTGGCTAAATCCATTTTTTAGCGAAATTTACTCTGAGCAAGTCCGGTAGCTGAGCCTAAAATAAACCACCTAACGGCCACTTTATAGCAAAGAGATACTGAGAGATGTAATACCATAAATTTAAGAAACACATAACAAAAACCAGGGCATAGGTGCAATTTAACCAAAAATATAGAAATTTAAAATACATTGCCTATAGCAAATGTCAACAAAAATTCCCATAATCGCATGGCAATAAAAATACAAAACATTACTTATTAGATAATCGAAATTTATACATTACACAATTAGGAAAAATACCTGATTGACGGGATCCGAAAATCGCGTTCAAAAATAATATCATCATGGTTTAGTAGGTCACGACTATTTTCCATGTTTAACTTTATATTTACAAATAATGACCTATTATCAGTTGTGATTATATCGGCACTGAAAAGAATTTAAATATCGAAGTGATTTATTTTAATGATAATTGTCTGGCTAATAATTTAATAATTACGCATTATGGGATGCTTTATTACATTGAAGTTTTCTCTAAGCAAAGTCTAAAAGAACTAAAAGGAATGGCCACAAAGAGCTAATAAGTGATGTAGTACCAGCAACTGCACTGTAAACAGAAAACAATCTAAAAAGAACTGAAATGTGTGTTATTGTTTGTGGAATTGTATCTGCCCTATGAGCTATGGTGAAACAAGCAAATAAAAGCCTGAACGTCGCCTATAAAAAGTCAACCAACGACCACTCAAATAGCAAATGTAGCGTCAGTACTTGCAGTCATACAGAACTGAACTGTGTCTGATTAGTATCTGCCCTGGGCTGTGGTGAAATCTGTCATATACCAGTTATTTTTTTTAGTTGCCTTCTACTACAACTAGGGCTGGGCAATTCGATTCGGTGATTCGAATCGACTCGAAGCACAATTTATTCGAATCAATTACAAATCGTTCATAGGAACAAAAACTTGCTAAATAAAAAAAATTTATTTTTAATGACAAAAAGTTATCAATTTTGGTCAAATTTGACCAAAATCGATAGCATTTTGCCGTTAAAATATGAACATTGTTCCTCTTAGACAATTTAGTGTAAATAAAATAAAAAAACTACAAACCATCATTTTTCTAACTGCCGTGATGGAGACAATTTCTAATAGTGAAAATAGGTTACTCGTTATTCACATAGAATTAGTGATTCGATACATTTCGAAAAAATTATTCGATTCAGAATCGAATTCCAGATGATCCAGTTTTGCCCAGCCCTAACTACGACGCACGATCATTATGTTAGAATAATTTTAAAGTTACTGTGAACGTTGAACAGAATAAAATACATTGACTACACTGTAACAAAAGAATGCAACAAAATCACTGGTCTTTGACGTACTTTCACTTGGAGGTATTGAAAAAAATTCAAAATTTACTTCTTTGACCAAATAAGGAGTGTTGATGGAACGCACCGCAAAGTTACGGTCCATCAGCAGCCCATAATTGGCACAAATCTCAACAAACGTTAGGCACAGACTTTTGTAGTGAATATGTATCTATTCTGTGTTACAGATACCTTCAAGGTGCGTTGCTGAAGGGCACGGGTAAACGACCAAGCATCCAACCATCGGACGTTCGGACAATACAATCGAGCTTAACCGACTGAGCCACTGGGCCAGACGTTTAAAGGCCACAATACACGTGGAGTTCTCTTACCGATACGTTGCATTACGTTTCGGGTGACAGAATAAAAACGGCAATGCACGGCTGCATTGCTTTGCGTTAATCGTGTTCATATGTCTACGAAGCACAAACGCACGCAACAAAACGATCACTTTTTTAGCTTGCGTAGCAAACCGTTCTGTTTCCTTGGAAAACGTAATTAGATGCATGCAGAGCATTGCGATCGCGTAAAACGCAAAGGTATAATAATAAAAAAAAACTGAGAAAAACGCAACCTACGCAAACGTGTAGTGCGGCCTTAATGTATTTCTTATGGTAAGGCATGCAAAATTTTTATCGTGTTCTATTTTTGCTAACAAGAGTCGCAGACGCATTAACTTGGAAAAGCTCAGACAATTTGCTTATCAATTTGTCCCAAGGTTCAGTTCAATGTAGTGTTCATAATTCATAGGTAAAGTGTCTGGTGACGCAATTGCTTATGTGACTTATAATTCGTAAAAGTCTGAGCCACCGTCACAGGCTTTTTTCTTTTCTTTTCAGGGTTCATTTTTATTTCCCGATGCAACGTGCAACCGATTGTTGTCACATATATAACAAAGCGATTTATGAAATGCAACTGTACGTACTATGAATGTACTCTATTTTAAGCGTAAATCATTCAAAAAAAAAATCAATTCTGAACGGTTACATTATATTCTATTGAGTAGTATCTGTACTCGGAGGTGGAGAGTTGAAAAACCACCTGTTTTGTATATCTTAATAGATATCTTAGGGCAATAGTAGCAAGACAACCCTGTCCGTCGGTTTGACTCAAAATCCAGTTCAATGTAATGTCCGAAATACATGGTGACTAGTGACGCAAATACTCATATGATTTATAACTTACAAATGTCGAAATCAGCGTCACAGGGGTGTTTTTCATTGTCGAAACTAACTACCGAAACGCCGTGTTTAAATCAAAGCATTGCATACCACATGAAATTATATTATATACGAGATTTAACTAGACGTTATGTCATTATACTTCTCACCGAATACGATTAAAATTTTGCATTATATATTTATATCAATCATGCATTCTAGCAGATCACTGTAAGTAAGGTCCTATGCCAGAAGGAACTCATTGACAAACGGGGTTAGTGTTGTTGGAAACGCATTAGTTTTTTTATTCGACTAAGTATACACGTGTATCCTAGGTGAATAGTGGAGATGATTTACGACTCTAAGGCTGCCCGAGGCTTGAACTCGATGTTTTTGCCTTACTTTTGTTAAAATACAGTACTGGGGTATTTGATTCCGTGACTTGAATCGATTAAAAGCGCAGATTGTTCGAATATGTCATGAAACGGCCATAGGAACGAAAATATGTCAACTATGATATTTCCATACTTTCATTCTGCAAGTGAGGAAAATTGAAAATACGGTTTGAATTTATCGCAAAATACGAATAATTCTTATGTTTGGGCCCATGAAATGGCACTGATTCACCTATTCCCAAACTTACACCTTTTAGCAAAGTTTTTAATTGTTCGAAACATGTTACAACGCCCACAAGCCAATTCAAAGCTGTTCTTATCTGCAATTAAGTTCTTCGGCACTCACAAATTGCAAATTAATGATTCAAACACTTGAAATAAATTCCAATAAATATTTGAAACGACAGATATTAAGGCTATAGACATTCCTCCTTTGCCGTTTGGTTTTGATGTAGTTTTGAATAAAGCAAGAGACGACTAAAAGAAAACATCAAAAGTGAAAGATGGTCTAACCGCTGCACAAGACAAATTCCACTTAATGCGCTTTAGTAATCAGTCTTTCTTAGGATGTTTTCCACCTATACTTCTGTCCATGATATTGCATTTTAAAGTTGCTGTTTGCAATTTGAACAGACATTGGTTCGTTTTGGCGCTACGTCCGGCCTTGCTTAGAGTGAATTTTAATTGAAATACACCAATAGTGATTGATATTAAAGCGATTAGCAAGTAAAAAATATATCCTCGAACTAACTTTCTTCATACTTGACTTACTTACTTACAACAAAAAGAAGAATGGAATATTTTTACACTATACTCGGAATATATATATATATGCAAATATATTCGGGTAATCAGTAGAATTTTTGAGCCGTACTCTCGGCTTCCCACTCCGGCAAGATAAGAAGGGAATCTAATCCTATCCTAGATTCTACTATGATGTAGCAAATTTACTTTTTTTGAAAACTAAACATACCATTATAGAAAAAAATTATTTTCGTACCCATTATTCTCGTACGATTCCGATTATTCTCGTTTTTCGAATCGGATCTAATTACTAATTCCATGTAAATAACAAGTATCCCATTTTTACTGTTACAACTTATCTCCATCGTGGTTAACAAGAAATTGATGGTTTATAGTGTTTTTTCGATTCACACCACATTGTCTAAAAGCAATAATTTTCATATTTTAACGGCAAAATGCTATCGATTCTGGTCAAATTTGACCAAAATTGATAGCATTCCGTTGTTAAAAATGAAAATTCTAGTTCATTTAGTAAGTTTCCTATGAACGATTCATGATTGATTCGAATAAATTGTGCTTCGAATCGATTCGAATCACCGAATCGAATTTCCTAGCCCAAGCTCTGACAGGTATGAGCCAAAGACGAATTGCGACTAATGGAGGTGGTTAATTAGCAACTAAAGTTGCCAAAATAAACTTCCGCTTACCTTTTTATTTCGTAGATTCATCATCGTGACATTATTAATGTTTGTTTATTAAACGAACACGAATACTTAGAAAAATTGAAGAAAGCTTTCGAATATATACAGTCCTTATTACATGTAAATACAATATTTTTTATGCCCCAAGTAAACCGCGGTTTTGAATTTGCAAGGTTATAACAACCTACGTAAGCTGAGGGGAAAACAAAACACCTTAGGTTGAAAGTACGCGGAAAATTTAGCAAAACTGGTTTTGTGTTAGTGATCTAGGGTAGGACAAATAAAATATTGAAAAATTCCTATACTCGCATTTTACACTCATCTAAAAATAGGTGAGGTGTCCTTTATTTCGCCAGTAACGTTTTTGTATTTGCAACTCCTGCGTCGCATCAAACTGTTTGGGCGCAAATCCTTGGAAAAATTTCACATGCCAATAAGATCATGACACTTTTTTAATTGTATTCAATGAAGGAATCAATTCAGTTACATATATTATGAAATTGTTTCAAATGCCGAGAAATATACGAGTAATCAGGTCAATCTACCAAAATGATAAAAGTTGTGAGACAACATCCAAAAAGAGATAAATTGAAACATCGAAATTACTTCTTATTGGCTTCAGGACTGGACATTTTGTTAATTAATGCCTATTTGGAGAACAACTAGGCAATCCCATGACAATCATTCATATGCTAAAAGCCTCACGAAATTAAAAGCCGCTGAATCTAATCGGAAAACGTTCCATATAGAATTCACCTGCTGTCGCATATCTAACATGTGAAGTTTAAATATTCCACAAGGGATGTATAATAAACAAGAGAATGCCAACCATGTCGTGTTAAAATAACCTCATTATTCCATATCAATAAACATTTACACCACGTCGGTCCCAGAATCAAAAAACCATAATAAATAAAACATGACAGGCTTTATCTTACGCTTTAATCAAATAGCTTCAAAAATAGTAACGCTCCTGTTTCATATAGGTTGATGATTTTTAAACCATTTAAATTTGTACAATTTTATGACTGATATATTTGAAAAAGCAATTTCACATCAAGAAAGCATTTGACCAAAATATTTTAATTTGGATTTAAAAATATGATAAAGGAAATAAGGTGATACATGTTGGCTTTGCAACGAAATAAAAACTTATTCAAAAAAACCTAAGCAAAACCGAATCATTTGGATTCGAATCTAATTCGGATAATTTTTTCGAATCGGATCGAATCATAAATTACATGTGAATGTCAAATGTCCCATTTGTACTATTACAACTTGTCTCCATTGTGAAAATCAAGAAATTTATAGTTTATATTGCATTTTCAATTCACATCTCATGTCTAGGAACAACAATTTTCATATTTTTCAACGACAAAATATAATCGGTTTTGGTCAAACTTGACCAAAATCGATTGCATTTTGTTGTTAAAAATGACAATTCTATTTTATTTAGCAAGTTTATGTTCATCTGAACGATTCACGATTGATTCGAATAATTTGTACTTCGAATCGATTCGAGTCATCGAATCGAATTGCCCAGCCCTAGTCATAAGTTTACAAAATTTTGTGCGGTCTGCGTTCGCGTATAAGTTACGGTCGAAATGGAGCCTTGCTCAAGGCGATCCACCCAAACGAGAGACGATTAAAAAACGACAGGTGACTTCAAAGTAAGCTAAACGGAACAAATTCTTTATCTAATCTCTTATGCAGCTTCAATACTTCCCTTTCCTTTACATCGTTATCACAAAGTTTATATATTTAGAACAAAAAATTATAAAGAAATACCGGTCTGAATCCTTTTACAAAAACTTTACTCTCGCTTTAAAAATTTCGTTAATAGATACAAACAATAGATATTCTAGGTTATCTTAGACTTTCTGGAATTTCCATTTTTAATTCTCAAGAATGAATCGATTGTATCGAAATTTGAGAACCTGTGAATTTCCCTGTTATCTCACGGAGTTAAGAACCCCGTTTATTTCTTGCCAGTGCAAATTATAGCATGGTGGAAGAAAGGGCTGGGCAAAACCGAGTGATCTAGAATTCAAATTTTATTCGAATATTTTTATCGAATCGGATCATTTTGTGAAAATCAAGAAATGTATAGTTAGTCTGTAGTGTATATTCAATTCCCACTTCATGTCTAAGAAGAACAATTTCCACATTTTAGCGACAAACTATAATCGATTTTGGTCAAATTTGACCAAAATCGATTGTATTTTGTCATTAAAAATGAAAATTCTAGTCCATTCAGTAAGTATTTGTTCCTATGAACGATTCACGATTGATTCGAATATACTGTGCTTCGAATCGATTTGAATCATTATTCAATACATTATTTTAGTAATATCCGTTTAAGTTATTTTTATATTTTATTGATTTCAATTTGCCTTGTGTAAATTAAAATTCGAAAAATGAAATGCTCGCGAGCAAATGTTAGCAGTATTATTACGATGTAACACAGTTACAAATGTTTTTTTTAGGGTTCATCGAATTATTTGCTATGGCCTATCCGTGAAGCTACCGGGGAGACTTATACCCAACAACCGTTAGGCAAGGTCTTTTTTAGTGACTGTGTATCTGTTCTACGTTACAGCTACCCGCGAAGTGCCTTCCTGAAGGGCATACTCGGTGATGAAACGGTCAAGCATCGAAACATCGGCCCTTTTGACAATACGATCGCGCTTAACCGACTGGCCATCAACCTGGGCTCAGTCGGTTAAGCGCGATCATATTCGACAAAAGTTTATGCATAAATACAATTCTTTCCACTTATTTCTATCTCTCACCAAACACTTGCTATGAACTCTGCTTAAACGCCTCTCCATCTACCCACTGATCTTGAGTTTATCATTTATATATATTATGACAATTATTAGTTTCTTCGCCAGAAAAAAAGGATTAAATGTCTTCAACCTCAACTAATATAATTTTATTGTTAACAGCAGCAAACTTTGCCTATAGGCTAAATGTGTTTTCTGAAATAATGATCACCCTATTAAGGTTAATTATACTTTTATTAGTCATTTTATGGAAATTTAATTGCGAAAATTTCAAACCGACGTATTATCATGTCTAAATATATATATTCAATGCAAAAACACGGTTAATAAGGACAGAGCATGTTGCCACGGTCGCCAAGTTGCTGTTATTTTTGTAAAGAAGGTTAAAATCACTACCCTATCTAACAATATTTTCTTATTTTCACACTTATTTTTTGCACGCTTCGGGCGCGCAGAAGTTTCCCGAGATAATAAGTCTATTTGAGATCCTGAAATCTTTGGATGAATTTTTTTGAGCCCTCATGGCAATTTTTTAAATATTTCATCATGATATTGACGAATATGCTGGTTTTAGCAAAACATTTTGCAGCTACAGTATACATTATGACGTCATATTTTGAACTTTGTTATCATTTAGTCCGCTAAACTGAGACGCGGTTCATCTGTGTTTCTTTCCAGACAAAATATTTTTCTCGTTTTAGTTGGTCTTAACTTGCTGCGATCCACACAAATCAAAAGTGGTAGATGGTTTGACCATCGCCCAGGGAAGATACTACTCATTGCAATTTTCAATGGCGGTTCAGTTACGTTTGGGGTGTTTTCAGTTAGAGTGTAGTTAATCGTACTGCATATTTTACTTAAGTTGGTTCTTTTAGGCACTGCTTCCGGGCTTGCTGAAAGTGAATTAAAAATAAATAAGAAGAGAAAAATGTCTCAATGAAAATGATTTTTAACTTTTTATTGCAAATGTCGTCATTTTAGAAAAAAAAAAATTTTCCAAAAAAAATTTCGTGCCGGAGGAGCGCGAATATTTTGCCTATCATATTGAAATTTTAAAATAATATGCCAATTTTTAGTAACTCACTTTGTCATGTAAAAAAAAAGCAAACATCAGATTCTTCCGATAACTTCCTATATTAACGTTGCCAAACTAATACTGACCTGATGGTTGACGAGAGATCTTATATAATGCCGCGATAGAAAAGAAAAGACGTCGTTACCACGACAGGAATAAAACTGTTTGTAGCAACCACATTTCTGTTTTTTTTTTCAGAAAAAATGCTTTAATAGATAAGTTCATAGATTAAGTTTTTTTTTTACGTATTTTACAAACTACCATTTCATCATTGTCAATGCTATTAGTGATGACGAAAGAACCTAAAAATTACCATAGTAGCATGGATATGAATTGTTATAAGAATTTAACCAAATGAGAATTTTTTCCATCTGGGGTCAGACAAAATCTCCCCCGGACGCCCCCCACAAAAAAATAAGCTAAGGGGTAGGGCAATATGCGGCTTCCCAAAATCAAATCCAAAAAATTTATTAAAAGACAAATTCCCCCTTTTTTGAATAGTTCTAACCTATTTCCTGCATGTCGTAATAGCCACCTAAAATGAAACTAAGAAGTGTTAGATGGTTTACCATCGTCCAGGGCAGATACCACTCACTGCACTTTATTACAGTGGGTCTGTTTCGTTTGAAATGTTTTTCGCTTTGAGCGCAGTTGCTGGGTATCTGCATCATGTAGTAGTTCTTTGTTTTAAGTAGCCGTTGGCTGGTCCCCTTTTTGATCTGCTCCCGGCCGTGCTCAGAGTGAATTTTAAATATATATATATATATGAATGAAAAATTCATTCCCAAGTTTTGTCAAGCTTGATATAGCAAAAATAATTGAAGGGTAAACGCGCCTCAGTAAAGCTGAGTAAATCAATTGACAAAAAATGACAAGCCACGGATGGACCACGCCTCGGCAGCAGAAAATGCCTAATAGAATAAATTATCCGAATCAGAAATCTTAATTTGTCAACCTTGTGTCACAAATCGACCGCTTCCCGGTGGTTCTATTCACCCATGACTTGTACTTGACAAAATACGCTTTTCCGACAGAATTCTCTGTCTGTGAAATGGCCAAGAACTTCCGCGTCAAGGAAATCTATGTTTTATTTGTTATTACAAATAGTTGTCCGGAAATAGTTTGGTCAGCGAATTCCCGATGTTATCTTCTTTAGCTAGTGCATTGCAGCAAAATGCAGCAAAATCACTGATTTGCGACATTAATTTTACTTGGTGTCATTGTAATAAACCAAAATATCGACTTTTTTGGCGGATTATGAGCTGTTGATGGAACGCACCGACAAGGTGCGGTTCATCAACAGCCCATAATTGTCAAAAATATCATCAACAAGGCGTTTTTAAACTTTTAAATATACCAATACCGCAGATGGCCAGTTAATTTATTGTATTTTCCTCATAGTATGCAGTCAGCAAATTCACGATGTTTGTCATTGTGTTTCCGATACTAAAGTCGATAGAAAACGGAAATTATTCCAAGTTTCGCTGTCACAGGATTTTTTACTTTACTTGTTTTGAATTTTGTTCCAAATTCAAATTCCGGATATTTAGAAGCACAGATTGCGTGCTGGATCATCTTGCCTGACAAAGATAAATGCGTTGATAAAAGCGTAATTCTGCCAATATAAAAGCAAGCGCATTCAGCCCACACCAATTAAGCTTAAATTTCTCAATTCCCAATCTTGCGGAATCATGAGAAATGCCCACTGCGATTGTGATGTATGTACCATCATTTTAGGCTATCTTTTTAAATGCCCCGAAATAATTGACAATGCGTTTTTTTTTCGGGGGAGGGGTTAAAAATTTAGCGGACGGGATGAGCGAGGGTATATCAAGTTCTCCTCACAGGCTGAAGATCTCTAGTTCGACTCCCTACGACCCGCGATTTTTAAATCAAGTCCACAGCTCAACTTGGGTAGGCTAGGTCGAACCGGAAGGATTATATCTTTCCAGCACCAATGACCCTGCCCGTCTATAAGTGTCTATCGGTACAGGGCCTTGGTTAGGGTGGTCAACTTCAAAAAGAATGGCTATAAGGAAAAATGTAATGACGATGGAAAAAAATAATGAAAAAGTTTCTACTTTCTCTGTCAAATAATTTCATGATTCGACAATAGATTCAGCTCAATATACATAAACTTTAGGAAAATACAATTGACAGCAGCAAATATCGATACACCGGTACTGTAAATGTTTGGAGTACCTTAAAAAAATCGGCTCGTTTGTCCAATAATGATAAGCCTTGGTGGTACATTCCATCAACAACTCCACTTGACATAAAGGCGACATTAAATTTTGGAAAAAATTACTAACTTGTAATATACAGTAACTTTACTGTGGTTTTGTAACAGTAAAATGAAGATTTTTGTATTATATCAGCGCTTTTGAGTTTGTCGTTTTTGAGCGTTGATTCCTACCGCGCTTAAAACAAATTTCAAATTGACGTTTCAAATGACGTCACTCGATATTGTGAAATGCGCATCCGGTATTAACAACAATTGAATTAGCAATTTCAGAGCAAAACATGGAGAGGTTTGTTAGCACTGTGACAAATGCACAGTAAATTCACTGGCAATTTACAGTAAATATATAATATAGGATCTGGCTCGTCGATGTCGATTTTATCCCAAATATGGGCTGTTGATCGCCCGCACTTCACCGGTGCGATTTCCATCACCAGCTCATAATTTGTCGAGAAGTCGATTTTATAATTTCATTTCAATATCAGCGAGTACAATTACTGGCAAATAACAATAAATTTACTGTATTTTAATGGCAGTGTATATAGAATATTCAAATTTCAAATGATGGAGAATATTTTGGTAGGCGAGGAAACTCAATGCCAACTTTGACCTGATTTTAATACTATTAACTGAGTAATCTCCAATGTAGCACATTTGCCAATGATTTTGCCCATTTCCGACGTACAAATGTTTTTCCTAGAAGTTTCGAAATAAATTCCTAATTTTACGTCGTAACAAAAAAGCGATTAAAATTCACTGGATTTTAACAGTAATTTTATTTGGTGATTTTCAATAAAATTATACATTCGTCGTTATGACAATTATGGACTGTTGATGGAACGCGCCATTAGAGGCGCGTTCCATCAACGGTCTATAATTGGCATAAATGTCATCAACAAATTTCAAATTTAAAAACATACAATTACTTGAATTTAAAGTTAAATTTGCTATGTTTTTAACAGTATACGCAACTAATCAACCAAATATATACGTTTTTATTGTAAAAATACACAAATTATTATAATTCAAATTATTGGACCTATTTTTATTTGTTTTTGCATGTTATTTTAAATATACTAATGTTTTTGGCGAATAAAAACTCATTTCTAAGTAAATATATATGCTTTTGAAAGTGATAATTAGTTTTCGTTTCATTGGTTACGTGCATGTGTAGTATTTGTGTGACAAGATTAATGACACTGCGACAAAAGTACAGTAAATTTACTGTTCATTGGTAGTAATTGTTTATTTTCAAAAAATTTCGAAATTGCTCCGTTGATGAGATTTATGCCAAGTATGAGCTATTGATGGACCGCACCTCAGTGGGGCATTTCATCAAAACCCTATAGTTCGCCGAAAATATAATAATTTAACCAAGTGAAATAGCTGTAAAAACGAGAATTTTTCATTTTTTTTTCATTTTTTTTGTATATTTCGTTGTTGAAATGAGTCAGAACCAACTGATGGCAACTTGCGTGACAAAGAGGTGAAATAAAAATGCTTGGAAAGCACAGAAAACTGCACTCTAAATGTTTTAACTTGGATAGACTCTTCCAAACCGGAAAGATTATATATTCCCAACAACACTAACCTTGTTCGTTTCTAAGTTACAGCTAGTACAGAACCTGGTTCAATGTGATTCACTCAGAAATTGACTTTGAAAAATAAACAAACAACAGAAGAGAATTTAAGTTTATATTCCGTTTTCAGTACATTTCATCAATCACGATTAGATATGGGCAATTCAAATCGATTCGAAGCACGATTAGTTCGAATCAATCGTGAATCGTTCATAGGAACAAAAACTTGTTAAGTGAACTAGGATTTTCATCTTTGACGACGAAATGCAATCGATTTTGGTCAAATTTGACCAAAATAAATTAGATTTCGTCGTTAAAATATGATAATTGTTGCTCTTAGTGTAAATTAAAAATACACTATAAACTATAAATGTCGTGATTTTCACAATGAAGACAGTTGTAATAGTAAAATGGGATATTTGTTATTTACAAAAAATTAGGGATTCGATTCGTTTTGAATTCTTAGTGATTCGGTTTTGCCCAGGCCTATTCACGATGCTCGAATTGATCCCAAGATTGTGCCTGCTACGCGAGTTTTGACAAAAGTGTATGAATTTCCACATCGTCCGCGCTACTATAAAATTAAATACAGTAAATGTTTGATGTTTTGAGAAGGGGTAGATGGTTCAATCATCGCCCAGAGCAGATATCACTCACTGCACTTAACCATGGAGGTTGAGTTCTGTACGGAATGTTTTCGGCTTAGAGTGTAGTTGCTGGCACTTCATCTTGTGGTGGGACTTTGGCATTTGAGCTTTCGTTAGTTGGAGTAATATTAATAATAGCAATTCAAACAATATCATGAACGCTTTCTTCTTCTTCTCAGATAAATAAACTACAGCAATCCAGATAAAATTTGCTCAGCCCGTTAAATATTATCAATGACAGCCTGCAATCCACGTGTGAAAATCTATGAAATTATTCTGATTTTGACCAGATTAAGGAAGACTATCTCTGACAATTTCCTAGTCCGGAAAATTTGGCAAAAACATCTTTTGTTAAGTATGAGTCTGTTAAGTATGAGTCTCGTCGATGAGACGCGATCTATCTGTGACTTATGCTTAACAAAATAAATTTTCTGAATGATAAAGCGGTTTGTTTATTTAATTCATTATTGAAATTCACACTGAGATCGGAAGCAGAGCTTAAATGAACTGACTATTCCTCACTTATATCGCCAAATCGACTTCAAAATATAGTACCAATATCTGCAGATAGAAGTAAGCATGAAAGATCATATCTTTCCAACAAACCTAACCCTGTTCGTGTCAAAGTGGTCGCTAGTACAGAGTATTGCTCAAGTGGAGCAAATAACTCGAAAAGCAAACAAAAGGTGAATATTTTTTAACGGCATGATAAAAATTCGCGGTCAAGTCATTAAGTGCGTTTGCTGATATTTAATCTCAAATCATCAATTACACGATCTGATAAAGGTTTCGGTCAAAAACAACCTCGCACACGTGTGGTAAACATAAATCAAATTAAGCTGATTTTGGTTGTGAAAAGTGTGAAAAAATAAATAAACATATGTAACAGTTCAAAATAGATAGATACTAGTGTTGGAGATTATAAGCTAAAGTAACGAATTGACCTAGGATATCTAGTTTGTGGTAGATGGTTTTACCTTCGCCCGGGGCAGATACTACTTATTGTACCTTACCGTGATGGTTCAGTTCCGTTGGAGATGTTTTCCGCTTAGAACGTAGTTACTGAGACTACATCTTTTAGTAGCTCTTTGCTATAAAGTGGCCGTTAGTATGTTCATTTTAGGCTCTGTCTCCGGCCTTGCTCAGAGTGAATTTCGATGAAAAAAAACCTTCATCAATTTTCCAGCTAATTTACTAGGTAAAATCGGTAGATTTAACTACTTTTCAACTAGGTATCTGATTCAAAAAGTAGGTACTTAGTATGAAAAACTAGGTAGGACATGTATTGTTTATACAAAGGCTTTTGAAATATACAATTCGGCGATTTTGATCTT
Source organism: Styela plicata (assembly GCA_963675895.2). Taxonomy (NCBI): domain Eukaryota; kingdom Metazoa; phylum Chordata; class Ascidiacea; order Stolidobranchia; family Styelidae; genus Styela; species Styela plicata. Next base: position 20,144,462 of record OZ023142.1, on the reverse strand, counting down.
TAAATATATTAAAATGTCTTAAATGCAGTAAAACGAAGATTGTATACCTAGTTCACCTATTTTTAAATCTATGTACTACCTGGGTTAGGAAGTGAAACAAGGTTACCTAGTAATACTTTACCTAGTTTTCTAGTAAATCCATTTTACTTTATCTATTTGAAGAGAAAACTAGGTTGCCATCACAAGATGCCACTAGTGGATGCGTTTATTTCATAATGAAATTTTGAAACGTGCCATATGGAATCAAATTTTGATATAGAAAATTTATAGAATATTTTTTAACTTTATCGAATTATTGGTAAACTTGTTCAAAATATATAAAAAATTATTTTTTTTTGTTGAAATTCAATCTGAACAAGACCGGAAACAATGACCAAGCAACTGCTAACAGATGTCGTACCAGCAACTGCACTCCAAGCAAAAAACATGCCGTATAGGAATGAACCGCCATGGTAAAATTAGTTCTACAATCTTTAATGTTTTCTACAGTGAGTGTTCTTATTGACAGCGACTCCAAATCAAACTCTTAAAGAAAAATGAGTTAGATTTTAGACTGTGACAGAAGTCTAATTTTCTTCGGGTGTCCGAAATGTGTATGTAACTTTCTTCGGATGAGCAAAATAGTTCAAAACCATCAACACTGCTATTTCATAGCAGTATTGATGATTTCGAACGATTTTCTACAGTTTGCCCGCGAACTACAATCGGAAGAAGCAGTCACCGCACTCTAAGCAAAAACATGCCGTGTAGAACTGAACCGCTATGGTGAAGTGCAGTGAGTGGTATCTGCCCAAACCTAAGCTTTCCGACTGAAAGAATGCTAATTCTAGCATTACCAAGCTTCAATCGCGTCAAAATTTAAAACGGATATCCAAGCTCAACTCCTCTTTATATTCTTAAAACAAATTCACGGAACCAAAATTATTCCTAAAAAATTCTCCATTTACTTCTATAAGCAATATGATATCGATAATACATAATACACGGAACAGAATAATATACTCCTGGACCTGCTGACCAACAGATAAATTGCAGTTTTATCCCGCATTCATATCTAGTTCCTACCAAATGTACTCTTGAGTGATTCCGAGCCTGATATCCTAAAGCTTCAATGAAACAAGCCCATAATACATTACGTAACAGGTATTCCGTTGTGTATTATGCTTTGCGATGGCCTAGTGGTTGAAACATGTTGGCATCGCAGGTTGAAGATCTCTGGTCCGAGTCGCAGCGAGTCCGACTCGCTTATCCATGCCCACCACCCAACCCAGGATGTAATAACTTGGGTAGGCTAAGCCGAACAGGAAAAGATCAGTTCTTTCCTGCAATTGTAACTCTGTCTATCTATAAGTGGCCGCTGTGACAGGGATTTGGACAGGATGATCCACTCTGAGAAGTGGCTTCCAACATTTTTAAGTTTAGACAGAAAATTACATTAAATTACTCTTTTATTTACAGTAACTGTGTATTTTCAAAATTCGAAACGGCGTTGTTTATAGATCTATGCAAAATATGGGCTGTTGATAGAACGCGCTTGTGTCTGCGCGTTCTATACACAGTCCATACTTGGCCCACAAAGTCGATTTTATTGTTCAATTCAATATTAATTACTGGCGAAGAACGGTCACATTACTGCGTTTTTGAACTAGCAATCCATATGGCATTTGTTCATACCAAATACCGAACCAACCCAAATTTTCAGTACATAGTTTGCGCTACTAAATTAGTAGCAAAGAAATGTAGAAGATTTATTCTCAAAACATGATGCTTTTATAAAACTAAGATAAAACCTTTATGACACTCATTGCACTCTAGCGTAGTAGTTCACTCTTACATGGATTTTTTCGGCAAGGGTGCAGTTGTTGGTTTTGGGTTTTATTTAGTTCTTTGTCATGATATATTGACCGCTTGCGAGTCCCTTCCAAGTCTTTCAATTGTAAAAAATAAACATAATTTACCAAAAAAATGGGGAATAAACGTGAAAGTGAAAATCAGATTTTTCTAGTTGTATCCATATCTCCGTGGATTTGTCACAAATTACTCATATTTATTTTTCATTGATTTAAAAAACACAAACAGATCATTCATTTTTATAAATCCACTCTCAAAGGCTCAGATATCCCGGTTCCTCCCAGCTAAGCTCTTTCTAAGCGACCACAAATAGTAAACCTCACTTTTTATCCATTTCTGAGCCGTTTTTAACTACACATCTTCCAAAAATAGAATTTGTGTCATTAAATTGAGATCGAAGCGACGATTTCCGCAGAAAAGTAGGAAGAATGGTATTTTGCAGACTTATTTGTAATTATGCAGATTCATTAAGTGACGTCGCTTTTTAGTTTTAATCTACATCAACCAAATAAAAAAAATTGTGCGCTCTACACAATGGAAGCATAGTCCCGGCGGTAAAGCAACTCAGATTTCATTTCGGGTTTGGTCACAATCTATTTTCAAGTTCATTGAATATACGCGCGATGGTCTAGTGGTTAAACATGTTTGCAGGGTGAAGACCTCGGGTTCGAGCCCCTGGCGAGTCCGGCTCGTTAATCCATGTCCGCGATTCAATCCAGGTTGTAATAAACAGGGTAGGATAAGCAGACAGAAAAATATCATATCTTTTCAGCAATTCTAAACCTGTCCGTTTATAAGTGGCCGTTGTCAGGGTGATCCACTTCAAGAAGTGATTATAAAAAAATGCTTGACGTCGTATTGCCGGAACTTGGAACAATACTAGGAATAGCGTAGGGAGGTTTTAACGCTATCAAATCTTTACCAGCTGTGGAAAAAATATGAAATTAACATTGATTCCATGAAATTGATATTGATTATTCAATATATAAATTTATATTCAAAAATGTGGTAGATAGTTTTGCCATCGCCCAGGACAGATACCACTTACTGCACTTTACAATGGTTTCATTTGAAATGTTTTTCTCTAAGAGTACAGTTGCTGGTACAACATCTTCCAGTAACTCTTTGCTATTAAGTTGCCGTTAGTTGGTTCCTTTTAGGCTCTACTCCCGGCCTTGCTCAGAGTGAAATTCAATTAAACAAAAATTTATATATGTTTTTTTATGGGGGGGGGGATGGGGGGGGGGGGGGGGGGAGGGGGGGGGGGGGGGGGGGGGGGGGGGGGGGGGGGGGGGGGGGGGGGGGGGGGGGGGGGGGGGGGGGGGGGGGCGGGGGGGGGGGGGGGGGGGGGGGGGGGGGGGGGGGGGGGGGGGGCGAAAATTCCTCGACGATCCCAGACTTACAATCTATTTTCCCTAACGAAAAATCTGCAACCATTGGACGTTCAAAATCATACCACAGGTTGCACGACAATTTTATAATAAAGTTTCGAACATTTTTTGCAAATGAAAATATGACGTAATTTTCGTTTGCGAAAGTTGAAACAACTTAATAGCGAGCTTATCTGTAGGAACAAGAAAGTCGTTGTTTTATTGTCTGTATGACCTATAAATTCACCAACGGATATTTTATCAGTTGAAATATGCTGTATCAGCATTTCTCCGGTCGAGTCAAGTTCGAGCAATACCAGGCTTTTTAAACCTTTGCCGCTACTCGAACAAGGGAAAATAATAACTTTGGTAGGCCTAGTCGAACCGTGAAGTTCATTACTTTTCAGGTATGGTTGTGGGTATATATATGCTGTCAAATACAATTCATGACAACACTCTGCACTGTAACAAAAATGCAACAAAATTACTCGTCTTTGACTGTAATTTTACCTGTCGGTATTAAAAAATATTCGAAATTGACTTTTTTGGCCAAATATGGGGTGTTGATGGAACGCAAGGCGAAGGTGCGGTCCATCAACACCCCATAATTGGCAAAAATCTCATCAACGTGGCGTTTTTTAAGTTTGGAAATATGCAATTACTGCAAATGATCAATAAATTTACTATACTTTTGTTACAGTGTGGGTAGGGTGCTGGGCATAGATTCACAAATCGGAAGAAGTAATCGAGATTATAACCCACGATTTTTAACCTAGGATTAAATTCTTAGACCATTGTTCCCTAAAAGCGATTATATTTGTATTATATATTTGTATTAGTGAGGCAGTATGTTCATATTTTTAGGAAAAACTAGAAATCAGTTTTAGAAATCGTAAAAAATTTTGCTGATTCAACTGATAATTTTTTTTCGCAAAAATAACCTGTTGTATTTTGGCGTTTTCTTCCATAACGTGATGATAGCCACTGCAAAACTGATTTGAATATTCATTTCGATTACCAACTACTATTTAAAATCACATTTACTGCAAAAGAAAAGTAAATTCACTGGATTTTTTCTGCAGTGCAATAACAATAAAAGAAATACAGCATGCTAGGTTTTTTCTGTCCAAATTGCTGAAATTATTTCAAAATTACACGGTTTTATCGCCGCATCACTGTCTTATTATTTGTGACCAAAAAAAAAACACGGCATGTTTTGACAAATTCCTAAAAGCATCTTAGATGCACCTGATTATTGTGACAAGCTTAAAGATTATACATTTGACGAAAAAAGCAATTATAATCTTTTACTAGATAAATAATATGACACGGATAACTGTGATTATGGTGACGCGCTTCAAATTGCAAAATCAAACTTTACATTCTATAATTATCTTAGATGCATTTGATTATTGTGACACGCTCCAAGATTATACATTTGACGAACAATAGAGTGAGCAATTACAATCTTTTACTAGAAAAATAATATGATACGACATTTACAGACAATTTATCTATTTTGCATCTTTCGGATGTAATTTTATTCACTAGAAAATGAAAATGGAAAAAATATTTGAATTTCGTTTTCTATAAATTTCTATAATTATCTAAGATGCATTTGATTATGGTGACACGCTCAAATATTTAATATTTCACGAACAATTATAAATCTTTTACTAGAAAAATAATATGACGCGTTAATCTCGTTCTCACAAATTGCTTGAATTATTCCAAATTTGCACGGTTTATACGATTGTTGTGAGTAGGGATGGGCGATTCGATTCGGTGATTCGAATCGATTCGAAGCACAATTTTTTCAAATCATTCGTGTATCGTTCATAGGGACGAAAACTTGTTGAATGAACAATGAATTTTATTTTTAACGACGAAATGCAATCGATTTTGGTCAAATTTGACCAAAATCGATTATAATTCGTCGTTAAAATATGAGTATCGTTGCTCTTAGAGTTAATTAAACATACACTGTAAACTATGAATTTTTTTATTTTCTCGATGGAAACAATTATAATAGTAAAAATGGGATATTTGTTTTATACATAAAATTTGCCATTAGTTGCGATTCAAAAAAAAAAGAATATTCGAATACGATTCGAATTCTATATGATTCGGTTTTGCCCAGCCCTAGTTGTGACTCTTGTGAAGATAGCAAAATCAAACCTCACATTTACAAGCAATTTATCAACTTTCCATCTTTCGGATGTACTTTAATTTCCGCGTAATATTTGTCACTAGCAATAAAAATACATAAAGCTCTTTGTGACGAGGTACTAAACATATTTTAAAAATACATGGTTTTACTGATTTTTGTGATGACACGCTTACAGATTATACATTTTAAGAACAATCGAAAAGCAATTTAAAACTATTTTCGTCCACTGTCATTTTCTACTTGAAGACGATCGCTGCAATCTTCATTATGGCTACAATAGTTGTACTTTTGTGACTCATCTTTTTTCGCGGCTTTTTCAGGCGATAAATGAGTAGTTTGACACAATTTTCAAGTGGAAATTTGTATTTGTTAACTTCGGGCTATATGTAGTGTTATTTTGATATTTTTTTTCGTTTTTTCGAAATTCATTTTAAACAAAACCGAAAGCTGTGCTTAAAAGAAACCAGATTACGGCCACTTAAAATCGCAAAAAGCTGGATACGTCCCATTGCTGTTCATTTTTGCACAAAACATTTTTTTCTAGGGCTCATGAACCCAGTAAGTTCGGACTTCAGAATAATTATTACGTATTTTCTGTGTGCCGTAATGGGCGGCTAAATGGAGGTAAAGAAGTGGTAGATGGTTTCACCATTTCCCAGGGCAGATACCATTCACTGCACTTTACCATGAGGGTTAAGTTCCGCCTGGGAGGTTTTCCGCTTAGAGTGCAGTTGCTGGCACTAGATCTTTTAGTAGCTCTTTGCTATTGAGTGGCCGTTGGTTGGTTCCCTTTTGGAGCTGCTTCCTGCTTTGCTTTGAGTGAAATTCAATAATAAAAAGGGCGCTGTTGCAGAATTCACCTTTGCAAAATCTTTAATATTTAGTTGGTTCATCTTGGCTGCCATTTAGAGCCTTGTTCAGAAATAATACCAATCAAAAATACAGTTATCCATATTAAAATATATAGTCGTAAAACCGTTCACTATGCAGTTAGTTAGTACATAACTTCACTATTACCATTCAACTCGTGACCGCAAAATATTCTTTGCCAGAATCGTGAGCTCGTATTTCCGGAAACGATTAGAAAGCTTTACATATCAAAACTGTGTTGCGAAACCCTGACTAGGCAGTTCATGTTATGTAAAAATCACAAAAACAATCCTACAATGCTGGCATAATATCATATAATATTTTATTAAAATTCACTCAGAGCAAGGCCGGAAGAATCGCTCGGATGGAGCCAATTATCGAATATTGAAATGATAAACAGCGGCTCTCATTAGACATTTTGCCAAGCATGAGTAACAGATGGGCCGCGCCTAATCGACGCAATCCATCAGTGACCCATACTTGGCCAAATATAATCCTGATTGAAGAATATTTCTTTATTAGTGCGAAGTGAATTAAAATTGCTTTGTTTTAAGATGTGATATGGAACAGCATGTGAACTGAATTTGACAAAAATCAACATTACAAAATATCGTATCAGCAACTGTACACTCGAACGGGAAACAACCCAAACGAAGCTGAACCACTTTAGTAGAGTGTATTGAGTGGTATCTCCTCTGGGCGATTTTCAAACCATCTACCACATCTATTCCTAGGTCCAGTACCAGCGGCCACGGACAGGGTAAAAGTTATAAGAAAGATATGTTCTTTCCGATTCTGCCTAGCCCACCCAAGTTATTACACCCAGGGTTGAACAGGACTAGAGTTGTTTAAGAGATATATTCTTGCCGATCCGGCTCGGTCTACCCGAATCCCAATCACCCTGGGTAGAGTATTGGGCATGGATTAACGAACAGTACTCGACGTACTTGGGATTCGAACCCGAGAACTTTAAACTGCGATGTCAACATCATAACCACCAAAAGTAAAGTGCGATAAAACCTCGGGGAAGTCAAAGTTGTTCTTTTCTATGCATTTCCGAAACCAATCTGTTCAGCTATTTTTAATATATATTTTTCTATTTATAAACTCTCATCTTATTAATATATATTGTTCTATTTAAATGCCAGCGGAAATATTAACTATGAATATATGACAATGATCCTTGTATTATTTTAAGAAATCAAATGCTATACTTGAGTGTTTTACCGCTTTCGAAATCAAAATGTCGAGGATATATGTTTGGCCCAAGTATGGCCACTGATAGATTATGAGTAGAAATTTTTGTCAGTTGACTCTGCTTGATAAAAGAAATTTGATTCGGATTAAAGTGTGGATGAGAGCAACCAATATTTTTTCATGAATATGATGTCATATGTCCGGTCTATAACACAATTGTATAAATGCATCATGCGCCAATATTCGATGAAATCCCGAAGTTATTTTCTCCTCTTTTTGTCACCAATTTCGGGTATCACGTCATCGGAAGTTCCAAATTTTGCTTTCGAATCCCAGAAAGTTTGGCTCGTACTTCGGAAAATTTTTTCAAAACGGATAGAACATTATTTGCAATATAAAGATGGATAACAAATATTTCAGTTTTATCATTACAAAATATTTCCATTATGTGAATTCAAAAATTTACTGATTACTAATAAAAGCATAAGCAAACTTAGAGGCAATATGTTTTCAATTCACATTCCACGTCTAGAAGCAAAAAGTTCCATACTTTTATGACATAATGTAATTGATTTTGGTTAAATATGACGAAAATCAATTGCATTTACGTCGTTAAAAATGCAAATACACTTCATTTAGCAAGTTTATTTTCCTATGAGCGATTCAGTAATAATTTGTAAATCACCGAATCGAATTACTCAGCCCTACTCGTAAGTTCTTATACAACGATCATCAGAACGAAAAATTAGGATTCTTAGGACATTTACTTGACAAACCGAGGTCACTAACTCCACAGGTCCCAGCATCGAGTAACCAAAAAGAATTAATTATCTAGGTTTTGTCAACGACGCTTTAACGTTGTCAACTATGCTTTATTATTATTAAAAAATTAATACAAGTGTTAATAATGTTGAAGGTATTTGAACTATCAGACGAAAATAACAGGAATGCTTCAGACAGTCGAAAACAAAGTGCTTTACTGTATTTAGAGGGAGGTCATAACTGGCTACAAAGATCTTTTAAGTTTTTCAAGTGGGCGGCGAGGGAGTGACAAATGAGCCACGGTGGCGTGATGAAACCAAAAATCAATGATTAGCTCGAACCCCAACGAAGTTATAGTCAATATGGACTTATGGAAAAGGCTTTACCTTTTGGACTATTACTCATATGTTCCACAGGGACGGAAGGGCAAGACCTAAGAAATAACCCGTAGCCAGATATAATTGCAAACATTATTAATCGCATCCGTTAAAATAAGGTTCCTTTTAATAAAAAGTAGTAAAATGAGCATTTTTTGCTTCCGACGATTAAAAAAACGACAAAAAGTTGGATTTTTAATCCTTCCCCTTTTTGAGTTAACTGAATATGCGACTACAATTTTATCATCTCGAAATTTTATTGCAACGTATTTGAAAATAATAAATCGATGAAAAAGTTTAAAACTAGCATTCGGTATGTTGCACCGATTAAATGAAGTCTATCCGTGTCTAGGGCTGGGCAAAAACGAGTCATTTGGAATTCGAATTTGCTTCAATTTTTTTTTAAAATCGGATCGAATCACGAATTAAGTGTAAATAACAAAATATCCCATAAATTCTAAGTCCTAGAGGAACAATTGTCATATTTTAACGAGAAAATATAATCGATTTTGGTCAATTTTGACCAAAATATATTGCATTTTTTCGTTAAAAAGGAAAACTCAAGTCCATTTAGTGAGTATTTGTTCCTATGATTGTTCCACGATTAATTCGAATATATTGGGCTTCGAATCGATTCGAATTGCCCAGCCCTATCCATGTCATGTATTTAAGATATTTTTTTATTGAAATTCGCTCTAAGCGAGGCCGGAAACAGTTGCCAAAGGGAACCAACCAACAGTCACTCAATAGCAAAGAGATACTAAAAGATGTAGTACCAGCAACTGCACTCTAAAAACGGAAAACATCCCAAACGGAACTGAACCATCATGGTAAAGTGCAGTGCGTGGTGTCTACCCTGGGCGATGGTAAAACAATTACACCTGAATTTCAAAATATTATCTACTCAAGTAAACAGCTGTAGTGGAGTGTTGAGGTGCGAAACATTCCTTGCCCGCACTAAAAAGGTGAAATTTTTGTTTCACTATGCCGTCACAATTAAAAGTAAGAGAACGCATGTTTTAAATTTATATTGAAAATTCCATTAACAAACATGAGCCATAGAGGGACCAAGACTCATAGCCGTGGTTCATCCATGTCCCATGCTTGGCAAAACTTGAACAAATCAAATTGTTTATTAAAAATTCTCATCTCCTTTATACACGTTATTGTTTAAATTTCGATCAATCTTAAAATAAAATATTCTATTAAAAAAATATTCGAAAAAAGTAACTCTTCTCAAAAGCAAATATAATCATTTTTTCTCAAATTCAAATTTTAAGACAATACATTTCTCAAAATCGCATTTCAAGATTAAAAATTGCAATCAACCTTTCAGAGATTCGAATAAACGTCATTATTTTGTTGGTTCGTAGATTAGTCGAAGTTTATCCATGGTCCATACTTGGAACGCATTTCTTTAAATACAATATGCAAAGTTCAATAGTAAAGGCATTTACGTCAGAGTTTAATTACTATGCACTTTATTAAGAAACGAAATTAAAAATAGGCTCAAGATTAATCTATTTTGAGATGAAGATAATCATTAATGTACAGAAACTCTAAAATTGGTCTTGAAGAACACTGTCGAAAATGCGCGGTAAATTTACTGTTGTCTAGTAATTGAAAAACCGTCTTGTTGTTAAAATTTAAACCAAGTATGGGCTGTTGATGGTCACAATTTCAGGGCTGGGTAAAACGGAATCATTTCGAAATCGAATCTGGTTCGAATAAATTTATCGAATCGATAACTACGTGTAAATCACAAATTTGTCATCTGTGGCCTATGTTTAACAAAATAAAATCAAATATGATACTTTGTGTAAATTAGTATTTAAAATTTATTGAAAGTTGTCGGCTGGAAATTAGGTTTAACGGGAAGTTTGCTTTGGGCAATGATAGGAGTAGAGTCGGAAATTTTATGTAAAGTGTCCAGCTTCCCTAGTACATCTAGTTTTACCGAGGTTATTCACAAAACACTTTTTCGTAGTTTCTTATTAAATCTGTTTTACTTGCCTGGTTGGAAAAAACCATGCCTAGCCCTAGCTCAGTCACTAAGTAGACAAATAGGTGCCTAAAATATAAAGTCAGCAACTGTAGTGTAGTATTGCAGCAAAGCGGAAATCATTTCATAGAGAACAAAAGTAAATATGTAAGAGCAGTGTGGAATACACTGTAACAAAACATGCAACAAAATCGCTTGTCTTTGACAGTAATTTTACCTGGCGGTATTGAAAAAGAACTCAAAATTGACGAATTTGACTTAAATATCATCAACATGGCGTTTTTTTTAACTTTTGAAATATGCAATTACTGCAAATGACAGTTGATTTAATGTACTCTCGTCACAGTGTATTTAGAACTTTGAAAGGGGAGGGCCAAAAACCATCATTTTAATCGCATGTCAAGTAGAAGGTAATTGGTCAAATTTGACCATAATAGATTGTATTTTGTCGTTAAAACATGAAAATTGTTGATCTTAGACATGAAGAATGAATTGAAAATATACAATAAACTATAAATCTCTTGTTTTTCACAATGGAGACAAGTTGTAATATTATAAATGGAAAAAAATTGTTATTTACAAGGAATTAGTGATTCGATCCGATTCAAAAAAAAAATATTCGAATCAGATTCGAATTCTAAATGATTCGGTTTTGACCAGACCTAATGTCAAATTAAAGCAGCGTGGCTGTGTAAAGCCGGACGAAGGATGACAGAGAGTTCATAGTCTGGATGTCCGTGTAAAAAACGGTCCAAAAAGGACCTAACCAACAGCCACTTAATAGTAAAGAGCTACTAAAAGATGTATTGCCAGCAACTGCACTCCAAGCGGAAAACATCCTGAATAAAACTGAACCGCCATAGTAAAGTGCAGTAGTGATATATGCATTGGACGATGATAAAAGCGGCTACCAGAATTTGTAGTTTAATGTTAGCAACTGAGTAAAATTACTCTTAAAGAACGATGGTTTTGTTGCATTTTTCCAACTGTAATTTTTCGACTCAGAATCTCAACGTACAATGTAGTAAATAAAAAATAGGACGGCTTTATTGGCCAAACGAGATATTTATTGGCCCACGACTCTGCGGCGCGATCCATCAGTGAACCATACTTAAAAATATGTCGGATGCCAAAATATTTTGTTCATATTGTATGATATAACATTCAAAACGGTGGCTTTGCGACTAGAGAAAGACCCTTTTATGAGTTCATGAGTCGAATCGTCTCCTAAATATTCGAATCATATATTGTTTTATTTCATTTGATGTGATTCATGAAAAAAGTCGTAGATTAAATAGTATTTTGAGGTATATCTCCGAATCTCTAAAATATGAGCAAATTTGCAATAAAAACCGGTCATTTATAGAATACGATTCAAAATAGTCTGATTTTATTCCCTATAGTATAGTTCAAATCCATGTTTGATACGGCCGATTTTTACTGTAACTCTGTAACAAAAATGCTTTTTTTTGCGGTTCTTTGCCAGTAATTTAATGAAACTATCACATAGGTTTTTGATGGAACGCGCCATCCGCGCGGACGATGCATCAACACCTATATTCAGCGTAAGTCTCACCCACAAAGATACTTCGGAAATATGCAATAACTGCTAAAAATATATAAATCCTTCTGAGTTTTCAGCTTTTTGCTTGACTAGTTCTTTTCATAAGAGCAAAGAACTCCCGTTTTTTTTATTGTCAAGATGAGTTGTTTCCATCCAACTTGTTCGATATCTATGGACGCGCAAATAAACATTTTTAAATGTGACAAAATTCTTTGGAGAAAGTGAACGCCATTCCACGTATGCATCAACAGGAATCAATTCGTCACCCTGAAAATGTAAAACCTCTATTATCAGATCAATACTATGTAGTCTTCATTGTTAATTCAACTCCGCTATGAACAAGATTGGAAGAAGCACTTGAGAAAATACAATTATACGCATTTCCTGTATGAGACTACCGGAAGGAAACTTATAAACGGTAGATTGTTTTCGCCTAGAGTAGATGCTATTTCACCACGTTTCGTTTGGGATGTATTATATTTGAAGTTCAGTTGTCGGTATGAAATCTTGAGGAAGCTTTTTTATACATACTGTTACAAATATCAAGCAAATCATGCCACTTCGGCGCGTTCCATCAACAGCTAATATTTCAAGAAAACAGTTGATTTTCTGGCCTTATTTCAATATTATCAAATAAAATTTTTGTCAAAAAGCTGCAAGTTCATAGCATTTTTGGTCGCCGTTCGCCGTCGTATTGATCGCCGATTGTTAGTTCTTCTCAGGCGTTCATTCCGAATTTGCTTTGATTAAAAATCAATTAAAAAGAATAGGCGAGGTATTTCCTCATTAGTGCGAGCTCAACAGATGGGAAGTAAAATTAAACTTAATTTGTTAAAGAGATTCCATGAATTAGTATCTTCAAAATCGCACTCACAACATATTCCACTTTGATTCCCGTCCAAAAATCAATGCTCTCTTCATTCCAAGAAGATATCAATCCAACCAAATACACGGTGATACTGTCGTAGTCTTCTTTTGTCTTAGGGATTGCTAGAGTCGATCCGTGTTTCACACAGTAATCCATTGCTTCTTGGAAGTTGATTCTGTTCGCAAACATCTCCGCCCAGTAGCAAGTGTTGCCAATTGGTACACCGCAGGCTGAAGATTACAAGGATTATAATAAACATATGATTAAAAACTGGTGGATCGTTTAACTATAGCCCAGGGCAGATACCTCTCACAACACTTCATTTAAGTGGCTCAGTATACTCTCAGATGTTTTCCACTTGCGGATCAGTTGTTAGTGTTACATTTTGTAATTGCTCTTCCCCATATAAACGGCCGTCGATCTCTTCCTTTTAAACGTGACTTCCAGTTTTAGAAATAGTAAATTTTAAGGAATATATGACGGGCACTATTCGTTATTATCTTTCGTATTTTCCGGATACGATAACAAAACAAGATAAATAAATATAAGCTCACTTTTATCATTATCGCCAAACGTTGTTGGTGTGTGGGGCAGACTAGTCGACAATTTGTCAATTACTTCTGTTGTGACGTCATCCGACGTAATGACGTAATGAAATATTGAAGATATGGTGACGTCACTGATGTCGCCGTTGAGCAAAGCCGCTTCAATTTTTTCGGTTAATTTTCTTCTCAAATCTGTAAGTATTTATTAGAAATTTAATTTTATTAATTCAATTTAAAAAAAAACATAAACATTAATCTGAAGGAACCAACTAACAACCGAGCTTTAGATTCCCCTAGCGCGTTTCCCGTGCGTCATAAGATGCGACAAGCCCGGAGCAGATACTACTCATTAGACTTTGGTAAAGAGTTCCAGCTCTGTTTGGAGTGGCCGTAAATAAGTTTCTTTTATCCGGAAATTTTTATTTCAGAAATATTTTGCCCAGCATGTGTCACTGGATTGCGTAGGTGAGACGCGGTCCCTCTCTGACGCGTATTTGACAAAATAAAATTTCTGATTCGGAGACGTTGCTCCCGGCGCAGCTTATAACATTTTTTTAATACAAAAAAGTTAATTTTCAAAAAGTTCTGAACTTGTTAACGATTATAATTAAAAGTTCATCTCACCTTCCTCGCTTGAAACCTGCAAGCAAAAAGAAACAATGTGATTTAAGTGAAAATTATTTTAATCATAAATGTTAACTGAAACAAAAAAACATTCAAGTCGTCGCCCTTCGACAGTAATTAAATCTGGCGATATTAAAAATAAAACTGTTGAAGACCCTGTTTGCCAGTTATGGACTGTTGGTATAAATCAGGTACAATGTAATTTTTGTAGGAACTTGGGAAAAAAAACGAATATAAATATAATGTACAAGTCGCCTTCTCAATCTCCCTAATTTGCTAAGGATATCTTGCAGGTATTATATTATTTCAACCTAGTGGCCTAGTGGTTAAACAAGTTGGCATCGCAGGTTGAAGACCTCGGGTTCGAGTCCCGGCGAGTCCGGCTCGCTTATCCACGCCCACCACTCAACCCAGGGAAGATCATATCTTTCCAGTAATTGTAACTCTGTGCGTCTATAAGTGGTCGCTGTTACAGAGCCTTGGACAGGGTGATCCACTCAAGGAAGTGGCTATAAAAAAAAAATATATATATATATATATATAATATTCAAATAAGCAAACCCACAGCGCTTAGCACATTTCCAAAATGGGGTGTAATTATTGGTAGAAATATCAGTTTCACCTTTCTATTTCCTCAGGATTCAACATCGTCTAGCGCCGCTGTTTATGCGTCTTGTTACAATTTATGGAAGGGGAAGATGGTGCAGGAGGGATCATGTGCCATCAACATAAAGCCGTTTACTTTTGGTTTTCGAAAATCTAGGTTTCAATTGTATCGTATATACAGTATAAGTAAGTTAAAATTAAAAAAAAAGTTTTAGATGTAAGTTGGTTATTTTAAATCCCTTCTCCTAGCTAATAAATATTCTCACCGTAATGAATTCATCAATATCTGTAGTGTCATCTGAAGATTTTGATTTTTCGTTGATTTGAATGTCCAATGATATTTCGACTGCGGATAAAACAAAAATTAAATCTTGTAAGATTCGTTAATCTTTGCCCATCACTCAACCCAGGGTGTAATAACTTGTTTAGGCTAAGTCAAACAGGAACAAATATATCTTCCAGCAATTTTAACCCTGCACGTCTATAAGTGGCCGCTGACACAAGACCTTGGACAGGGTGATCCTCTTCTAGAAGTGGATACAAAGAATCGTGGATTGGACGTATTGTTCCTACGTTTGTGCCAAAAAGTGCCATCAACGTATGCTTCTGTGTCCATTTGTGGCGAAAGCTTGAAAAAAGATTTCCGATTCGAATTCATATAAAAAAATTAAAAGTTCATATTACCTGTTCTCCCAGTCTTCCATAATGCTATAACCACAATCAAAATTTTGAAACATTGTAATTCCATATCGCCCACCTATCTCTATTACGAACTATCTGTACTGACTTTGCAATACGACGTAACAATGAAATCAAACCGAACGAGGAAGTGCTACGCAAACCTACGCTTTTGTAGTGTTTATCATTATACCTCACACTGTGAAAAAAAGTGGTAAAACTTACGTCATTTCATAGTAGTTTTACTCGATGATATCGAAATAAAGGTAAATATTGTTTTGGCCAATTATGGCCTGTTGATGGAACGCGCTGTGAATGATATGGCCGGTTCATATTCATTGGAACACACATTTTTTTCGAATCTTTATCATTATATTTTACAGTGAATCACAAATCTCATAAAATTTTCGCTTTTTTTCGCAGTTATTTTACTCTGGTATTATTTTTTATAATATCATTTTCCTGTCATTCATAGACTCTTGATGGGATACGTCATCAGTGACGCGGTCGATCAACTGCTATACTAGTAATGGCAACCTAGTTATTTTTACACTACACTATTTACTATTACTATTTACTATTACTACACTATTTACACTATTACTATAGGTAACCTAGTTTCATAACTTGGGTAGGCTAAGTAGAACAGGAGATCATATCTTTCCGGTAATTGCAACCCTGTCCGTCTATGCGTGGCCGCTGTTACAGGGCATTAGACAGGGTGATCCCCTCTAAGAAATGGCTATAAATAAAAAAAAAACAGGAATAAAAAATTCAAGCCCACCACTCAACCTAGGGTATAATAACTTGGGTAGGTTAAGCCGAACAGGAAAAGATCATATCTTTTCAGCAATTCTAACCCTACCCGTCAATAAGTGGCTTCTGGTAGAGGGCTTTGGTCAGGGTCGGACAAGTATGTATTCGGACATCGTGCTGTAACCATTTCATAGGAATTCCTAACTATTTTGTTTGGTTACGCGCGCTGACCACTTTAAATTTACTGACAAATTCTGAACTGTTGGTGGCACGCGCAGCAAACAAGTTAATTTCGAATTTTTTAAATACACAATCATAGTATGCTAACGATAAATTGACCCTATCTCAGTCACTGTGTATGAAACAGTCAATTAAAATATGGATCATTTCCTGGTTCGCAGCATATTAACGGAAATTAATAAAATAAAGAGAATATGATTTGATATAAAGTATACTGTACGGAAATTTTTTAATTATATTCCATATTTTTTGAATTTTATTGAAATTCACTTTACCAGCAACCAACCAACGGCCAGATCCATGAGTATTAAAATTAGTACCAGAGACTGTATTCTCAGTAGAAAGCTTCACATATGATGTTAGGTAAACTCCATACAATTACACCGAAATAATATGCAATGTATACTGTGATATTCGTTCATACCTATATTGATACGAGCTATATTATAATTCTTTTGTGGGGAATAGAACAACCAGTGTCAGCGATATCGAGTTTTATATTATATATTGTGTAATGTTTGTTAAAGATCTTTGTCAAATAACACTGAATTGCATTAATTATCATAAGTCGAATCATTCGAAAATCGAAACCTAGCTCTTAAAGTTTCATTCCTAGCTGGGAATGGTATCGACATTTCATGCCAAGGGCTGGGCAATTCGATTCGGTGATTCGAATCGATTCGAAGCATGAATTATTCGAATCAGTCGTGAATCTGCCGTAGAAACAAAAACTTGCCAAACGAAGAGGAATTTTTCAGTTTCAAAGACAAAAAGCAATCGATTTTGATCAAATTCGACCAAAATTGATTGTATTTTTTCTTTAAAACTGAATATTTTTGCTCAAGGGCATTAAGTGGAGTTCAAAATATATTACTTTCAAATCTGTTTATGCTGATGTTTGCAATTCGAAACTATAAACTTCTTATTTATTATAAGGGAGACAATTTGTTGGTTTTATGGAATCAGCGATTTGATCCGATTCGAAAAAATTATTCGAATCAAATTCGAATTTTAGATGATTCGGCTTTGCACAGCCCTATCCATGCCTAAACATCAATGAAAACATTATTTTTAGCTCGAGGCAGACACCAGTCACTGCCCTCTACCATGGCAGATCAGTTCCGTTTGGGATGTTTCCGCCTAGAGTGCAGTTGCTGGTACTACATTTTCACATAGTTCTCCAAACTTTGAGTAATCCTTAGTCGGCTGTTTTGGCCGCTGCCATTGACCTTGCTTAGAGTGCAGTTCAATGAAAAAATACAGATTTAGAAACCATGTGGCGTTGCCACGGATAAATAGGAAATAGGAAATCCTATACTGTTGAAAAGTGGTAACAAATTTAGTAGAATTCTATAAAGTATGGAATTGTCCCTAGGATATTTACCATGCCGAAGTTGTTTAATCCGCTTCAGGCCCCGTGTGAGCAAATATCTTTACGATAGAAGTTGTAAGTGTTAGAAATAGCTAATCAAAAATCATCATTTATCATTTTGCCAAGCATGAGCCGCAGATGGCCTACGCCTCGGCGGCGCTTTCCATTCCATCTCATGCTTGACAAAGCTTGTTTGATCAAAATAGCTCTGACACTGCATGCTCTTATTTTAAGTTAACTTGTTATGAGCAAACCTTAGTGCAACCGAAGTGGTAGATGGTTTTGCCATCGCCCGGGGCAGACTCCACTCACTGCACTTTACCATAGCGGTTGAGTTTCGTTTAGAGTGCAGTTGCTGTTACTTCATCTTTTAGTAGCTCTTTGCTATTGAATGGTCGCTGGTTGGTTACATTAGGCACTGCTTTCAGCATTGCTCAGAGTGAATTTAATAAAAAAAACGAACAGGGTTAAATTTCTCAGAAATAATTGATAGTTCGCATATTTCACAGCTTCCACAGATTAAATTTTTAAAGAGGTTCATAAAATTGCCACTTAGGTAAAAGTATCAAGTTTATTTTTTAAAAATGACGGTATTCGAAATAATTCAAAATTGACTTTTTTGACCAAATATGGGGAGTTGATGGATCACACCGGAAAGGTGCGGTCCTTCAACAGCCCATGATTGGCATAAATCTCCTTAAATCTCCTCGACATGTCGTTCTTTAACTTTGTGATTACTGTAATTACTGCAAATGACCAGTGAATGTACTGTATTTTTGCTACAGTGTACACTTTGAGTTGGGTGGTGGCATGAATTAACGAGTCGGACTTCCCGGTTCACAAGAACCCGAGATCTCCAATCACCCACTGCAACCAACTAATTTCAAAAAACTTTTTCAATTCACTTCAATAATGAGAATGCAATTATAAATCTTTCTTTGACAATAATTTTTCTCGGTTAAATCGAAGGGCAAACCTATGTTTGAAACAATTATGTGATGTTGATGGAACCCGCTGCCCTCCTGACACAGCGTTCCACCGTAAATGGTATACAATGACAGTCTATTTTATTCAATTTACGGAAATTTTTTAAACGTGAGGCGGAATTGAAACCATATAATTCCATGTAATCTTCAAACAAACATTACTGTTTATTGTAGTGGAATTAAATGTAGTATATCCAAAACATACTTTGGGAAAACCATCATATGTTGAAAATAAATATTAAAGCAAAGGCTCAAACCTTGATCTGTTCGATGACATCATAACATTCAATGGCGATATAGGCGCGCAATGTTTTTTGCTACTAAATTCGAATCGAATTAAAAGGAACCTCAGATTTTTGATTGCGTTGATAGAAAATTTTTAAAACTTATAAAATGTGATATAGGTTACGAAAGATGAGATTTGAAATTTGTTCTAAAAATTGTATCTCAGAACTTGACGGACCACTTATTGTGTCCTTTTGTAAAGGCTCCGCGGACAGCTTCAAATAGCGATACGGAATCCCGTGTGAACCCATTACTTAGTGTTTATTGTAGTGGAATTAAATTTTATATTTCCAAAAAAATCTTTAGGAAAACCATCATGTATTGGAAATAACCTTAAGCATTCATCACATTAAAATAAAAATATCATTCGTTATGCATCGTGTTTTATTTTGCCGTAGTCATTATTTTTTATAGTTTTTTTTTCGATTTATTTGCTATGGTATGTCCGTGAACCTACCGGGGGTGGGTCTTATACCCAAGAACTGTTAGCACGGGGCCTTTGAAGTGACTGTATATGTAACAGCTACCCGCAAAATGCCTTGCCGAACTATAAATTTCTTGATTTTCAGTATGTAGACAGGTTGTAGTACTAAAAATGGGAAATTTGTATTTAAATAGAATTAGTGATTCGATCCGATTTGAAAAAGATTCGAATTCCAAATAATTCGGTTCTGCACAGCCTTAGTTAAAGATTCTTGTCAAGTCTTCAGTCCTTGTTCATATACTTGAGATTTTAAAATGACTATTCTGTTATACCGATCAAATATGAAGAGGGAATTTGTAAATTTGTGTAATCCTAATGCTCAGTGTTTATTGTAGTGGGATTAAATGTAATATTTCCAAAACATACTTTAGGAAAACTATCACATATTGGAAATAAACATTAAACTATTCGCTACAGGAATATAAATAGGTTTCAAGAAGTGGTAGATGGTTTTGATGGTTTTACCATTGCCCAGGACAGACATCACTCACTGCACTTTGCCATGACGGTTCAGTTCCGTCGGGGATGTTTTCCGTTTAGAGTGCAGTTGCTCTTACTAGACCTTTTAGTAGCTCTTTTCTATTGAGTGGCCGTTGGTTGGTTCCCTTTGGGTGCTGCTTCCGGCCTCGCTTAGAGTGAATTTTAATGAAAAAAATACCGAATCATTTGAAATTCGAATCTGATTCGCGTAAATATTCCGAATCGGATCGAAACGCTAATTTTATAAAAATAACAAATATCCCTTTTTACAATTATATTGGCCATTATGATGATTAAGAAATATACAGTTACGAATATTAGCATAAACTGACTTAAAAGCCACGTATTTTCATTTTAACGACGAGATACAACCGATTTTTGTCAAATATAACCAAAATCGATTGCATTTTGTCGTTGAAAATGGAAAAATGCACTTCATTTAGCAAGTATTTGTTCCTACGACCGATTCACAATTGATTCGAATAATCTGTACTTCGAATCGATTCGAATCACCGAATCGAATTGTCCTGCCCCAGTCCGAGAGCATCCCCTAGGAATAAGCAACTATCGACAACTTATATGGAATAGATTTCCAAAATATGAAGTCGATTTGGCATAAATTCAAGGTAAAATAAACGTATCTTAAAACTTGACGATCCACTTAATATGTCCTTTGATAGAGGCTTTGGCTCGACAGCTTCAAATAGCTAAACGGAACTATGTAATCCCATGTAATCCTAATACTTACCTGTTTATTGTAGTGAAATTACCTGTGATATTTCCAAAACATACTTCAGGAAAACCATCATATAGTAAAAATAAATATTAAGCATTCGTTACATAAATATAAATAACATTAGTCATATACGGCGTTCGATTTAAATGGAGTATAGTCATCAGAATACTTGATTAATTTGGATTCCTGGAATCTTGGTCGATTCGATGATGTCGTAGTTTAACTTGAAGTGTGTAAAGTGTGTAAGTGCGCGTTTTTATTTTTGGTTTCATTGAAAAAATCCTCAATCGGACAGTTTAAGTCCGCTACGAGTCGAAACGGTCTTGTTGATGAGATTTACGCCGAGTGTGAACTATTGACGTGAACAGTTCACAACATCCCTTTCAGTGGGCGCGATATCCCAGTGGTTATGATGTTTGCATCTTAGTTTGAAAATCTAGTGTTCGAGTCACGGCGAGTCCGACTCGTTGATTCATGCTCACCGCTCAACTCAGTGCGCTGATATCTGCTCTGGACGAATATGAAACCATTTCTCCTAATACCATTACTTTGCCTCCTTTTTGAACTGACGACAAGAATATGTTTGAAGTATTCTGTACCCCGCACTTACATGGATAATTTGAGCTATATAGGTGCGCATTTTTTTTCTTTGGAGATGAAACTTATAGAATTTGGGATGTCTTAATTAAGTACTTCAGTCCACTTTCAACAAGGCAGCGCTTAAAAAAAATCAAATATAATATGACCTGTGTATATGACCGGGTACGTTAAATCAACAGCTCATATACTTGTCATAAATCTCATCAACATGACGATTTTATATCTGGGTAATGTGCAATTTCCGCAAATGACCAGTAAATTTGCAGTTCATTTGTGACAGTGTGCCCACTTTTTTGCCAAGTATAGGCTTTGGACCCCCTGGGTGCATTTCATCAACAATCCATACGTGGCATTCATCTCATAAACATGCAGATTAAATTTTGAAAATTTGTAAGTACTGAAAATGAGCGGTGAATTTACTGCGTATTTTTCACAGTGTATATATTGTATATTCGCACATTTGAGTGGGTCTTCTCGTCCAAGGAACTACTAACAAAAGATACTTCAAAGCGAATGGGGACATTGTCCTGGACAGATACCACGCATTGCACTTTCCTATAGTTCAGTTCCGTTTGGAATGTTTTCCGCTTAGAATGCTGATACTGCATCTCGTAGTTAGTTGGTTCGTTTTTGACGCCACTGTCGGCCTTGCTCCAGAGTGAATTTAAAGAAAAAAACATAGCAGTACTCAAAGTCTAGTTTTAAATATTTAAATTTAAAATGCAATCTTAATAAATGTACGATATTTTTAGACATTTCTAAACTTTTTAAAACCGCTTAATTAAAATTTGCAAGCCAGACATATAAAACTCGTCACGTTAATGATCAGGAATCCCGAATCCAAAACAAACATTATGAAGTCATAATCACTTATATTGTGTATTGTTTGTCATTGTTTACATCCACAATGACGACATAAAACGTGCAGAAACAGAAAAGAGCTTATACATTAGATTGGTTTCCGTATTAGTTTGTCAAAATTTATATGGAAGAATACTTTGAAATTATTCGTGTTGTAGAGTTATGTAAAATCAAAAAAAAATTAAATGCAGTCGTTTTCGGAGCAAATCTCGAATGAAATTCGTGCCCAGTAGCCTATTAAGGAGGGAAATGGTGACAGGGCCCCTGGAAAGTAAATTGTCGAATAACTTTAATATCGTCGAAGTGCAGGGAATATAAAAATATTAGCGGCCTTCCGGTGTGCAGCATTAATAAGAATTTATTAACCAATTAGAGGCCCTGAAATCTTATTTGAAAAAAGATATTCCACCCTTAAGCGTGATTTTCCAGCCGTCTTATGGCCGAAAAACTCATTGGCAACGATTATAACGTCATAATTTCACTTATTCCTAAGATGGAATGCCGACCATAACTTTCAAAATTTGAGAGAAAATTCCTAACTGACCTTTTTCTTTATTTTTATTTTAAAAAATAATGTGACTTAAACTAACTAAACCGAAATTCATAACATGATTTTATAATCTTTTTCATTAAAATTCAATCTAAGCTAGTCCGGAACGAGCGAACCCTCCAACGGCCACTAATCGCAAAGATTTTTTTAAGTATTTTTTCGAATTATTTGCTATGGCCTGTCCGTGAACCTACCCTAGGGGGGGGGGGGGGGGGAGCTTTTAACAAACAACCGTTAGGCATGGACCTTTGTAGTGACTGTGTATTTGTTTCATGTTACAGCTACCGGCGAAGTGCCTCGCTGACGAGCAAGCTCGAAAAGATGTATTGCTACAAGATATATTAACCACCAACTGCACTCTAAGCGGTAAAAAACTCTAAATGGGACTGAACCACTAAGGTAAAGTGCAGTGAGTGATATCCGCACTGGGAGATGGTAAAATCATCTATCACTTACATATGCAATACGATTTCTCTCGCGAATTCATACAGACATCTTATAATTATTTGTTAACAAATCACCTTAGAATCGCATGCGCATCTGTCGCTCGCGCATGTCAATCTATTAATGTTAAGAATCACTTTTATCGGTTTTGTCCAGCATGAAACAGTTTTTCTAGGTGACATAATTATAAACATTTATTTTATATTCATTTTGTAGACTCACCAAAACACCCATGATTAAGAAGCGCTCAAAAGGTGGTTGGTTGGTTCCTTCGACATGCTAGATCTGGCATTACTTCATTACTTAGAGTGGAGTTTTAAAACATGGTATATGACATCATCGATATGTAATTATGGATCATGAACCTTTATGCTTAACACTCCATAGATTTAGTCAAAAGTAAGTTACTCACTTGCGCCCCCTTGTGGTGGCCTTAAATCTTAGACGCGGTAAACGACAAAGAGTTGAAGGATATTTCACACTATCGGTTTCTATCGCTGTACTTTTGTTTCATTGTTGCTTTAGAGGAAATATGCGTGGAATTCTATAGCTAAACGTCATCGCGCTGAAATATTAGGGTTTCAAAGTAGAGGTTGCTCTTTTTCAAAACTCTACTTTGATCAACCTTGAAAAAGATTTGAACATTTCCTAATGAATAACTGAAAGTGTTTTCAGCCATATAATTTTTTTTTCCAGTATACTGCTCTCACCCTGCCCGACAACCCCCCCCCGACAACCCCCCCCCCCCCCCCCCCCCCCCCCCCCCCCCCCCCCCCCCGCGCCCCTGCTGGCAACTCATTTTGTACCAACACTTCGCCACTTAAGTTAGTTGATTCTATTTAAGCGCCTCTGCTAGCGTTGCTCAGAACGAATTTCAATAGAAAAAAACGTAATATTTTTATTATATACAATACAATTTTCAAAATTCTTTTTATTACTTCCTACAACTTCATGAATTAGCCGCGGAATGTCTCAAATCTAAAGGGGAGCGTTGTAAGTTGACAGAGTGGAAATAACAAAAAAGAAATTCCTATTATTTTCTGAAATGACCTCGCACATTCAAAATCTAGCCGATTTTTTTTTTTCGCTTCTTGAATTGCGGAAATAATCATTTCGGATTAAAAAATTAACACTAAAAATGTTCTGTGAAAAACAAAACTCTAAACTTAATGCAATCAAATTTTAGAATTAGACTTCGTTCTGTTGTCAGTGGCTGTATGACAAGCTAAACTCAATTAATCAAGGATTTATTGAGACGAATATCTTCTGCACACATCCCCGGTTTTATGGAGATGTCATCAATAGCAAGATCTCCTCTGAAATCCACTCCTCTGGTCATCACAAGCTGGACCTGGAATGAAATAGAGAATCACCTGATATCCACTGCACGGTAAACAGTTTATGTGAAAAAATAAATAAATTTTCTTGAAACTCTGAGCTACAAACGTAAAGTGTAAAGTGTTCACTAACTATTTAAGGGCTTCTATTTATTTAATTCTATTTATTTATTTATTTATTTATTTTATTTATTTTATTTATTTATTTATTATTTATTTATTTATTTTATTTATTTATTTATTTATTTATTTTATTCATTTTATTTATTTATTTCTATTTATTTAATTTCTATTTAAGGGCTTCGAAACGTAGGAAATCTCAGCAATATTAAATATTACATATAATTATTACTCCACTGCACTTTTACCCTGGCGATTCAGTTACGTTTGAAATGTTTTCCATTTAGATTGCAATTGCTACGTCGTGTAATAGATTTTTTGCTATTTAGTGACCGTTAGGTTGATTCACTTTAGACGGTGCTTCCGGCCCTGCTCAGGTTTGGATTTCAATAACGAAGAGCTACAATCTTTAAGTAAGCAGGTTTGAAATCTCAAGAAAAATATTTTTTCACATTTCTTGAAATTCATTTGGACATCAAAAATACTCCCAAAATTGACAAAAAAAATGCAGTTTTTTTTCTTACTAGAGCTCCTCCAGGTACATTTACAGTTGCATAAGCGCGAACCCATTCATCTAGAGAAACTGCATGACTGAAAGCAATATCTCCATTGATTTTGAAATCGAATCTCAACCCTGGCCCACCAAACATATGGCATTCTATCCTCACACAAGCGCATCCTTCTAAGCCTGGAGGGTTGTTCAATATCGCTTGTTCTCCGGGCTCAGCTGGATAGCTAGCTTCTGAGAAGATATACCATTCTGCAGAAATAAATACAAAAATCATCCTGATCTCCTGTAGACTCGGAAACTTAAAATTCACTCTGGTTTTTTTCAAAAATTAATTTTTCCAAGAGTTTTATTGTTATTCTCAAGTTATTATCTTCAACGCATTCAAAAATTAAATTTTTGAGTATGTATTCAATTCAAATCAGTATTTATATTGCTTCTAGAGATTAAAAAAAGACAGATCAATTTTTCAAACATCAATGGCTATTACTAGTTTTTGATATTCCTTAACTTGATTTCGCATTGCTTGCTGATTTGCTTCGCTAAAATTCGAAATAATCTCATTCTTATATTGAGCCATTGGTGGTAGATACTTCACCATCCTCATGGGTCTATTGGGCTGCGCAAAACCAAATCATTTGGAATTTAATTCGGATTCAGGAAATTTTTTCGAATCCGATCGAATTACTAGTTCCATGTAAATAACAAATATTCTATTTTTACTATTTCAACTTCTCTCCATTACGTTTAACGACAAAACAAAATAGATTTTGGTCAATTTTGACCAAAAACGATTGCATTTTGTCGTTAAAAATCAAAGTTCTTTTTCATTTAGCAAGTTTTTGTTCCTATTAATGATTCACGATTAATTAATTAATTAATTTTTGCTCCTAGTCGATTCGAATTATAGGAAAATTATAGAACCTTTTACTAACTTTAATACAGCAATCCACCCTTTCTTCAGAGTATTTTTCATTTGAAGTGAAGTTGCCAAAACTACATTTCAAAGTATCTTTTTCAATTAAATCACGCTCAGTATATTAATTTTTGGGCGCTGCTTAAGGTCTCGCATAGACCCAATTTCAATATAAAACAGAGTGCAAAGGAAACTTACTTCCTGTAATTGCACCCCATTGGTCCGGTCTGCGGTGAAGGACTGTACCCTGATTGTCTCGTCCATCTCAATGGTGCTGTGGGTTCGTTCCACCATCCACCAAAGTCGGTTTCAAACCCCGGTATCTATGAATAAATAATGAAAAGTTAAATATTATGTTATTTAAAAAAATCGCAAAAAATGAAAGTGCGACGGTGAAGCGGTGGGCACGTTGCTATTTCGAGATTGCTTTACCCCACTTGCGTGAAAGGCCCTATAGCGCCACCGCACTGACGAAATGTGCTTTACTCATAACCCATGTTGACCCATATTGTGTCGCTGCTCGATACCCCGATTTGGTTCACCGCGGCTACCTTTCATCAGTGATTTATGCTTCATTTTTTTATTATTCAATTATGTTCATTGTTCACTGCTTGATTTGCTTACGGACAATAAAATAGTGGCTGAATATTTCGGTTCCATTTCCGCACAAGTCTGTCCTCCTATAAACTATTTCCTCTACCAAACCATGACGTAGTTAATAGTCTCATCTGAAAACTATATTATTATTCATCTCGAAAACACTCAACGTTGGTGCATATTATCCTCCGTTTTTGTACCTGGATCAACTCAACTTGCTGAGTGTAAAAATTCTTCATGCATTTATTCACATTCAGCGTGAATTTTCAGAAATATAAAAAATATGACTCTTACCACTCTTAGGTACTTTGGAGTAATTTCTAGAGCAAGAGTCCTGTCCAAGCATTTCAGGTATAGGCATTGGGCCAATGGTTGGTTCCGGTCTTACGCATAGAAGCTGTGTTGACAGACGCCCGGAGTATTCTTTACCGTTCTTAACCACAACGGCCCTGCGGAACAGGAATAAATTGAACAAAGAATATGCTCAGGCGAAATGGTCATTCAAAGTAATTGCATATTTCCAAAGGTAAAAAAATGCCATGTTGATGGAATTTATGCTAATTATGGGTTGTTGATGGACCGCACCCTTGCGATGCGTTCCATAAACACCCCATATTTGGTCAAAAAAGTCAATTTTGAATTTTTTTTTAAAACCGCCAGATAAAATGCCTGTCCAATGTCAGTGATTTTGTTGCATTTTTTTTACTAAAATTTGATCTCTAAATTTGTTTTATATATAATATATATAACCGACTGTTGATTCTTTTTTTTGGCTCCAATCTCGCCCTTGCTTAGAGTGAACTACACGGAAAACAATAAAGAAACAACATACATCAACGTGTATTTCGGTTTTGAATAATTACACACGCTGGGAGCAGTCCATACAAACACATCATCTTCCACTCTCTTCTCCCAGTTGGTTGCTTCAACTACAGCTGCGTTTATCGCCCCATCACACGATAAAAGTCGGTACTTGTTAACATGAAATTCGTCCCATTGTCAGACCGATTTGGCATCGGGAGTGCCACCTTCTTCCACCGTACCCTCTTTGATCTGAAAATCGTTTTCTTTATTTGTTGGTTGTTAACGTTAAGATCATTACAACTATAACGAGGCACGGAGCATACAAGGGGGGTTGGGGGGTTCGACATGCACGACAAAAATCAGCACTAGTTCGCGTAAAATTTGGTGACGGGTTTCCGACTATCTTTAACAGCAATAGCTTCTTTGATCTAAATATCGTTGTATTGAATAAGCAAGTCAACTAAATATATTTATTAAGTAGCACATATTAAGAAAGTGACAGCGGAGCACGAACTCAATTCCGAGGAGGCATCGGATGCACGATAAGAGTCTGTACTTGTTGAATTTTTTATTGAAATTCACTCTAAATTAGATATGAAGAAGTGTCTAAAAGAAACCAGCTAGTGGCCACTTCAGACCAAAAAGCAACTGCAACATATGTTAGCAACTGCATTCTAAACCGAAAAGATTCCAAACAGAACTGAACAACTATGGTAAAGTGCAGCGAATGACATCTGCTCTGAGCGATAGTTCTTTGCTTCCTCTTAGTCTCCGTCTTGCGGCAACAAGGAAATACGTTAGGGATATTGTAAAGACTTTGCCCCGGGGCATTGTCCGACCGATTTGGCAACAGGTGTTGGATGGCTTATACTAAACACGAACCTTTGTAATGTATCACAACTGTCCAAGAAGAGCTTTGCTGAAAGGTATACTCGGTGGTGAAGCGGAACTATCCGCCATCCGGACAATACGATCTCGTCCAAGCGACTTATACAACAGGTTAAATAATGCCCTTTTAACGGCTGATCTCCCGATCACCGATTTTCCAGAGAAAAATATAAATGAGATACTCACTGTTAACATCGCACCTTGATAGGTATATCTGGCATCACCATTTCTTCCTTTGATACGAACTGGATTAAATAGAAAACGCTCTCAATTAAATATTGAAGGTTAAGTTTCGTTAAAGTGTAACTAACCCTGTTCTTAAGAGGCCTGTTGGTACAGGGATTTACACATGGCGATTCACTCAAATAAGTGACTTCAAACCGGAGAGGATCCTCTTGACCAAGGCCCCGTGCCATCAGCCACTTATAGACGGACATGGTTAGTGTTGTTGGAAAGATGTGATCTTTCCTGTTGGGCTTAGCTTACCGAAGTTACTACACCATGGGTTGAGCGGTGGGAATGGATTAACGAGTCGGACTCGCCGGGACTCGAACCCGAGATCTCCAACATGTACCGAAATTGTAACCATTAGGCCATCGCGCCCACAGATGTACTAACTTGTGGTCTGTACTTACTATAAAGCTTCTGCCCTGGTTCAAATGTTTGTTGGTTCGGTACAATCTTGTAATAAGATGCATCAGCAATCTTCGTAGCATATTGATCCAAAACAGGCTTCATTTTGCTGCATTGCGTCTCTTCTGGACCCCACGAGAATCCATGCGCAGCGCATGCGCACAAGAGCAATACTAGAGTAAACGCTGGAAATTTCATTATTGTGTACTAAACTGAAAGATAAATATTAATCTGTATTTATTAAGTTTCGTCAGAGCGCCGAAGGCAGGGAAAAAATTTTCCATATTACTCAATTTAAAATTTTATTTTGTCAAGTATGCGCCACAGATGGACCGCGTCTCATCGACCCGATCCATCAGTGGCCCATGCTTAACAAAAGATTTGTTTGACTGGGTGTTGTCAATATCCTCTTCCGAATACAAGATCTCATCTCAGCTGTTCTTATTTTTCTTAACACAAACGGAATTTCTGTTTCATATTAAATTATTCACAAATAGGACTGGGCCAAACCGAATTATTTGAAATTCGAATCTAATTCGAATATTTTTTTCGAATCGGATCAAATAATAAATTCTAGGGAAGTAACAAATATCCCATATTTCGTATTACAGCTTGTCAAATAAAATTGTCAAAATAAAATAAAAAATATGGTTTATAATGTATTTTCAATTCACACTCCATGTCTAAGAGCAACAATTTTCATATTTCAACCACAAAATTTGACCAAAATCGATTGCATTTTGCCGTTAAAAATGAAAATTCGAGTTCGTTTAGCAAGTTTTTGTTCCTATAACGATTCATGATTAATTCGAATGATTTTTGCTTCGCAAATATAATTTGCCTGCTTTCCATAATGGAGTCATTAATATGAAAAGTAAAAAGGGATATTTGGTATTTTATGAAGTCATCGATTCCAAATCAAAAAAAATATACGAATCTGATTCGAATTCCAAATGATTCGGTTTTAACCAGCCCTACCCTTAATTTCCTTGTTATTGATCTCTTGATTTTGATAATGGAGTTGAGTTGTAAGAAAAAAACCCCAAAATATATATACTTATTCAGACTTCCTTACTTTGCTTGCTAGTACAGGCCCTGCCACAAACCTGTCTACCTATCATCAACTGATTGATCACAAGCAACGAAGTCCCAAATAATGATCTTGTATGCCAGGGGGCAAAACGCCCGAACAGTAAATTATTGCCTTGAAATATAAACCAAAAACAACAATATTAAGTTACTGTTAACAACAGTTAGCTGTTTGACCAAATTTGACCAAAATTGATAATATTTTGTCGTTAAAAAATATGGAAATTGTTGCTTTCATAAAATTTCATTTAAAGAAAACTATAAATTCCTTGATTTTTAAAAAAACACAACGTGCATTAGTATGAAAGGATATTTTTACTTAAATGGGATTACCGATCCGATTCGAGAAAAATATTCGAATCAGATTCGAATTCGAATAGGTTCGGTTTTGCCCAGCCCTATTTTCAAGCATTGCGGAACGATTTCAGATTTTTGTCGCTCTGGATACAAAGCTTAATATTCAAATTAACGTTACGTTTTCAATTTTTTAATGTGGAGATCGCCAATGGATGACTCTTAAACTAATTTTTCTCGTGTAAAGTGGTTAAACATGTTGATATCGCAGGTCTTGCTTTCGAACACCGGCGGGTCCGGGTCTTCAATTCATGCACATCACTCAACCCAGGACGTAATAACTTGGGTATGCATAGTCGAAGAGGAAAAGATCGTATATTTTACTTGTTCGGGGTGGTCCACTCCATGAAGTCGCTATTACAAAATAAATAAAAATGTAATCGAAAAACCCAAAATGATTTCTATCCAACAGCTGACCATTGTCAGGAAGTGAATGTGTAAAATGATTCAAAAACTTTTTGCGTGACTTAGGTGCTTATTTTCGTTACTATCAAGTTATCTGTTTCATCGATGTGAGCTTCTGCCACCGCTGCACAAACCGAAAACGATAAAAAAGTTCATAAAAATGAGTAAACTCAAGCAAAATAGGTCTTGTCGGAAATTTTCATTTTGGACAGTTATTTGCCATAGATGGAACTTGACTTGACGATGCAATTCATCAGAGACCCATATTTAAGAAAACATGTTCCTATATTATCGTTTTGAGTTGCAGTAAGAGTTACATTATGTAACATTATTCTCTTATCCAATACAGTGAGGGGTATAATTCAGTAAAGCGATATTTTACATAATAACGAATTCTTCAAACATTAAGGTGCTACACATAGGACTGGACAAAACCGAATCATTTGAAATTCGAATCGGATTTGTATATTTTCTTTCAAATCAGATCGAATTACAATACAAAATCAGCAATCGAAATTTTGATATTTAAACAAAAAAAATACCATCGATTTTGGTCAAATTGGACCAAAATTTTTTATCATTTAACAAGTTTTTATTCTTATGAGCGATTCGCGATTGATTCGAATTGATTTGTATTAAATATCCCAGCTCTAGCTAAACAGTGTGTGAAAGTGTGGAAACTTAAAGATGAAAAAAAAAATTGTAAATTTCTGGTCATCACTTTATGACGTAATGATGATCGCCAAAGGCAAAAATGCTGTTTCGGATTGCAGTTTCATTGTAACTCAAGTAGAACTATCGTAATTATGAGCCAAATTTCTAAAGGTAATAAGATAATGTGGAATAAAAATGGTTATATATGAGGAAACCTAATTCGATGATGTGCTCTGATATTGCGCTTCAAACTTTGGGTTTTCACAAGTTGTATTTAATGAAAAGAAGTGATTATTTTATCCTAATTCAGAGCTGATACCACCCATTGCGCATCACAATGGCAGTTCAGTTTCGTTGGGGTTCAAGATTGTTCCGTTGCGGTTCGGGGACATTGGGAAATATCATATTTAGGAGCGGCATATAATATTAAACAAGCTCTGCAGCTACAGGCTTTAGAATGGTCCTGACGCAATTTTGCCAATTTCGCGTGTTGTAGGATGCGGCTTGAAGGAAGCAAAGAAGTGGTAGATGGTTTTTCCATAGTTCAGTGTAGATACCACTCACTGCACGTCACCATGGATGTTCAGTTCCGTTTGAGATGTTTTCTGTTTGGAGTGCGGTTGCTGGAACTGCATATTATAGTAGCTCTTTGCTATTAAGTAGCCATTAGGGCTGGGCAAAACCGATTCATTTGGAATTCGAATCTGATTCAAATATTTTTTTCGAATCGGATCGAATCATAAATTATATTGAAATACCGAATGTTCCATATTTAGTATTACAACTTGTCTCCATCGTAAAAATAAAAAAAAAAATATAGTTTAATTTTGTATTTTCAATGCCCACTCCATGTCTAAGCGCAACAATTTTCATATTTTAACAACAAAATATAAACGCTTTTGGTCAAACTCAACCAAAATCGATTGCATTTTGTCTTTAAAAATGAAAATTCGAGTTCGCTTAGCAAGTTTTTGTTTCTATGAACGATTCACGATGGATTCGAATAAGTTTTGCTTTGATTTACCGAATCGAATTTCCCTGCTCTAGTGGTCATTATTTCTCGCTCGGCGTAAACAAAACAAATCTACTATAGCTTAACATTCTATGCAGAACGGGACAGCTATGAAAATATATGTATTGAGAATATTATGGGATTTGGGCAATGGCAGGACCATTCAGGTTAGAATTTCTTTGCTTGCTTTCAGTTATACGACTAATGTTATATAGGTTACACAGCAATTTCACAGCATGCATCTGTACGGGACATGACAATTGAACTAATATTTTTTTCATTTGTCAAGCATACTAACCATCGGCTTTACACAGCTATATATATTTTATTGGTTATCCGATCATGACATAGGGATATATCGTGATAATTGCTTTTTCAAAATGTTTGCTATGGCCTATCCGTGAACCTACCGGGGGGACTTATACCCAAATTGCCGTTTGTCATAGACTGTTGTAGTGACTGTGTTTCTATTCTATGTTACAGCTACACGCGAAGCGGCTTGCCGAACGGCACTCCAGATGTTGAAACTGTTAAGCATCGAACCATCGGGCTTTTAGACAATGCATTCGCTCTTAACCTACTGAGCCACCAGGTTAGGTTATGGCAATAATTGCTCGAATTTTAAAAAGATGTGTAGATGCCAAAAACCGGCATCTACAATCAAAGAAGAAATCATTTAAAACAGATCTGTGTCACTATAGTGACGTGCAGAAAATGATATCTGCCCTGGAAGTTAACAAACCGCAACGTTTTGCTAAAGGCCACATGACAAAGAGTTTCAGCATATTGTGAATTGAAGAAAAAACTACCACACTCAAGCGGAAAGCATCTAAAACAGAACTGTGTCACTATAGTAAAGTGCAGTGAGTGATATCTGCCCAGGATGTTAGCAAAACCTCGATATACCTTAGCAAAAGAGAATACAAATATTTGATCGATAAAATATAATGATAATAAAGAGAAAGAACTTCTTCAACAAAATAAAAGAACATAAACGTTCAAGAATAAAATAGTCAACGGAACACTTTTACACTAGATTTTCCATAACATAACTTCAGACATTTTTGGGGTTCTGGGGGCTTTCATTGTGATCTTCTGGTAAGAATACATTTTTGGAGAGATTTTCCAACTTACCAATGATTATTCTTAAGGACACAGATCGCCCTTCAGAAATATATTAGGGGAATCTTCTATTGAGCCATTGTGTATAGTATAGAGTATAGTTTTAGTACCAGCACAAAATAAATTTTTGTAGCATTAGTTTTTTGAATGGGCAACCGAATCTGAAATTTTAATTTGTCAAGTATGAGCCACAGATGGACCGCGTTTTGTCGAAAATTGCAAAACCTTTTTGTGCTACGAGTGGGGCTGGGCGAAACCGAATCATTTGGAATTCGAATCTGATTCGAATATTTTTTTGAATCGGTTTGAATCACTAATTCCATAAAGATAACAAATATCCAATTTTTACAATCACTATTACTGTCCATATTATGATAATTGAGAAATATATGGTCACGATTTGCAAATAAGAGCATAAACAGACTTTAAAGTAAAATATTTCAATTATACGTCCAAGAGCGAAAATTTTCAATTTTTAACGACATGTTGAAAAATTCACTTCATTTAGCAAGTTATTGTTCCTACAACCGATTCACGACAGTTTCAAATAATTTTTGCTTCGAATCGATTCGAATCACGAAAGCGAATCGCCCAGCCCTAGCCACGAGTATGATGTTCGGGCACCTCTGAAAAAATTGTTCGTCGAGGAAACCAAGTAGATAAGGTCCATGAAAGCCTAAGAATCCAAATATTGAAAGAATCAAAATAGAAATTGTATGATTAGGACAGAAACCTTATATTGCACCCAAAGCAGAAACATCCCAGGCAGAACTGATTTATAGCAGAGTGCAGTGAGTACTATCTGCACTGAGTAAAGAAACACTCGTTTCATAAAATCATTGAATATCAGTTGCCAGATTCCACAGCAATTTGGAGGACATATCCAGATGGCATTGAGATACGCTTCAAAATTTGAATCGACCCGAGAACAACTATTCTATCATATTCCAGTCAATATTAGTTTAGCAATCCGAATATCGACTCGATTCGAAAAATATTTGAATATTCGAAGGTAAGTAGTGATTTGTTGCCAACAGGTAGACTCATAGTTCTATGGACATGCTCAACGGGGGAAATAAAAACAATCTAATTTGCCGAATATGTCGGAAAATTACATCGTTTGTATTTCACTGGTTGAGCATGTCCATATAAGGTAAGGTTTTTTTTTATTTTTATCATTGAAATTTGCTTTATGAAATGCTAGCAGAGTTCTTTTAAGAAGCTAACTAAGTTTTCTTCAAAATGTAGTGCCAGCAACAGCACGATGTGTGGAAAGCGCCACAAAGAGCACTGAACCACTATCACAAAGCGCAGAGCAGGGAATGGTATCTGCCCTGGTCAATGATAAAAAATCTATCACTTCTGTACTTCAGGATTCGATTCTAAAAATGGTTGATTTTGGTCCATATGCAATTTTTGGCCACTGTAGGTTATGGATGCTTAGTTTGAGGTTATAGAGAGATGTGGATGACATGGTGTTGTTTGAAGTAGAGTGGTCTTTACATGTGTTCGACGCATATTCCTGGCGTAATTCTGATGTCATCGATTGCTACGTCACTACGGAATGTCTTTCCCCTTGTTGCCACAATTTTAATCTGAATGAAAATAAGAGTATCAATAAATCTGTTTATCTGGACACTTTACTGGTTAGGTGAAGCACGGCACATGTATGTTTTCAACCTAACTCACTGTACTTTTTTACCACTTAGAGTGCAGTAACTGGCACTACAATTTTTAGTAGACTCTCTGCTATTAAGTGGCCGTTAGTTGGTTCCTTTTCAGCACTGCTTCCGGCCCAGCTTTGAGCAACATTTATAAAAAAGATGGCTGTTTTCTTCTTAACTCAATGCACGTTACCACTTAGAGTACAGTTGCTGGTACTACATTTTTAGTATAATCCTCGCTAGTACGTGGCCTTTAGTTCGTACCTTCTAGGCACTGCTTCCGGCCTTGCTCAGAGTAAATTTCAATGAAAAAAAAAACCTTATTTGTCTCCAATTGTTATTATTGCTCGTAGGTGTTTTCCAAAAAGTATTTCTGGTCAAAATAATCGACCTTTTTTACAATATATAGAGTAGTACGCCCTCTAAATACCGGGACCATACTTTATATTATAGACCATCTTGATGCATAAGGCTGGGCAAGTCGATTCGGTGATTCGAATCGATTCGAAACGCGATTAATTCGAATCAATCGTGAATCGTTAATAGGAACAAAAACTTGTTAAGTGAACCAGGAGTTTCATTTTTAACGACGAAATGCAATCGATTTTGGTCAAATTTGAAATCGAAAATGCATCATAAACTATAAATTTCTTTATTTGCACAATGAAGACAAGTTATAATAATAAAAATATTTCTAGTTTACAAAGAATGAGTGATTCGAACCAGATTCGAATTCCAAGTGATTGGTTTTACCCAGCCCTAGATGCATCCTATCGAACGTCTAACTTTGAAAAAATTTGTCAAATACTCGTTTTAATGGGTATAACAATAAAGATTATATAAACAATTTTTAATGTGATGATTTGATGATATCGCAGTATGAATATTTTAGTTTATATGTTGACACGAGGGTGATAATTCGTATTTGCAACTCGTTGTATAATTTTTTGTCTGTCACAGATTACCACAGGAGACGTTCTAACGCAAACAAATGTGATTGCAAAAAGCCGGCCTACATACCATAGATTCGCCTGGGTTATCCACTGTTTCAGCCATATTCTGCCATCCAAGATGAGAAAACCCATTCTCCTTGACAATTCTATCGTTCACAACGAGAGCGATCTTTGTTTGTGGATCTACCATCATATGGCAAGCAAACCTAATACAGAAACATCCTCTTAGCCCTTTCGGTCCCATTAAAGTTGCTTTGGCACCGTATTTGGCTGGTCTGCTGCCTTCCATGTATAAATAGTCCTCTGAAAAATAAATGAGCATAGTTGGAAAACTTATATAATAATAATTTTGGTATTATGCATGGGTGGGTTTCAAGTGGTTTTAAATGCGTGTAGGAGCGGGCTTTGAACTTGCCCAAACCTATTTCCTGCCTGTAGTAAAAGGCCAATAAAAGTAGCAAGAAGTGGTTGAAAATTTCACCCAGTTCTGATACCACTGCACCTAATCATAGAAGTGGTATCTCCCCTGGGCGACGAAGAAACCAGCTGGGGGAGAGATGGCTTAACCAATTTCTATCAATTTTGTAACCCTTTTTCCACATAAACTTCCTACAGCACTATTCTGTAAACTGAAAAAAGTTCTTCATCCCAGGTTCAGCTTATTTTTTTATGAACGAGAGAGAGCTTACTATTGTGATTCCAATGTACAACTCACGTTCATCATTATTATGCCTTAACGGTGACAATGCTTGTTAAACGCGTGTCAAATGAATGGGTGGTGCTCTAATAATATATGCTCTGTAGGTAACGGACTTTAGAAAAGCGTTAACGCATTTTCCGCATGCGAAAGCGGCTGAATGGAGATGGTCATGAGAAAAAAGTCAAACCGGAAGGAGAACCTAAACCGGAAGGTGAAAACTGGGGTGATGATTGTAATAAAAAGGGCAGATCAAAACCGGCGCCAAAACCTAAATCTGGAGATGAAAAATAGGCAATTAAAGACATGGAAAAGCGACTGAAAAAAAAATAAACAAGGACGGGTAGATAATATTACTATCATCCAGAGCATATAACACTCACTGCGTTCTTACCATAGAGGTGCAGTTCTTATGGGGAGGTTTGATGCGAAGTGATAGTACTACATTTTGTAGTAGATTTTAGCACTTTGAGTGGCTGTCAGTTGATTCATTTTGAGCGCTATTTCAGCCTTGCCAAGTGCGAGCTTCGATAAAAAAGTGGTCACTAAGTTGTCCAACTTACGTCCATCGTATGCCCAGCTCGGCCCGGTGTTGGGGGACGGAGTCTTTCCCATGTTAGGCAACCACATCAAGTTGCCATTCGTGTCATTGTTCCAACCGCCATGATCATTTCTCTCAAATGATGTTGTTGCACCTGGTAATGGAAGTAAATTTAAGGTTTGTTGGAAAGAAGTGCGTAAAAAGATTGCTTTCGAAGGATACTAATAAGGAATAGTTTCGTTTGGTGTATCCAACTGGTAAATTTGGCATAGTTTTTATTAGTATCTTAAATACCGATAGAAAAAATTTTTTTTATTGAACTGACCATAAGCAAGTCCATGAAATGGCACCTGAAGAACCAACTGGCGTCCACTAATGGAACAAAGACCTACTACAAAATGTATTCCCAGCAACTTCTCACTAAAGAAGTGGTATGGCGGTTCAGTCGGTTTGGGATGTTTTCCGATTAGAGAGCAGTTGCTGGTACTACATCTTTTAATAGCTCTTTGATATTGAATGGCTTTTGGTTGGTTCCCTTTGGGAACTGCTTCCGGCCTTGTGTAGAGTGAATTTCAATAATAATATTAAAAAAACCTAAAGAGTCGTGACTGAATTGACGTGTTGAAATAAAAATAAATTAGTGGTATCTGTCTCGAGCAAGGGACTATTTTGATTACTTCTAGTCGCATCACTCTGTCCTTTCTTCGGCGTCCTTTAAGTTCAGCTTCGGCCGACTGAGAGTGGAGTTCAATGTATAACAGCTAAAATCACTCACCTGCAGGAATATCCAATAACCAACTGGCGTCCACTAATGGAACAAAGACCTACTACAAAATGTATTCCCAGCAACTTCTCACTAAAGAAGTGGTATGGCGGTTCAGTCGGTTTGGGATGTTTTCCGATTAGAGAGCAGTTGCTGGTACTACATCTTTTAATAGCTCTTTGATATTGAATGGCTTTTGGTTGGTTCCCTTTGGGAACTGCTTCCGGCCTTGTGTAGAGTGAATTTCAATAATAATATTAAAAAAACCTAAAGAGTCGTGACTGAATTGACGTGTTGAAATAAAAATAAATTAGTGGTATCTGTCTCGAGCAAGGGACTATTTTGATTACTTCTAGTCGCATCACTCTGTCCTTTCTTCGGCGTCCTTTAAGTTCAGCTTCGGCCGACTGAGAGTGGAGTTCAATGTATAACAGCTAAAATCACTCACCTGCAGGAATATCATACATTGGATTCTGGCATTTCCTCAGAGCATTTAACCCCAAAGGTTTAGGGTTTCTTGGATAATTTCCTGTGGATGGGTTTCCCATGTCCTGCTCCGGAGTCACTTTTGGACTCATATCTGGTCCCATTTCCATGTCCGGTTTTTCCTCAGGATCAGATCCCATCTCACCTACTTGTTTCATCGTATTGTCTGTGTTTTCATAATTTTCATCCATCCCATCTTTGTCTTCCGGTTTTGGCTCTGGATTTGTTTTCATGTCCCCTTCAGCATATACGTCATCGCCACTTCTAGGCTGTGGTTTAGTGTACTTGTCACCATTTTTGGTTCCTGGGTCGGGAGTTATATCTGGTTTTGGTTCTGATTCCGGTTTTGACATCATTTCCGGTGTTGGGTTCTTGTAATCCTCCCCATGCTCTTTCCAAGCCTCGTCCTTTGGTTCAGGCCCGTCCTTTGGTTTATTCATCCTTTCTGGTTCAGGCTCGGGCTTTGTTTTATCTTTCATGTCTTCCTTGCCGTACTTATCATCGCCAGATTTTGGTTCCGGAAGTGGAGTTCCGTCCATTTGCTCTGGTTTTGGTTCCGGAGTTAATTTATCCTTTTTGTTGTATTTATCGTCATCATGATCCTCCCAATCTTCACCCTCGGGTACTGGTTCTCCCTTCGGAGTCGAAATTTGTTTCGGTCTTGGTTCCGGTTTCACCTTTTCCTTTTTCTCATAATCCTCATTTTGTTCATCTTCAGGTTCACCAACCGGTTCCGGATTTGAAATAACAAACTTATCTGTTTCAAACAACCATGCATCACTATCAAAGCCCATCGGATCGGGATCAGCTGTTGGTTCTCCAACAGGAACTTCTACTTTGAAAGTTTGCATGTGAAGTGAGCCTCCGCCGAATAAAAGATCGTCATTTTCTTCGTCCTCGGGGAAAAGTAATCCCATATAAGGAGTTACTGGTCTCTCCGGTCGTGGCTCCGGTTTTGATTTCGCCATGTCTCCTTGCAAATATTTATCATCTCCAGATTTAGGATCGCCGATCGGTTTTGGCATTCTCTCCGGATTTGGCTCCGGACTTGACTTGTCTTTTTTGTCATAATCTTCACCATGATTGTCCCAACCTTCGCCTTCTGGTTTTGGCTCACTTTCCGGTTTTTTCATTTGCTCCGGTACTGGCTCCGGATTCGACCTGGGTTTTTCATCATAGTCATCCTCGTTATCGTCCCAACTTTCGCCTTTCGGTTTTGGCTCACCCATTGGAGTTGATTCACCCGCAGGCTTAGGGCTCATGATGTCATCAATTAACCAACTATCTTCTTCTTCAAAGTCGGACATACCGATATCCGGAGCTGATTCACCATCCGGAACCATCTGCTGGAACGGGATCATAACAGGAACAGAGGAATCCTCGCCAAATAAAAGCCCATCAGTGTCGTCGTCAACAGGGAATAACAACCCACGAGGGCTAGGTCGTTTTTCGGGGGTGGGTTCCGGATTTGAAGTCTCCATATCTTCCATCGAATACTTTTCAATTCCGGATTTTGGTTTTGGCACTCCGGTACCTCTCGTTCGTTCTGGCTTTGGCTCCCCACCTGGCTTCATCATTTTTTCTGGCTCGGGCTTGTCATGATCATCAGCATGCATATTCCAACCTTCGCCGTCCGGCTTTGGCTCTCCTTCTGGTTTTGGCTTAATTTCTGATTTTGGCTCCATTTCTGGTTTTGGCTCACCATGTGGCTTCATCATTTCTGGTTTTGGTTGTGGCTCACCATGTGGCTTCGTAATTTTTTCTGGCTCGGGCTTGTCATGATCATCAGCATGCATATCCCAACCTTCGCCCTCCGGCTTTGGCTCTCCTTCTGGTTTTGGCTTTATTTCTGGTTTTGGTCCACCATGTGGCTTCATCATTTCTGGTTTTGGTTTTGGCTCACCATGTGGCTTCATCATTTTTTCTGGCTCGGGCTTGTCATAATCATCAGCATGCATATTCCAACCTTCGCCGTCCGGCTTTGGCTCTCCTTCTGGTTTTGGCTTCATTTCTGATTTTGGCTTCATTTCTGGTTTTGGCTCACCATGTGGCTTCATCATTTCTGGTTTTGGTTTTGGCTCACCATGTGGCTTCGTAATTTTTTCTGGCTCGGGCTTTTCATAATCATCAGAATGCATATCCCAACCTTCGCCCTCCGGCTTTGGCTCTCCCTCTGGTTTTGGCTTCATTTCTGGTTTTGGCTCACCATGCGGCTTCACCATTTCTGTTTTTGGTTTTGGCTCGCCCTGTGGCTTCATCACTTTTTCTGGCTCGGGCTTGTCATGATCATCAGCATGCATATCCCAACCTTCACCCTCCGGCTTTGGCTCTCCCTCTGGTTTTGGCTTCATTTCTGGTTTTGGTTTTGGCTCGCCATGTGGCTTCATCTTTTTTTCTGGCACCGGTTCGGGCTTGGATTTGTCCATTTTATCATAATCATCACCATGCATATCCCAACCCTCACCCTCCGGTTTCGGCTCTCCTTGAGGCGCCATCTCGCCTACTGGCTTTGGACTCATATCATTCTCTAAAAGCCAGCCATTATTGTCCATATCGAACGGGCTGTTATTCGGAGCTTGCTCACCAACTGGATTCAAAACTTGAAATGGTTCCATAGGAAGAAGCATAGAATCTTCGTCGCCAAAAATAAGCCCTCCACTTTCCACATCTTCTTCGAAAAGCAAGCCATCATTGGGAAACAAGCCTCGCTGAGCAGGCTCTAGATTTGACTTTTCCATGTCTTTAAATTCTTCATCTCCAGATTTAGGTTTTGGCGCCGGTTTCGATCTGCTCTTTTTATCATAACCATCGCCCCAATGTTCACCCTCCGGTTTAGGCTCCCCTTCCGGTTTGACTTCTTTCTCATACCCATCTCCATCCAAGAGCCATTCACCATCGCCATCTTCCGGATTTGGGTCAACCATTTGTCTACTCATCATACCATCGTCACCCCCAAACAACATTTCTCCCTCAGAACCGAAAAGTAACCCACTAAAACCAGTGTTCATTTCCGGGGAGGGAATATTTTCGGGCTCGGATTTCATCCCATAAATATCATCCCCAGTTTTTGGCTCCGGATTTACGTACATATCATTATCCCCCCACCTATCACCATTGCTTTCCGAGTTTGGCATCAGTTCGGGATTTCCTTCCGTTTCCGGTAGCATCAAACCTTTTGGTTCTGGTGCACTTTTTGGTTTGCATTTCCGTTTTGGTTTTCTTTCTCCTTCTGGCGTGGGCTCGCTTTCGGGCCTATAGAGAGGCATCTCGGGAGTTCCAATTACAAAAGGGGACATATCTTCGGGCATTTCCGTTTTGAATTCTTCTTCACAATCCATCATTTCTTCTTTTGAATAGATATTGCTCCCACTCTCCGGCATTGGTTCCGGTTTTGACTTGCCGTATTTGTTGTCGTGCATATCACCATCCCACTTCTCTCCTTCCGGTTTTGGTTCTCCCTCCGGTTTTGACATCATTTCCGGTTCAGATTCTGGATCTGCATGCATGTTTTTCATGTATTTATCTGGTTGTTCACCCTCAGGATACATTTCGGGTCCGGATTCTGGGACCGGGTTCCCGGTACCTTGCATCATTTCCGGTGTGCCTTCTGGTTTCGACATTGGTTCTTTCTTTGATGTCATGCACTTAAGGCCCACTGTGATCCCGCGTTCAAAAACATTGTTGCTTCTTATAACTGTGGCGCTGTGAAAAAGTCAATACATTGTTGGTAAAAAGCGGCTTGTTATCAATCATAAAATACCGAATGTCTTGGTCTCTGTTACAATTTTTATCGAAACCAAAATTGCGTTTTGCTGAGCATAGTTAAGGATATGATTCCATTCGGACTCAATCAAATAAAAAATGTCAGAATTAATCAGGCCAACATTCCGTCGTTGAAGGAATGTTCCGCTAAGTCTTGCGTCACCCGTGACCCATGTTGGTAAAAAATTGGATTAAGTGCACTCCCAATATTCAAGTCAGTTTAAAAAATGCCAATGCAAATGACTATTTCCTTCATGTATTTTGTAGGGCTGGGCAAAACGAATCATTTGGAATTCGAATCTGATTTAAACAATTTTTTTGAATCCGATCGAATCACTGATCCCATATAAATATCAAATATCCTATTTTACTATTACTACTTTATTAAAAAAAATCGAGAAATCCATAGTCACAAATTACTAATATATTAACATAAATAGACTTAAAGGCAATGTGTCCATTTTTAAGAGCGTAAATATTCATTCTATAATGACAAAATATCATCGATTTTGGTCAAATTGCACCACCATCGATTGCATTTAGGGCTGGGCAAAACCGAATGATTTGGAATTTGAATCTGATTCGCATAATTATTTCGAATTGAATAAAAATAACAAATATCCCATTTTTAGTATTACTATTATAGTCTGCATTAGGATTAGGAAATATACAGTTACAAAGCATAAACTGACTTAAAAGCGATGTATTTTCCTTTTAGCGACGCAATACAATCGGTTTTGGTCAAATTTGACCAAAATCGATTGCATTTTGTGGTTAAAAATGGAAGCTTTTATCATGCTTTTGTTCCTATGGCCGATTCACAATTGATTCGAATAATCTGTACTTCGAATCGATTCGAATCGCCGAATCGTATTGCCCAGCCCTAATTGCATTCTGTCGTTAAATGGGAAAGTTACATATTATTCAACAAGTTTTTGTTCCAGTAAACAATTCACGATCAAATCGAATGATTTGGTCTTTGGATCGACTAGAATCAACGAATCCTTGTATTTTGCTGCCAAAATTGTGAATTTTTCGTGATGAAAATGTCAGAGCATTTCCGCATACCTTATTTTATAATCCATGTCTTCTTTACATTGTGGCGCTTTCCACTTGAGCATATCCTCCCTTACAGATTTCTCATCAGTGTTCATTTCGGTCATTGCACTGTTTGACGCCCCGTTACATTTACGCATCATGAATCTATTCGATGGCATCCATTCTCCGACCGCTTTATCGTTTTCTAAAACCTGGATAAAGATAAAATAAAGTTTGATTTTTTCATCACAGTCGCCTATTTGAATGCATTACTCTCAGCCGGGACTTTTTGAAAATAGCCATCTACACCAAGTCAGACAAACAATTATTTCAGCATGTTTTTGTCTAGCACTGATGGATCGCGCCGCAAAGACTGGAACCCGAGATCTTCAACTTGCGATACTGAACAAAGTCGTTATAGTTAGGGCTGGGCAATTCGATATGTGGATTCAAATCGATTCGCAGCACGATTTATTCGAATCATTCGAGAATTGCTCATAGATATAAAAACTCGCTATAAACTAGAATTTTCAATTTTAATGTCAAAATACAATCGATTTTGGTCAAATGTCACCAAAATCGATTGTATTTTGTCGTTAAAATATGAAATTGTTGCTTTTAGACTTAAAAGTACATTATAAACTACAAACTTGTTGATTTTCACGATGGAGGCAAGTTGTTACAGTAAAAATGGGATATTTGTTATTTACATGGAATTAGTGATTCGATTCTATCCGAATCA
The DNA here is from genome assembly GCA_963675895.2 of Styela plicata. Classification (NCBI taxonomy): domain Eukaryota; kingdom Metazoa; phylum Chordata; class Ascidiacea; order Stolidobranchia; family Styelidae; genus Styela; species Styela plicata. The sequence continues at coordinate 20,100,099 of OZ023142.1, read as the reverse complement.
GATTCGAATGCCGGATGTTTCAGTTTTGTCCAGGAAGTTTACAGTACGATGAGTACTTTCGGCTCTGATACATTGTGGAAGAGACACATTTTCGATCGGGAAGTAACCCGGGGAATAAATTAATAATTTCCCCAAAACAATTTTTATAGCCGCTTCTTAGAGTGGATCACCCTGTCCAAGGCCCTGTAACGGTGGCCACTTATAGAGGGACAGGGTAACAATTACTGGTATAACATCATCTTCACCTGTTCTGCTTATCCTACCCAAGTTATTACACCCTGGGTTGAGGGGTGTGCATGAATAAGTGGACTGGACTTGGCGGGACTCGAACCCGAGATCTTCAACCTGCGATGCCAACATGTTCAACCATTACGCCATCGCGCCCACCAAATTAAATTCCCATTAAATTTCTTGCTCTCTAATTGCATAAGATTTCTAACCACTTAGAATTCAATGTGAAAGAACTGTTCGGTATGTAATACAGTTACAAGATATAAAATTAGATCAAACTTACCGTTATAAAAAGACCTCGGAATTTGTCGGTTGGTTGTTTACCATCCACGAAAACTAAAAAATAAAACAAATGTAACTGATTAATATATATATATATATATATATATATATATATATATATATATATATATATATATATATATATATATTATCTAATTTCTGCATTTGGGTGACAAAGTGGGGGTATTTTTTGCTGTATTTGGAGGGACCATATTTTTTCGGTAGACATTTTCGCGTCCCCCAAATAATTTGAAGGTCATTTTCTCCGTGAACGAATAAAGCTGAGTTGTCATGATTGCAGTTACAGATAGATAGTCCACGATTTTACGCCCTTACAAGGTGTCAACGACCAGCCGACAGAAAAAGTCTTTCATTTAGGCTACCAAAAATTTGTGGGCTATAAGTGCTGTGCTAGTTTTTTCATGATTTCGGAGACTTTTTGTTCACACCACATTTTTTAGTGCCGTGCACCGTTTATATCTTGACCAAACTTGGTCAGATGAAATAGGAAATTTTTATTTATGTATTGACACCCTAAAAATCCAGCGGAAATTAATCTGGCATGGCCTTTTCACTAACAACGTAAAAATCAGAAAAGATATAACTTTTGTGACTGGTCACGTGATCTCTAATTCCCATTGTAAACAATTCAAGTTGTTTCCTGCGCTTTGTTTGGTTGGCGTTTGATGCGGCGTTGGTGGGGTGTTGGTTGTTGTGTTTGGTGGCGGATCTAGCGTATATTCAAGAAGAGGGGGGGGGGGGGGGGGGGGGTTGTAAAAGTGGGGGGGGGGGTTTTGGATTTTAGGAAGAAGCTATTAATTATTATAGGTGAAGATGCTGGTCGGGACGTTGATTGACACCAAGCTATGAGGTGTTTTTGATCCAGGATATGCTGATGGCTGTGGGACATACCGAATGCAGGCACAAGTACGGTGCTGTAGTGTTACAGGTTTTTCCTTGTTTCTCTGTAGGGCAATGTATATTACCAGTATCAATTTGCCGAAAGCTTAAGATAAGATTCCAATTTTATATTTTTGTACTCACATTTTTCCCTTCGATTTGGTTTATGAAATTGGCATGAATCGCTAATCAGTGGGAATTGGTCTTTCAAGAATGGCCAGACATAAGCAATTATCTACAATTCCCAATTACAACGCTAACCCAAAAATTTAAATCATTTCGAAAAGTATTTTCAAAACAAAATAGTTAATTATGGGAAGCGAATTTTTTCTTGCCTCCTCTTGAAATATGCGAACTTGGCAATGTTATCTTGTGCTTAATTGATGGATTTTAGGATATCTATACGATGCCCATAAAACTTTAAAAGCAAGCAACAAAAAAAATAATATTTCAAAAAGTTGCAGCAACTCTGAACTATACTGTATAGTCGAATCAAAACCTCTTCTACGCATTAGAATTAGTCCTGTTAGCCCATGCCAAAATGCAACAGTTAAGTCTTGCTCTAGAGGGGATTGCAGGAATAGTTGTGAGATTTACAGCACTGCTCTATTCTGTGTTGGAAAGACTCTAGTCACCGTGTTCAATCACATGAAATCACCTTTCAAAAATCATGTTGTCTGCTGAATGCCACTACACATGTCTCATCAGGGAAGAAAATGCGCCCCCCATAAGGCTACAACACATGTCATGCAATGTAATTTGCCGTGACTTCTGTGTTCATCGACCCAATAATGATTCTAAGTAGATGCTAATAAAAGGCAAATTAACTTGTCATTGCTGTTGAATGGATTTAGTAATCGACTTGTGATTCTTAAATATGTGACTCGACTTGTGACTGGAAAGTACAATGCAAGACTTTAAATATTGGTAAGTCTTGGACTCGCAACTTGTGTGTTTTTCGACTTGGGACTCATGCTCCCAACACTGGTTATATTCGCTTAAGAGTCAGGGTGGGCAGATGAGTCGAATAATAAGTTGGCTCAATTAGTAAGAGTGTTACCCTTCTTATTGTCATAACGCATGAATAACGGCAGTCTTGCATGATCAGAAGTGTATTCAAGATGGTTTTTTTTAGCTGTATTCCTAGTGTTTATCTGCCAGAATGACAAAATCTTGCTTTCTTTGGGCGTCCGAATCCAGATACAAAGTGCAGCAAGGCAGCCAAAAAGTATTGCAATGCAGTTGATTCAGTATAGGTTTTTATTAAAACCAAACGTCGAAAACAGAAATTTCGATATTCCAACTTTACTGATTTATGATGAATTATTGTGCTTTGTCAATGTTCTTTTTCTCTATGTATACTCATTTTCTTGAGGGGGGAACAGCAGAGTACCGATACATGACATAATAATATAACTATGAAAAGTCAGAAAGATCAATTGCCCATTTATAACTAACTTGGTTCTGAATGATACTAAATTTTGTAAATGATTTCCAGCTTTTCTAGTATCATGTAGAATGCTATGTAGTATTTTGCGGTTGAATATCATGCAAAACTTTTCTAGTGCTTTTCACATCAATAAATCTACGATGTTCCAAAATGACTATTAGCAAGCCAATAACGCAAAGTGGAGAAATGTATGGCCGAAACCTTGACAGGTGAGTTTTTTGAGTAGGTTTAGGAATGACAGGTTTTTAGAATTAAATTGGTTTTGCAAAATTCATTGATTTGGATGATACCTTAGTTTACCATTGTTGGAGGGACTCGAGTCATCTTTTTAAATGACTTGACTGTCACCGTCTTGGCTAAATACCACTACTCGTACTTGACTTGACAAAATGCAGGAGGAGGAATGAGGATTTGTCCTTAGACTTAAAAATTTAGCCTGGAATTATCCTCCTGAAAAAGCAGGTCGTCTGCTGTTGTGTTAATGATCAGAGAAGAAAAGGCGCCCTCCCAGAAGTGTATAACGCATCACCTTAAACCTGCTGTGAAATCCGCGTTGGTCAACAATTTGTCATTGTTGTTAAATGGATTTAGAAATCGGCACATGGCTCGACTTGCGACTCGTAAATGTATGACGCGACTTGACTTGTGACTCGGAAATTTAAAATTTTGTTAAAACCTGGGACTCGTAACTCGTGTTCTTTACCTTGACTCGAAGTGAAGTGACTCATTCCCAACACTGATAAAGTGGCATACATCATTCGTAGGGGTAGTCATAACCGGGGCCGACATTAACATCTACCTAAAGCTCCTATTAAGCAGCCATTATGTCCAGCAATCCTCGTGCGTAATCATACCACTTTGAAACTGAACCTGGTAGCTGGATCATCAAAAATCACAGGTTGAAACATATTCTGCATTGATTTTACTGACTGTGCTGGGACCAGAAACTATTTGATTCGCGCCCAGTCCAAGGAACAATGTTTCTTTCAATTAATTTCTGTCTGATATTTGAGCATGTTCAACTTATTTGCGCGAGAAACTGAATTACTGCAACTAGAAGTTCTCTTATTGTTCAGCATTCCATCATCATGGGTGTTTGACATTCACTTTTACATGGCTCTATGTTGCATAAAAAGAATCTTAAGAAAGTCTGAATCATCAATATGTATTTTCTCAGATTTCCTGTTGTGCTAATTGAAGAATAATGATTACATTGGGTGTATTGGTTACATTACATCAGTTTGCACAAACGCTCTGAGATTCTCCTATTCTGACTGAGGATTCGTCAGATGAAAGGGATTATGCGCTTAGTTCATCAGGTTACATCATCATTGGTGTAGTGCTCTATGGCTATTATTATAGAACTACAGACCTACATATATCAAATAGAGAAGGATTATAATGGCATTCTTACATGGTACGTTTTTTTTACTCTGATCTTCAACAATTATTTATTCAGTGTTTTTGCATTCTGTATATATAACAGGTCGTCTCCCCTCGTTCTGGTATTTGTTTCAAACATATCTGTTTTGTTGGTAATAGACGCATCATTTTTTCGCAATATATTTACGCTACCTCCAAAGAGTACCAGTAGCTTGAAATATTAAATGAAAATATTATAATTAGATCAATTTATACATTCTAAGTATTTCATCTTGTTTTTATATATCCTATTTATTATATCTAGGTTCATTTATTTTGAATATTCATTAATATTTTGACAGGTCTAAACAGCAATGGGGTTGTATGATTATGATGGTACAGATATTCCTGATAAAGAATAATGATATCTATGTTCTTCACAATCTACATACAAATCTTCATCATTGCCGCAATAGATCTGAGAATGATCACTCACGAAAAGAGACAATTTTCAAATATATTACGGAGAATAGCTATTTCTCATAAAAGCAAATGTGTTGATCGAAGGGGATACAATAAGGACTGCCTATTCAACTTGGTCATGAAAACATTGAAAAGCACAAACTATTTAATTTCACTACATTTCGAATGTCTGAAAATCTCCAGATCAGCCCTATTCTTTTTCGAAAGCTCAGCAAATTACATTGCTTGTATTTCATCAGTTGAGCATATCAAAATAAAACTACGAGTCTACCTGGTGACAACCCTTGATTATTGAAAAGCACATAAGTTTACAAACATAACTGGTTTTAGTTAAAGTCAAATAGACAAGTGTTGACTCATAGAGAAAGTAAAAACCCAATTCTATGTTTCCTTCCATAAAAGAATTGTATGAGAGCGTGCTGTTGTTTTTTGCGAAGTACTGATCACTAAGCATGGATGTCTGCCTTTAATTCATCAAGGCCTTGGACTCAATCATTTGTCGAACTGACTGACTGCTTTTTTGCGCAATTTCGCATGATCTAACAACCAGACTGGCAGAATATCAACTACTCTAATACTTATACACCCGAGAGGAAAGGTTTCTATCAGAAGTAAACTTAGCAAATGCGCAAATTTAGGTAGCAACAAAACTAAATTAGGAGCTTTAAAATTGGCAATACTGCCATGAAATAGCAGTGTTTTTGGCTTTGAAGCTTTTATAGCCATATGAGGAAAATGATATAAACATTTTACTTCGTCCACCCGAAGAAAATCAAGACTCTGCCACCCTGCCAACAACTATATCCGAAGTCCGAAAATAGAAATAGGAACTTAATCGATGATTAGTTGCATATATAAACATATGTTGATTTTGTCACTTAAACCTGAAGATAATTGACAATTGTATTTCCTCGAAATAAAGGAAATATTTTCTATAATCGAAAATTTCAGGACATTGGGATTTATATTTTTTTTTAAACAAAGTTGGAATGCTGCTTTTCATCAAATTATTGCCGAGTTCAAAATGTTAGAATTTAGAAGAATTTTAGACGAATATTTTCTTATCCAAATTTATTTCTTAGAATGTATGCAAGATAGTAAATATTCGCTTTTGGGCAATCCCGATTAGCCAGTTTATTTTCATATTGAATCATTTTGAGTAATTAGTCGACTACTTTTTTTATGCGAATTTAATTCACCCTAAGCAAGGTCGGAAGCCTCACTTAAAAGGAACCAATTAATGACTACTGATATGGCAAAGAGCTACTACAAAAACTCCAGAATCAACATTCAGAACAGAACTGAGCAATTATAAAAATATACAGTAAATGGTGGATGATATTAAAAACCATTTACCACTTTTTGAATCAAGAATTTTAATACCTCTTTATATGGACATGAAATATGTTAGGTATATTCTAAACCTGGCTCCCAACCAGCAGACATGTTATAAGTTTTTTTTAATCATGCTAAAAATAAAAATGCGAATCACTGTTATGGATTCTTGAATATTCAACAGACTTCACTAAATGTGGGTGTGTTATTTGTTTGAGAAATACGAGTTTTTCATTAAACCCAATGTTGAATCCATCACGAAAAAATGAGTATTAAATTTCGACATATATCCAAATTAATATAAATATTTTAATCGCATTTGTGTTTTCAATGAATATAATTTTTTTTTTTAAATATTTGCATTTGATTTATAATTTACTTTTTTTCAATCAACACGTCCAGGCTATCGCAAAATTTTAATATTCATCCCGAAATTAGTGTCGGTATTTACCATATAAAAATCAAACTAATTCAGTAATTAGTCCAGTCAAACTACATATCGACCCTTGAAAAATGGTCTAAAGATTTTTACATATTATGTAGCCAAAGGCTTGCTTTTCAACATAACAAAAGTTTACTAAAATCAAACTTACGGAAACTCCCTAAAATGATCAGCTAGGGTTAGCATATAACTATATGAAAAACAATCAGGATACTACTTGTGAACACGAAATGCCCCTTATTGTTACGTTATGCAGTTAACAGCATATTTAGGCAACATACAATCCCATGACCAGCCTTGTAAATGCTCTATATCACGAAATTTGTGAATGAAAAGTCTCCTTCCTTCTTTATTATGATGTCATCATTTCGGGGTGCTTTAGACCATTTTTTTTTGGCGATTTTTGGGCTTTCCGCAGTATTTTGACTGGACTAGCTAGATGTTTAAATTATCATCAGTATTTATCATAAATATTTATCAGTCGATATTATGAAATCTAACCGTAATCATTTTTTTTTTATTCGACTGTATAGTGTAATATTATGCAGCGGCGGCGGAAACATTTTTCGCCCTTTTTAATCATAAAGCCATCATTTTGCAAATAAAAAAAAAAAACAAGAAACTTATACAAAAGCAATTTAGTGCCAGATGTGCATGAAAATTTTTGCCTAATATGGTGAAATTTTTGATTTTGCTTATGGTGAATCGAAGCAAATATTTTGGAGCCTTACTTTTAGGCGTGGAAAATTCTCAAAAATTTGCCCACAACTTTTGAACGCATCAGTTATTCATGGCTGTTTTACATTTTTCATTCTGCCTGTAGCGCAAATATGACAATAAAAAATCGAATTTTTTTATTTTTATTTTCTCTGATCGTTTTTCAGGAAGCGCTTAAAATTGGTATACAATAGGATTTTGATGTTTATCTTGTAGAAAGAAGCAGAGAATACATTTATGACTGAACACAAGTAGTTGATCCCTAAAAACATCTTTGGGAGTCATCCCATTTCACTCTCCAGTTTGCGAGAGGTGGAACTCACCTCTCACCAGCCTCTTGACAGCGTCCCCCAAATGTGGACAATGTCGCCCAAATGCAGAAATTAGAAAATAACATTGAAATATAGAAATCGAAAATATTTGGGCGACTTCATTTGGCAGACATTCAGATTATATTTTTTTTGTTAAGCCGTATATCTAGCCGTGACTCCAGCCTGACGTCTGACGGTGTTAAATAAGGGCATTGAAGTGGTCTAAATAGCTATATATGCTGTAGAAAAAAAGTCTCCCAAATGAAGAAAAAAATATCATGTACGCCAAGTACAGCAAATAGATGTATATATATATATATATATATATATATATATATATTGGTAAAATTAAGTGCAATCCTTGAAACTTTGTCATATCAGACCTGGCTAATTATGTAGGTACCTATTATATTAGTAGATTATAGCTAGAAATGCCATGCTGAAACACAGCGCCTATGAATCAGTATCAGATTGACAAAAGAAATTTCAAAAGTGCTTTTTAGTTCTTTGAAATGTAGAAACCTTAAAATCATTTTTGCGCATAGCATAATATGCCTATTTTAGGCCCTGAAATCCCCTTTAATCCAAATCCAAAAGCTTTTTGTGCCTTCGTTAGCTTACATAGCAAACCGCTCAGTTGCGTTAGAAAACGTCAACAAATGCACGCACAGAATTGCGCTAGCGTAAAACGCAGAGTCAAAATAAAACAAACCAAGAAAAAATGCAACCAGCGCAAACGTGTAATGAACTTTTTCGGTTCGACCTAGCTCACCCACGTTATTAAATCCTGTGTTGTGTTGAGTGATGGGCATGGATTATCGAGCTGAACTCATCCGAACTCGACATCCCACCGCGCCCATGGAAAATCCACAAATTTTAAGCCCTGTAGGTACGGGCTTTAGAAAAGTCCTAACGTATTTCCTGTGTGTCGTAAGCGACGACTAAAAGGAAGCGAAGAAGTGGTAGATGGTTTTGCCATCGCCCAGGGCGGATACCACTCGCGGCACTTTACCATCGTGGTTCAGTTCTGTTTGGGATGTTTTCCGTTTAGAGTGCAGTTGCTGGTACTACTTTTTTTAGTAGCTCTTTGCTATTGAGTGGCTCGTGGTCCGTTCCCTTTGTGAACTGCTTCTGGCCTTGCTTAGAGTGAATTTCAATAAAAAGATTAATAGAGAAATACAGATTGACTTACATGTTAACATATCACCAGCACTGAATTCCGTTTTATCCGCTCCAACCATGTAAGTCCCGGATTCCAGTAAAGTCGGATCTTCAGAATAAATTGGCATTTTCGCAGCACAAGCGACCATGTCATTGTACCATGGGTATGTCTGTTGCTGCCCACTGGCAGATGCTAGTAAAGCTACCAGGCTGATTAATACGAAAGCCGTCGCCATTTTGCAGGACCGGCTTTATGATTAGGCTAGATGGCAAATATGGAAAAATACTTGATAATTTATTTATATATATGTTTAGGAATAAATAGATCTCGTATTTAAAAAACGGGAAAATTATAGTTTTTCCCATATTATTTTATTAAAATTGTTCACCTTGAGAAACTAGTCCCTGGCATTAATAGAAAATTATGTTTAGTATTGTTAGAAGTAGTGATGGCTACCTAGCATTCTCTTAAACTAGATAAAGTAAAACAGATTTACTATATCATACTAGGTAAAGTATTACCGGGAAACAAAGCTTCACTTTCCAGGTTCTTTTTCTAGGTAACAACTATATTAAAAACCGGGTAAACTAGGTAATCGACGACTTGCTGCATTTCAGGCTTTTTTATTAGATTTGAAGATTGAAATCACCGAATTGTCTATTTCAAAAACATTTACTTTAAAAAGTAGGTGAATTTACCCATTTATTTGATTTTTTATAGCCTCTTCTCAAAGTGGATCATCCTGTCTAAGGCCCTGTAACAGTGGCCACTAATATACGGACAGGGTTACAATTACTGGAAAGATATGATCTTTTCCTGTTCAGCTTAGTCTATCCAAGTTATTACACCCTGGGTTGAGTAGTGGGCATGGGTAAGCGAGCCGGACTCGCCGGGGTTAACAAAGTGAAACTTCAAACAGAAAACTTGGTAAAAGTATTCTGAAAATAAAGTAGGTGGACTGAGCATACTACGTAAACTTGGTACTTTCATCTAGGATTGCCAACACTGGTTGGACACTAGAAAGACGATTTATCCGAGCTTTACTCAAGTTATTGTGCTCTTGGTGGAAAGTGATGAGCATGAAATTATGAGCCGGTCGATATCGAATTGCTAAATACCTATACAAATATTTTTAAATTTTAGCTCAGTTGGTAAAAGTCCTAGAAAACTCTCTCGAGTTCTTTATTTCTAATTGTCCTGTGCAGGGGAGACGTGGCAGGCAATTCAGATTGGTTATTCAAATTCTATTCTATTCTAACTATTCTAGGTGGTAAAATCAAGTCCGTTTTTTATACAGGACATGTTCTATTTATATGATAGTATCAAGTCGATTCAGTTTTAAAAAAATACCCCAATTGAATTTGAAACCCAAATAATTCGTTTTTATTCGGCCATATTAAACATTGAAAATTGCTTATGACTCAATTTATAAATGTCAAAATAAACAAAACTGCATGATAGACAAAAATCTCTATTTCAGACTTGGAACTGGTATCAGCACGAGATGTTACAGCCCTACGCTGTAACAAAAGTACAGTAAATTTACTGATCATTTGCAGTAAATGCATTATGGGCTGTTGATGGACCGCACCTTTGCAGTGCGTTCCATCAACACCCCATATTTGGCAAAAAAAGGATAATTCGGAATTTATTTTTTTTTTGAAACCGCCAAGTAAAATTACTGTCAAAGACCAGTGAATTTGTTGCATCTTTTTGTTACAGTGTACTCTGCATAGCTAACGCACTAGCATACTTAATTTATGAATGCAAGAAGACCAAACGACGCTGTTGCTTGACCAAATATCTATACCCCAGAATCGGAACCGATATCAGCACGAAAGGCCGTGGCTGGCTATATGGTTAAGCCGCATTCTCCACTTTCCTCTCCCACAGGATTAAATTTTAATCTTTTCTATCCTAAAATCGCATCTCAATTCTAACAGTTCTTACAGACATAATAGCTAACTCACACGCTGACTCAGTTTATAAATGCCAGACCAACTTACGCTGCGGGCTAAATATGGTTTAGTTAATGTTGAGTTCATGTTTCACTCATTAAGTTGAATAATGCTAACACTAGCATAGTTATTCTTATCATCCCAATCAAAAAAATAATGTCCAAAGATGCTTTGTTAAGTATGAGCCACAGATAGACCGCGCCTAAAAAGAGCGGATCATCTGTGGCCCATGCTTGACAAAATAAAATTTCGGATTCAGATAAGAAGACATTGATGTCTTAATTTGAGTAAGTATCAACGATAATAAAATTTATTTTAAAAAAATGATTTATTCCACAAAATTTATTCTGCAGCCTCTGCAGTCTTGAATTTTTGCTGTTTCAAGACAAAAATCCAGTTTCACATTTTCAATCCAATTTTATCATCCAGATTATCATTCTCAGCAATTTTTAATTATTTTTTATTCAACACTTTTGTGTTTAATGCCATTTTGCTTGATGCGCACTTTGCTGGTTGAAATTTTTTTTAAGCCTGTCAAAGACCCCCGGTAACAGCGGTCACTTACAGACGGTCAGGGTTACAATTGCTGGAAAGATGTGAATCTTTTTCTGTTCGGCTTAGCCTATCCAAGTTATTACACCCTGGGTTGAGGGGTGGGCATGGATAAGCGAGCCGGACTTGCCAGGGCGATGGAAAAACTATCTACCACTTATGATACTGACAGAGTTAATTCTGTTGGAAAGTTTTCTGTCCGCCCTAGCCTACCTAACTTGTTACAACCGCGAATCCGAGATCTTCAACATGCATGCCAACCACTAGGCCATCGTGCCCATGCTGTCTAATCGACAGAAGTCTCTTGACGTTACCTTCCCTAGCCTGAGCCTTTTTTAATCATGTGTCACAGATATGCTGCACCTTGTCTCTGCGAGTTATATGTCTATACTGTATTAAAGATGCAACAAAATCAGTGCTCTTTGACAGTAATTTTACTCGGCGGTATTAGAAAAAAATCCTAAATTGACTTTTTTGACCAAGTATGGGATGTTATGTTGATGGAACGCACCACGAAGGTGCCGTCCATCAACAGCCCATAATTGGCAAAAATCTCATCAGCATGACGTATTTTTAACTTTAGAAATAGGCAATTACTGCAAATGACCAGTAAATTTACTGTACTTTTGTTACAGCACCAATTTTTTTTATAACTGAGATGACAGTATAATTGACATTCACAAGTATCTTCGCCACAACTTCCTACTTTTACACGCATTTTCCTGCAAAGCTAATAATTAAGTCAACCAAACCATATAACCACGATTACTGTTGTCTGTTCTAGGTAAAAGTGCCGAGTCAACCTTGTATACTTAGTTCACCTAGTTTATTTGCAAAGTACTTTTACTTAGTTTCACGTATATCTGATTTACTAGTTTAACATTTACCAAGATTTCTGTTTAAAGTCTTACCTGGTTAATTTACTTGGTCAAATAAGTAGATTTACCTAATTTTTAACCTAGTACCTGGTTAAAAAAAACTAGACAAATCATGTATATTAATTCTGGAAATGTTTTTTGAAGAAAAATTTCGGTTATTTCAATCTTCAAATATACTAAATGTGTCTGAGTTTATTTTTTTTTATAGCCACTTCTTAGAGTGGATCACCCTGTCCAAGGCCCTGTAACAGCGACCACACATAGACGGACAGGGTGACAATTACTGGAAGGATATAATCCACTCCTGTTCGGCTTACCCAAGTTATCACACCCTGGGTTAAGTGGTGGGCATGGATAAGCGAGCCGGATTACGAGGTTACGTAGTAATACTTTACCTAGATTTTGGCAAATTTATTTTTCTTCACCTAGTGAAAGAAAAAAACAAATTTCCATTTAGTCACGATGACCCAATCATAAATGTTTTCCTTAGTCCCTATTCCTCCTGCATTGTATGTAGTTCTTTGCACTTTAGAGGCTTCAGGAAAATTTTCAAGTATGATTTGTCTCCTGCATACGGCCTTGCTCCGAGCGAATTTCAATGAAAAAAATTTAAAAAAATACATATAAGGTACGCCACGCCGGGCGTTTTCGTCGTTCGGAAACTTGTCTGGCGGCGCGATCCATCCAGTGACTCATGTCTGACAAACGGAAAATTTTCTAACTCCACTACGCGAAAACCTTAAAACTCAAAAATAACATAAAACGCAAAAGCACTTACCTAGTAGGAAATATCATTTTACCAAGCAAGTTTCACCGATGGGCCTTAAACTGCTCGATTTCATCAGTGACACATTCATTACAAAACAATTATGGTTCCAAATCTTCAGACAAAGCAAAAACTTGTTAAACTATAGGCAGCGCGTTCTATCTGTGACTCATATTTTATAAAGTGTCTCTTTTCGTATATTATCGACTTTTCATTACATATTCTCTCATGACCGTAGACACAATAACATTACGTCATTGTCTAGAAAATGTCAAACGCTTTAACTAAATATAGTTGACTATGCAAGTTATACACGATAAAAAAGATGTCCCAAAATCACCGTTTTTAACGTTAATTCTGCTCAGTGATTTTAAAATAAAACTATAAAATGGGCTATTTTATGTCAAATATGGGCTGTTGATGAATCGCGCCTTCTAGGCGCGGTCCACCGACAGACCATACTTGACATAAAACTCACTAAAAGGGCGGTTTACGATTTAGCAAACATATACAATTACTTCAAATGAAAAGTTAATTTACTGCGCATTTGTTACAGTGTAATTTGATGAAGAAAATTAAAATTGATTTTCTGCGCTTCACCATGCATACTTGTAAAATACAAAATCTTTACGCAGAATTTATGTTTTAATGATTATATTGATTTTCAGACAAAAATTAACGTCACGTAAACAAAAATTTGGTGAAAATTATTTTATTGAGATTGACTCTAAGTCAGTTTGCAAGAAGAACACGCTAGAAATTAGCTAACGAGGACATATGTAGAAAACACACAATGTATAATAATAACTGGACCTTAAACGGGAAACATTTCTATGCCTCCATGAATACTATTTTTTTATTGAAATTCACTCTGAACAAGCGCGGAAGCAGTTCCCAAAAGAATCAACCAACGGCCACTTAATAGCAAAGAGCTACTAAAAGATGTAGTACCAGCAACTGCACTCTAAACGGAAAACATACCAGACTAAACTGAATCATCATGTTAAAGTGCAATGCGTGGTATCTGCCCTTGATGGTGATAAAACCATAAGCCACTTCTTTGCTTCCTTTTAGTTGCCTCTTACGACACGCACGAAATACGTTATATAGGACCATTCTAAAGCCCGTACCTACAGGGCTTGTATCTCCTATGGGCGATGGTAAAACCATCAAGAACTTCTTGAAAATTAATAATGTTTAAAATTCATATTATTATGTCGCCTTGTAACTTTCGAGCTGAGCTTTTTTTATTCTTTTTCGAAAAATTATTTTTATCTCGAAGAAAATTAATATAGTTTAAACTCGGCGTTGTTGAATCTAAACTTTAAAAAACTAACCTTAGATAGGTCAAAGTTCTCAAATTTTCACAGTTTCGCTAAAGTGTTTTCTTAGCATTTATAATCCCCAAGAAATCTGTAAACCTATACCATTCTACTTTATCTTTGCTCATCAGAAAATTGAACGCAGTTCGAAATTTGACGCTATTTTTGATCGTATTATAGTAATCCGAATATGTTAAAAGTGATATTCGCTTGACATACCTCTAAGTTGGACTGGGCAATTCGATTCGGTGATTCGAATCTATTCGGAGCGCAAATTATTCGAATCAATTGTGAATCGGTTATAGGAACAAAAGCATGCTAAATTAAGTGCATTTCCATTTTATCGATGAAATGAAATTGCGTCGCTTTCAAGTCAGTTTATGCTAATGTTTGTAATTTGAAACTGTATATTTATTAATCATCATAATGGAGAATTACTATAAATTACTATAATAGTAATAGTAAAAATGGGATATTTGTTATTTTTATGAAATGAAAAATTCGATCCGATTCGAAAAAAATGTTCGAAACAGATTCGAATTCCAAATGTTTCGGTTTGCCCAGCCCTATCTGTAAGCCCCCAAGAAAATCAAAACGCATTTCGGAATTCGATACTAATTATATACCATATCATAGCAATCCGAATTTGTCGAATAGTCGGATTTGAAATAGACTAAGCGATCAAGATATACTTTTTTTATGAAGTTTGCTCTGAGCAAGGGCAAAAGCTATGCCAAAAGGATCTAACGGCCACTCAAATGTAAAAGAGATACTACAAGTGCCAACAACTGCGATTTCAGCGGAAAACATTCTATACAGAAGTAAACCACCATGGTAAAGTGCAGTGAGTGGTATCTTTCCTGGGAGATGTCAAAACCATCTACCACTTTTTTGTTTCCCTTTAGTCGCCTTTTACGACACGCAAGAACTAGGTTAGCACTATGCTCTAAAGCCCCTGCCTACTGAACTTACCCACTTACTTAGAACTATATATAAATATACTACACTAACAAAATAAGTCTATCACCCATGACTCTTGCAAATTGGAATACAAAAAAAATAACTTCAGAGAATCAGAATTCCAATCTAGTCTCGCGAAAAATTCAATATGTGAGGTATACCCCGATCAGTGCTTTCATTTTGTCAAGTATGAGCCACAGATGGACCGCGTCTCATCGACGCGATCCACCGGTGACTCATACTTAACAAAAGATGTTTTCACAAAAATTTTCTTATCGAGACGCAATCTCATACAATCGAAGTCTTTGAACAACAAATCTCGTCTCTTGTATTCCCTTAACGACAAGGGCTAATTAGAATCGATTTTCTTTGTCTAGAACTATATATTAGTCAATAATATTTTCTTCTGAGCGCCGTTCCGTCCGATATATATATATATATATATTTTATGTACCGTCAAATTGGCAGTTGCAACCTGTCGATAAACTTAATATTAAGCGATTGCCACCAAGGATATTCACAGTAATTCATTTGCTCAACAGGTGATGTGCAAACGATGATTTTTTTTATTTTTGCCAACGTTTCGAATTTTTATACAGACGTTCTTCATCGATGAAGAATGTCTGTATAGACATTCGAAACGTTGGCAAAAATAAAATATCGTTTGCACACACCGGTTGAGCAATTAGATTCACTGTCGATAAACTTATTGGAAGAAAATTCTAGAATACAATATACACAATTTAGTCTTAGGCTGAAGATCTCGGGTTCGAATCATGGAGAGTGTTATTCTTTGCTGTGGTTTACTTTTTCAATCTAATGTCCAGTTTGTCTTATCAATTAACTTTAATATCACCATTGTCCACCAAACTACTTGCCCACCATCCACCCAGGGTATAATAATTTGGGTATCGGCTGAACCAAGTGGTCGGCTGAACCGGCCGGGACCCGAACCGGAGATCTTCAACACCACCAAATTTCTTGAGTTGGCTTTTTCACGTAAGAAGACGCCAAATCAGTATTTCTATTTGCCAAGCATGACGTAGGCATATACGTCATTGACCTATATATGTCAATTTCCAATGTTCTGATACGATGTTCAACTTCCCCGCAGTCTTATTAATTACAATGAATCGTTTCATCACTGCAACAAAAATGCAGTAAATTCGCCATACTTTTGCAGTAATTCTATTTGGTGATATTCAAGTAAAACTGTAAAATGGAATTTTTTCGTCAATACCATTGGCGCTGTCCATTAATCGTTCATATTGGAAATAAATGAATATACAATCAAAATATACAATTACTACAAAATTAACAGTGAATTTGCTCTACTTTTTTCACAGAGTATGCTCTGCTGAATTAGTCTAACCCGCCTTAACTATGTCTTTTAAAAATGCTTGTTTCCCCTTGCTCTATCAATGTTAAGTACACAGTAACAAAAGTACAGTAAGTTTACTTGTCATTTGCAGTAATTGCATATTTCCAAAGTTAGAAAAACGCCATGTTGATGAGATTTATGCAAATTATTGGCTTTAGATGGACCGCACCTTCGCGGTGCGCTCCATCAGCCCCCATATATATCACCGTGAACAAGTACTGTAAAAGACCAGTGATTTTGTTGCATTTTTGTTTGTATTGTGTATAACAGGATTATATTGACTGTTATGCCAGCTAATTTGAAGTCGATATTTCGATTTGCAATTACAAGCTCCGTTCGCTGCACTGCACTAATACACTGTAACAAAAACGCAACAAAATCACTATCTTTGACAGTGATTTAAGTTGGTGGTATTGAAAATGTTCAAATTAGACCTTTTTGACCAAACATGGGGTGTTGATGGAACGCACCGCGGAGGTGCGGTCCATCAATAGCTCATAATTTGCATAAATCTCACCAACATGGCGTTTTTCTAACTTTGGAAATACGCAATTACTGCAAGTGCTCAGTAAATTTACTGTACTTTTGTTACAGTGTAGAAAGCGTGCAATAGGGCTACAAAAACTTCAAATACCACGCAAATCATTTCCATACCGTACATTTCTACTATATTTTTTATATGTGTAAGCTGAAGCTTAGTCTAAAGTATTTTCCGTCGCAAAAAGAGAGCAAAGAAGTTGGAAAGGGTTTTATCAACATGTTTCCACTGTGACAAAAATACAGTAAATTTACCGCTCATCTCCAGTAATTATATATTTGCGAAATTTAAAACAGTTCATTCTGTAAAGTCATAAACAAAATATCTTGATTTTTAAGTAAATTTTTTGATGAAATTTGTGCTTAAACCTGAATCTTTTGAAATTTCGAACTGCGTGACCACATAATACATCGCCTAAGCCGTGTTCTTTAACTTAACTTCCCGCACACTGAGAATAATAAACTAACTCCGAGCCAAATTATATACCGCAGTCGAGAAATAAATATGATTTAAACGACATCTCCAGTAAATTATACTACGTGAAGCCCAGCTAAATGTTTTCTACTTTTATACTGGTTAGGAAAAAGGGTAAAAGACAATAATTACAGAGTTTAGAATTAATATTAAGGAATTTAGCAAGTCATCTACTAGCCTGCGGGTATTTTGACAGTTCGCAGCATTCTTGCATTTTTGCTCGTGGAACTTACTCAGCTACTTGTCAGAAATGTTTCATCAGAGTATGTTTTGTTAAGTATGGGCCACTGATGGATCGCGCCGCCTAGGCGCGTTCCATCTGTGGCTCATGCTTGACATAAAAAATTTTAAATTGTCATCAACTTGTGAAAAATATAAGTCAAGAAATTGTGTGGGCGATATGACCTGGCGTTGTAGATCGAGTCCAGGCAAGTCCGACTAGTTTATCAATGCACACCACTCAGCCCAGGGTGTAATAATTTGGGCAGGCTCGGCCGAACAGGAATATTGCGAACGAAATAAATCACTAATAAACTCACAATATTTATAAAGCATTCTAAGATTTAAATTCAAAGCTTACTTAGCATCCTCGTTCAATTGCACGATGACGTTGCAACACAAAATAGGACTAACTTCAAAATCCCTGATTCCTTTTCTTTTCTCCCTAATTGGAATAAATAAACTTAAAGATTCTCTTTATTATATGTTGCTCTTACGCGTACTCGGACCACTGCAAATACCCCAATCGGAATAATTTTGTCAAAATAACTTTTGTTAAATATGTGTCACTGATGGATCACGTCGATGAGGCGCGGTCCATCTGTGGCGCATACTTGACAAAATAAAATTTCATATCAGGGAATGATCCCAGAAGTGATAGAAAGCACTCTGCCCATGGCAGATACTACACGCTGCATCTACCTGACGCAGTTCATGTCCCTGAAAATATTATATCCTTACAACGTAGCTGTACGCCTTTCCGTCTATCAAGCTTGCTCAATGTTTTTGACTCTCTTTTTAAAAGATTTCTTGATTAATCATTAACGTATTCCCTGCGTGTCCTAAGAGGCGAATGAAATGAAACGAAGAAGTAGTGGATGGTATTACCAACGACCAGGGCAGATAACACATTGCACTCTGGTATAGTGGTTCACACCCTATTCGGATGTTTACCTCTTAGAGTGCAGTTCCCCGCACTGCTAGCTCTTTGACATATAAGCTTTCGGAAGTTGGTTTCTTTCAGGCAATGCTCAAACTTTACATAGGAAAACCAGTGATTGGTTCTAATCTTTCATAGAGCGAATTTCCATTCAAAAGCAGGAAATACGATTCCAACCTTACTAGATTATTTTAAAGCGACATTTTTGCTTTGATTTATATAACTCGTCAGTGTTTATAATAATAATTGCAAGTCATCGTGGCTTTCGGGTCAGGGTTAATTAGAATAAGAAAAAATAATGTAAAATATAATTGAATTTAATCAGGTAGGCTGGAGAGTTAATACTCTGATTTTACTTGGTGGAGAGGATCTGGGAATATGATTTTGGAACCAGATATGATATAACGCGAACAGAGTGGAAAATCAGAAAGAAATGGTTGTAAAACTTCGCTCCATTTAAATTCATTTTAAATATTTTTAATATATTCAACACAATTCTTCAAAACACACTCATGGACTTATGGTTCCGCCAAAATAAAAAAGCGCTCCCCCCTACAATTCTTGATTTACTTTTTCTCTATTGAATTTCACTCCAGGAAAGGTTCGAAGCAGCACCATAGGAAGATCATTGATGTGTAAAAAATTATTTGTAGTTTGGTTTCCACTTGATATTTAATTCTAATTGCAATGACACATGCACGCTTAAAATTTTAAATTATCACTTTTTTATCTGAATAGATTTTATTATTAGAATTATTAGAATTAGAAGTATGAGCGGATGAGTGATT
Source organism: Styela plicata (assembly GCA_963675895.2). Classification (NCBI taxonomy): domain Eukaryota; kingdom Metazoa; phylum Chordata; class Ascidiacea; order Stolidobranchia; family Styelidae; genus Styela; species Styela plicata. The sequence goes on along the minus strand of OZ023142.1, from coordinate 20,080,648 downwards.
GTGCTCTCGTGGCGCGGTTCTTTGTGACACATTTTGACAAAATTGCATTTTAAATTTAAATCCACTTCAAGCAGAGTTAAAAGGAACTAACTCACGTCGTTCATCAGGAATTTAATGTTGCCAAGCATGGGCCACGGAAGGGCCACTCCTTGACTCAAAACCCAGCTATGGCAGATTGCCATAAACTCCAGTTACCAAAGAATTCAGGTTAAGTATACCGAATTTGTACAAGTAAATTAAAATTAAAAATGATGATGTAATTATAAGGATTACGTTACAGGCATTTAATTAAATCGATATTACATAATACGAACTAATAATTGGCCGCTTTCGTATCCGTTTGGTTGGTTTTCGGTGATGGAAATGATTCATAACGATGGAAGTACCGCCGAATACTCAGATTTTGAATAGAATAGAATATTGTTCTCATTCTGCGGGAGAGAAAAGTCAGTGCTATAAGAAATGGTAGATGGTATATAATCGTTCATTTCTCACTACTTTTTAATATAGAGGTTCAGTGCTTAGCTTTTGTAATATACGTTCCGGGTCCGGCTCGTTAATGCATGCTCACTATTCAATTCAAGGTGTAATAACTTGCCTGTAGGCTAAGACGAACAGGAAAAATCACATCTTTCCAATAACTCTAACCATGTCTGCCTATAGGTGGCCTTTGATACAGGTCCTTGGTCAAAGTAATCCACTCCAATAAGTGGCTTTATAAAAAAATATAATACATATGATATAAATTAACCCCAAGATCTCCTCTAGCTTCGATACAAATGTGTAGAGCAAATGCGACCAGTACATTTTTCGCAAAACATGTATTGTCGAGTATGAGATGCTGATGGATCGCGACGTCGAAGCGCGATCAATCATTGGTTTGTTCTTGGTAAAATAGAATTTCCGATTGGAAAAGGCTATCGCGCTCGGCAAACAAAATACAATAGGCATAAGCTGAGAACACTTGCAGAGAACAAGTACATCGCGTGCACCGTTATAAAGGCCACAATACACATGAAGTTGTCTTACCGATGCGTTGCATTACGTTTCGGGCAACAAAGTGAAAACGGCAGTACACACCTGCATTGCTTTGCGTTAATCGTGTTCAGTTGCGTACAAAGTACAAACCCACGCAACGAAACGAGCACTCTTCGTTGGCTTTCATAGCAAACCGTTCTGCTGCATTGGAAAACGTAAGGAAATGCATACGAATCATTGCGCTTGCGTAAAACGCGAGGGTAAAATAAAACAAACCTAGAAAAAACGCGACCAACGCAAACGTGTAGTGCGGCCTTAAGACCCGAACTGGTATACAAGCACGATCGACCGCCAACAAAATTAATTCACACTATTCATGTGAATAATTTACCGTCAAAAGTGTCGTTCTCGTGAAATCGATAAAACGCTGATTCTTTATACGATCGAAATTGCTGTCTATATCTCAACATATCTTGAATTCCTCATAGTTTATACTCCTTCTCTCAATTTCTACCTCGGAATACTATGTCAAGCATGAGCCAGTGATGGAACGCGCCGCCGAGGCGCGGTCCATCTGCGGCTCATGCTTGACAAAATGAAATTTGCTGTCTATAAAATTGCTGTCTATATTTCAACATATATCTCGAATACTCCATGTTTATACTCTGTTTCAAATTTTTTGCCACGGAATGATTCGTCAAAAAATGAGCTCTGCACAAGCGCGGTTCATCAGTGGCTCATGCTTGACAAAATAAAATTCCAGATCGGGTAAGCGGGCGCCCGAAGCAAACTCAGTAAATAAATATTTAATACTATAACGCGTCGATTAATATTGACAAAACAAACAAGGCAGTACAGTGTACAGCGGTCATGTAAGTAAGGTTGCCACCTTCAGATATATTCAATTTCAAATTTACCACGAATTTTACCAAATACAAAAATGTGTTCAAAAGTGAACCATATTGATTTTTCAAAGCATAGACCTCAGGTAGACCACACCTAGGCAAACTTTATCCACAATTACTCTCGTTGTGATCTAATATAGCAACAAACAATATCACTAAAAACGCAAAAAACAACTTGAGCTTTTTTGCAGTATTTTTTTTTTGAGCGGATCAACACGGTGTCTTATACCGTCCCGACTAAACCTTCACTTTGCAAAGCAAGGGCCGCAGATAGATCGCGGTTACGACCCATCAGTGACTCATATTTAAAAACAAGACAGGCCAACTGGTTAAACATGTTGGCAGATTGAAAATATCGGGTTCGATTCCTGGCGAGTCCAGCTCGTTAATCCATGCACACCACTCAACCCAGTGCAAAAGAACTTGGGTAGGTTAAGCCGAACGAGAGAAATTATGTTCTCCACGCAATTTTAACCCTGCCCGGCTTTAAGTGGCCGCTAGTACATAGATTTGGACAGGGTGATCCACTCCAAGAAGTGGCTATAAAAAATAAAAAAAGACCTGTTCGGTCAAAACGCTTCTGACTGGGTAACAATTCAACCATTATTGGGTGTGGTATTAAGACGGACTCGCCAGAGCTCGAACCCATGACCGTTAACTTTGGACGTCAAAGAGTCCACCGAGCATCTATGATTCGAATTAGTGATGGCAACCTAGTTTTATTTCTGAAACTACGTAAAGTATTGCTAGATAACCTATTTTCACTATCCAAACTAGGTTGTACATTGTTTCGCTGCATTTAATGCTTTTTTAATAGATTTAAATATTGAAATTAACGAATGGTCAATGTTTTATAATGGAAATATGATTCACCTATTTTTTTTAAAACAGTTCGGTTAAAAAATAGAAAAATTGATGTATTTTACCAAGTAAATTAACCGAGTAAAACTTCAAACAGAAAACTCGGTAAGTATTAAACTACGTAAATCAGATATCCGTGCAACTAGGTAAAAGTACTGGATAAACTAGGTATACTAGGTAATCTGGGTATTTTAAATAGAATTGCCCGCGCTGGTTTTTACGCGCCCCTTTTGCACATTCATGAATTCTTCTAAAAAAAAAACTTCCGAGATGAACACGCATTACATACATTTCGCTTTAAAACTAAAATATCACAAACTTGGATGATAACTGGACACGTTCCAGATTAACATTAAAAATAACCTTAATCGTTTCACGTTTTCGCACGCCCGGCATGACTAGCTGTTCGTGGTCTGTTTGATCGTGATAATTTATGGTATCTGGTCATGCAATCGACTTCTTAGCATCCAGATAAAATAAATAATATAATAAAATTTATTCTGAAAAAATTGTTCTTGATTTGATTTGACTGAATCCGAAGTTATATTTCGTCAAGCATAAGCCACAGATGAACCGCGTCTTATCGACACGATCCATAGACTCATGCTCAAAAAAGATACGCTTGCAAACTTTTTTTCTGATTGATTTTCTGATTTTTTCTGATTCTGATTTAATATTGTGTTGACAGATTTTTTCGGACCAAAAATTTAATTTGTCAAGCATGAGCCACAGATGGACCGTGTCTAGTCGACGCGATCCATCCGTGTCTCATGCTTTACACAAGATGTGCTTGCAAAATGTTTCTGATTTATATATATTTAGCATGAGTTTGTTCTGAGTTATTTCTTTCTTCATTACGTAACTCTCCGTACTCGAATATACTGTGAAAAAGTTGCGGTTAATTTATTGCCTTTTTGAGGTAATAGTATATTTTAGAGAAAGAGAGAAAGAAACTGGGCAGTATATAGACTCATATTGATGGACCAGAGGCATCTGGAGGGACCGCGCTTCTACGGAGCAAATGTAGCCCACACTCAACAAAGCCCTGTAGGTACTGGCTTTAGAATAGTCCTAACGTATTTCCTGCGTGTCGCAAACGGCGACTGAAAGAAAGCAAATAAGTGGTAGATGGTTTTACTATCGCGCAGAAAAGATATCACCCACTTCATTTTACCATGGAGGTTCGGTTCCGTTTGGTGCAGCGCAGATGCGTTTCTACTGCATCTTTTAGGAGCTCTTTGCAATTAAGTGGCCGTTAGTTGGTTTGTTTTAGGCAATGCTCAGAGTGAAATTCAATAAAAAAAGACTATGCATTTACAAATATTAGCATATAATCAGACTTAGGGATGTGTTTTCAATTACGCTCCATGTCCAAGAAAAAACATTTTCATTTTTAAACGTCAAAATATAAACGATTTTGGTCACATTTGACAAAAATCAATCGCATTTTATCGTTAAAAATAAAAAATTCCACTTCGTTTAGCAAGTTTTTGTTCCTACAACCGATTCCCAATGGATTCGAATAATTTGTTTTTCGAATCGATTCGAATCACCAGGTCGAATTTCTCAGTTCTATTTTTGGCTTCCAGACTAGAGTGTTGGGCATGGATTATCGAGCCAGTCCCGCCAGGACTCGAACCGTTGATCTTTTGCTTAACTAATTTTCAAAACCTCAACCGCTGATATGACGGGGAGAAATGCGGAATGCAACGTGATCCAAATTTCTTTATAAACTAATACAAAACATTATGCTGACTAAAAATCAACTTCTTTTTTTAGAGTGAATGAATTTGTGACATTTGCTACCATATTTACTTAAATTTGAAAGGTGAAAATCGCCGATAGGATCGTGGTTTTCTATAACAAATTGCAAGACATAAATTCAACCCACTCAACCCAGATTGTTCTAACTTGAGTAGGCTAGACAGAAATGAAAAATCATATATTTCTAACAATCACAGCCGTCTGTCCTTCTATAGCTGTTGATTCGTGAGGGCCTTGGTCAGAGTGATCCATTCTATGTAATAGCAATAGGAAAAAGAGAAAATAAAACATGATGCAAATCAACATCATTGCTTTAGAGTAAATTCGTGACATTCTCCTCTCCCAAACGGAAAATTACAAGATAAAACTTTTTCATTCTTCAATAACTATTGTATATTGTTTCGATCTTGTCTCGATTCGCTGAATCCGCAGATATTTTGAATGACAAATAATGTTAAGACGATGCATTCTTAAAGCATTGATACTTCGCCACTTATGGGCCAAACATGAGCAGATTATGATTCAGCAAGGTTGTTTTCTATTCATCATACCCACTAAGAAACATTATGCCTAAACATGTTTTGTTTAGCATGAGTCACTGATGGAACGCGCCGCCGAGGCGCGTTCTATCTGTGGCTCATGCTTGACAGAATAATTTATCTAATTTGTAAAGGATTTGGTAAATTTTACCGTGGAGATCCGTGACGCAATGGCATCTTTGATCTTATCTGTTAATTTACTGTCAAACAATATAGGCGCACCAGTAACATTACAGGGTATCGTTGTTCCGCCTGTCATTTCCATAATTATTCATTATCGAGTCATTTTCGAGTCACGTTATTTCATTTGAGTGACCGTTAGTTAAGTCCTTATATGCACTTTTATCAGAGTCAACTCCAATAAAAAGAATTGAATCGAATAAGAATCTAACCGAATCTTATTTTATAAAATTTTTGTGGGCGCGATGGCCTGGTAGTTAAACATGTTGGCATCGCAGGTTGACGATTTCGGGTTCGACCCCCGGCGGATCCGGCTCGCTTATACATGCCCACCACTCAACCCAGGGTGTAATAACTTGGGTAGGCTAAGCCGAACAGGAAAAGATCATATCTTTCCAGTAATTGTAACCATGTCCGTCTATAAGCGGCCGCTGTTATAGGGCATTGGACAGGGTGATCCACTCTAGGAAGTGGCTACGAATAAAAAAAAAAATATATATATTTATGTAAAAATTGCAATCTCGGTTAAAACATCATCAAAATATACCTAAAATTTCAATATAATCCACAGACAAAGCTTTTTGCTGAAGACTTAAGCCAAATCGAAATTAAATTCCAGTAAATTTGACGAATGTGAAACTTTAATCCCGGTAAATAACCAGGGTATCGCGTCAAAACATCAAGAAATTTATTCTTAGCCACGGTGACTTGCAATATTCATTGCCCGAGGCCACGGATGAAACTTGAACTAATCGGCGGTAAATCGGCGTTGTAATATGGTATATTTTTATGAAAAAGGTGTCTACACTGTAACAAAAGTACAGTAAATTTACTTGTCATTTGTAGTAATAGTATTTTCCCAAAGTTAAAACGCCATGTTGATGAGATTTTTGCCAATTATGGACTGTTGATGGACCGCACCATCGCGGTGCGTTCCATCAACATCCCATATTTGGCCAAAAAGTCAATTTTGATTTTTTTTTCAATACCGCCAAGAAAAAATTACTGTAAAAGACCAGTGATTTTGTAGCATTTTTTGTTACAGTGTAAGATTTTCTACAAATACCTTGACTAAACTTGAATTGTTTTTATTTAAGCGTTGATTATTCAGGATCAATACAAAAAGAATGACGAAAATACAGACTTTGTTTCGGGATAAAAGCGTTGTCAAAGGATTTCAACGATGGAAATTAGTTCAAAATTTTGAATAATCAAAGTTTGGACACACAAAAATTCAAAGTTCAAACACAGAAATAGGCTAACTGCCCTTTTCCGGTCCACCAAGAATCCTATAATCTTTCGGAAAGGGATGTTTGTTTCCAGACCTTGTGACGCACAACATAGCCCTATCACGGAGGTCGAAGGTCATAAAACTAGGCTCCGTACGATACCAAACGGGGGTTAGGCGCGAAGATGTTCGCAGAAAACTTGAAAAAGTATTTCGCGGAGGAATCGTGCTCAAAATCACATAGTTTTACTTTTTTCCTATCTTTAGTTTCATTGGCACGGAAACGGGATGTGGCAGTACTTGTAACCCCAAGATCTTGGGGCTATAGCCAAAAATTTGCCATCCTTCTTACGCACGTAGCATTACGGGGGGGGGGGGGGGGGGGGGGTCTACTCAGGATTTTTATGTTACGTCTCCACTGTTCAGTAAAAAAATGTTACTGGCATGAAATCCCTTAGAGCAAATTAAATACATTGTCAGGAAAGTTTTTTTTGCGAAAATAAATATAGGATGAACAGGACAGAATCAAAACCGAAGCATTGGAAATTCGAATCCGATTTCAATTTTTTTACGAAATCGGATGGAATCATCAATAATTCGCCGTAAATAACTTCTTTTTTTATCTTTACAATTCACCTCCATTATCAAAAAGACTTTAATAATAGCGATTTCGCTGATCAGCTGTGAGCATCGTCTCTAATAGTTATTATCAGTAAATTCACGGCTAATCTTTCATGGCACAAATACCCATGTCAACATTTTCCCCTTTGAAATGTGATAAATCCATCTCATTACATATATATATACACCTTTTTGTTCCTATGACAGATTCGCGACAGACTCGGACGATTTGTGTTTCGAATCGATCCGGATCATCGAATCAAATTGCCTAGCCCTAGAGGTGACTGTAGATACGGGCTTTAGAATGGCTCTAACGCATTTCCTGCGTGTCGTAAGTGGCGACTAAAAGAAAGCGAAGAAGGTAGATGGTATAGTATTACCATTGCCCAGGGCAAAAACCACTCACTACACTTTACCATGTCGGTTCAAATCCGTTTGGGATGTTTCCATTTTAGAGTGCAGTTGCTGGTACCGCACGTCTTAGTAGCTTTAAGACCACAATACACGTGAAGTTGCCTTACCTATGCGTTGCATTTCGTTTCGGGTAAAAAAATAAAAACGGCAATAACGGCATTGCTTTAAGTTAACCGTGTTAACATGCGTACAAAGCACAAACGCAAAAAAGAAACAAACACTCTGCGGTAGCTTTCAAAGCAAACCGTTCTGTTTCATTGGAAAACGTAGGAAAATGCATGCAGAGCATTGCGCTTGCGTAAAACGCGAGGGTAAAATAGAACAAACCAAGAAAAAACGCAACCTACCCAAACGTGTAGTGCGACCTTTTGCTTTTAAGTGGCCGTTAGTTGGTTCCTTTCGGGCACTGCTTCCCACCTTGTTTAGAGTGAATTTTAATAAAAAGGCTACACTGTAACAAAAGTACAGTAAATTTACTAGTTATTTGCAGTAGTTGGAGAGACAGATGAGCTGGGGGTAAGTAGGCCAAGTAAAGTGTATTAAGGTGGGGGACAGATATAAAAGAGTGAGGTGGATTGGAGGTTAGTATAACGAATAACAGTGCCTCTTTTACAGCCACTGCCTGGAGTGGATCACCTAGACCATGTGACCCGCCGGGTCACGAACCCAAGATCTTTAACCCGCGACGCCAACATGTTTAACCACTAGGCCATCACGCCTGCATGACGCCGGATGTGTAATTTCACACGATTATAAAAGTGAACATGTCAGGTAAAGTGATACTGGTTGGAGGTAGGTCAGGTAAAGGAGTGAGAGCAGATCTGTAGGATTGGTATGGGAAAACGGCCAGGAGTAGGTTTGCGAAATTTCGTGAATTTGGTGGGAGGTAATTTACCGTCGACGATTTTGGCAAAAAACGAATTGACGAAAATTTTCGTGAAATTTGGCAATTTTCGGGAACTATCAATAAATTTTTAATCGTATGTAGATGAAGACCAATAGGGCTTATTTTTCTGTATTGTCGCTGTGGCCTGGCATTCAATATTATAAAACGAATATGCATCCTGAACTCATAATATTTTGTTCCGTGTACAATATACATTGAAATGATAATACAGTAATAACTGATAGATGATAAATATACCACAAAGTTAGAAATTAGAACTTAAGATTGTATTCAAGCATATTTGGAGGGTTCACATCTACTCTGATGAGCTGATGACAACTCCATCGCTTACTTCATTGATATCAGCTCGAGTTGATTAGCCATTTGCCTGTTAGTTTGTGATTAGGGCAGGGCAAAACAGAATAATTTGGAAATCGAATTGTATTCGGATATTTATTTCGAATCGGATCGAATCTCCAATTTCGTATTAAAACAAATACGCCATTTTTACTATTACAAATTGTCTTATTTATGAAAATCTACGAATTTATAGTTGTGAATTACTAATACTAACATAAAGAGACATGAAGGGAAGGTAATGAAGGAATTTCAATTCACACTCCATGCCAAAGCAGAAAAAGTTTCATATTTGAACGACAGAATGCAATTTTGCATTTTGTCGTTGTAAATTAAGATTTGTTACATTTAGCAAGCTTTTGTTCTTATGAACGATTCACGTTGAATTCGAATAATTTGTGCTTCGAATCGATTCGAATTACCGAATCAAATTGCCCAGCCCTACTTGTGGTAATATTATCATGCACTTGTCCAACTTGGCCAACTATGTATGGCTTGTAACTTACAATTGCTGTCTAATAATGAGGGTTAATTATATAGGGGGGTAAATTGTAAAGATGGTTTACACCGTAGGTTTAGTGGTGGTCCTGAATTAGCGCGCCGGACTCGTCGGGACACGAACCCGAGACATTCAACCTGCGATGCCATCATGTTAACCACTAGGCCGATTAGTTAGTTAGAATAGACGCATGTGCAAAAGGGGTCCGATTTGTTTCCCCTAGCCTGATTATTTTCCCCTTGAAAGTCTTTCACATCACACTGACATGTTTGTATTTTTTTTTCATTTCGCAGTAAAATTTTGAGTATGTTTTTTTATATATATATATTCAATTTGGAATGATTTTTAATCATTTCTTGTAATAGAAAACGAGCGAGACATATTTTGAAATGGAATTTACTACAGAGAAAGTTTGAACCTACGTTTGCCAGCGATCACTGACATGGCAAAGTAAAAAGAAAATCCAACAACTGTTCAACAATGCATGTCTTACATAACCGCTGTCTGTGGTCAATAACAACACGATGTACTTCTGCTAAAGGAAATCCGGGACATCGTTTAATGAACTTTAAAACGTTCTTTTTTGTTTACTTGTGTCTTCGGATCCGTATGTGGCTGCTGAAACAAGAATACTTGAATAAGATAGAATCAAAGTTAAGAACAGAGATAGTGTGATCTCTTTTCACAAAAATTAAAAGTATATTTGTAAGCTTTTGTTAGGTCATAGTTTAACTTCTTCAGACAAAACAAGATATATGACTACAAAATTTCAAGTTATTGGTCTGAGGGTCGTGGACTAACTACTTATCCTCCTCTGTGCCTTTGTGTTTGCGGATTCGTATGTAGTACATGCAGGGATACAGTAGCAAGAGTAACTGTGACTAACTAGAGGGGTTCTAAGTCTTGCTTCACGCTTAAACAAATTTATTTCTGTAACGTTTCGTCTGACCAAAGACAAGCATTTTAAACAGGTCAAGTATATTTATAAGCGAGTAGGCTTGGCCAAAACCAGCATGTATATTTTTTCCAATGACATTTAAACTATTAGCTTGCAAGTAAGCTAAGTAGAATCTCCTTTCCGCGTAATTACATGTATATTTGTAAGCTTTCGTTATGCCAAACTTCTTCTTTGTAAAGAAAGCAAAGGTGATTAACATCCCTTTTCAGTTAGCACCAAGTGTAAACAAATACGGATCAAGGCTAACAACACAAAATGCGATGTAAAAACAGCGTTAACTCGAAACTAGGGCTGGGAAATTCAATTCGGTGCTTCGAAGTACATAATATTTGAATCAATTGTGAATCGGTCATAGTAACAAAAGCATGCTAAATGAAGTGCATTTTTTTCCATTTCTAACGACAAAATGCAATCGCTTTTGGTCAGATTTAAGACACCGTTAAGTCGAGACTAGGGCTGGGCAATTCGATTCGGTGATTCGAAGTACAGATTATTCGAATCAATTGTGAATCGGTTATAGGAACAAAAGCATGCTAAATACAGTGCATTTTTCCAATTCTAACGGCAAAACACAATCGATTATGGTCAAATTTGACCAAAATCGATTGTATTTTGTCGTTAAAATGAAAATACATCGCTTCGGATAACACAGAATGGATTCACACTAATATTGAAGCAATTAGAATTTCCGAAACTAAATATTTTTAGATCCGTATAATTTGCTTTATTATTTTTTATTTTATGAAATAATATCTTATTTTGCTTAAAGAAGTTTGGCTATGACCTAACCAAATTTCAGAAATACACATAAAATTTTGTGAAAGAGATCATGATTTTTTTTCCTTTCTACCACTGTTTAATCACCTTTTGAGACGTTCAGCGATACCTGCCCCAAACCCCCATACCTACACGGTTGGAATTTAAAATGAAAATGTATAAAATGTGTAGAAATCGTCGTAGCTTCAGTATCTGAAGTGCCTTCAAGCTTTTTTGCTTTACTTGGATTCGTATGCACTGTTGCACTCTGAATGTTCTCTCAAAATTTAGTGCGGTGTTATTTCGCGATGGCAAAGTCTGGGCTATTAGTTGACATGGCGGGTTCAACGATAAGATGTACTGAGCGCAACATGTGAAAGCGAAAACGATGTATTCTGCCAACGTTTCGTTCTTCTAAAATTTCGTGAAAGGTATCATGTTTTTTTTCTATTCTACCACAATTCAAAATTAAAACGGATAGCACATGTATAAAATGTATGGAAATCGTCGAGCAATACCTTCCCCAAAGCCCCGTAACTACGCGGTTGAAATTTAAAATGAAAACGGATAGAACATGTATAAAATGTATTGAAATCGTCGAGCAATACCTTCCCCGAAGCCCCATAACTACGCGGTTGAAATTCAAAATGAAAACGGATAGAACATGTATAAAATGTATGAAAATCGTCGAGCAATACCTTCCCCGAAGCCCCAAAACTACGCGGTTGAAATTTAAAATGAAAACGGATGGAACACGTATAAAATGCATCGAAATCGTCGAGCAATACCTTCCCCGAAGCCCCATAACTACGCGGTTGAAATTTAAAATGAAAACGGATAGAACACATATAAAATGTATGGAAATCGTCGAGCAATACCTTCCCCGAAGCCCCATAACTACGCGGTCGAAGTTTAAAATGAAAACGGATAGAACACGTATAAAACGTATGGAAATCGTCGAAGCTTCTTCAGGAGTCTGAAGTGCCTTCAAGCTTTATTGTTTTTCTTAGATTTGTACGCACTGCTGCACTCTGAACGTTCTCTCAAATTTAGTGCAGTATTATTTCGCGTTATTGCAGCCCAGTCTAGGCTATTGGTTACATGGCGGGTTGAGTGATAAAATGTATTAAGCATAACCCGTGAAAGCAAAATCGATGTATTCTGCCGACGTTTCGTCGTCTAAAATTTTGTGGGAGAGATCATGTTTTTTTCCTTTCTACCACTGCGTAATCACCTTTTGAGACGTTCAGCAATACCTTCCCCAAACCTCCATACCTAAGCGGTTGAAATTTTAAATGAAAATGTATGAAATCGTCGTAGCTTCTTGTTTGTTTTTCTCGGATTTGTACGCACTGCTGCACTCTTTACATTCTCTCAAATTTAGTGCGGTGTTACTTCGCGTTATTGCAGCCCAGTCTAGGCTATTGATTACATGGCGGGTTGAGTGATAAAATGTATTAAGCATAACACGTGAAAGTCTGCCACGTTTCGTTCTTCTAATATTTTGTGAGAGAGAGATCATGTTTTTACCCCTTTCCACCACTGCCCAATCACCTTTTGAGACGTTCAGGAATACCTTCCCCAAACCCCCATACCTACGCGGTTGAAATTTTGAATGAAAATGTATGAAATCGTCGTAGCTCCTTGTTTGTTTTTCTCGGATTTGTACGCACTGCTGCACTCTTTACATTCTCTCAAATTTAGCGCTGTGTTATTACGCGATGGCCAAGTCTGGGCTACTGGTTAACATGAAGGGTTGAATGATAAAATGTATTAAGCAGAACACGTGAAAGCAAAAACGATGTAGTCTGCCGACGATTCGTTTTTCTATTCAGAAAAGCTTTATCATGGCATATGTGGTTTAATATCTCGAGTCCCGCTGAGTTGGACTTATTATTCCACGCTTATATTTCAACACAGGGGAATAAATTAAGTAAATTCGGTCGAAACAGTAAAGCTCATCGCTGAAAGCGAAATCTGACACAGAATAGACATATTTATTTTGATTTCTTCAAATGCGAGACAAACACACTAAAATAAATTGATGAACAAATACTGAATACATATGAAGAAAATCTTGAAAGCGATTAAAAAAAATAAAAATTAAAACGTTCGGGACACAATCGCTCACCATCACACAAACAAACAAGGCTGAAAAGTAAAACACAAAGTTAAAACGACTGACTTCGACGGGTCGGGCGTTTCTTCGTTTGATCATCGCATATTGCGAAACATTTCAGGCATCGAAATAAAACATAACTGCGAACCATTATTTCCTACATGAAAATGAACAAAACAGTCGGCCGGACTTCTAAACGTGAATGCGCTATAAATTGGAATAACGTTTCTAGTTCAGCATTGTCCAGAGTCATAGTATTTAAGTACAACTTATATCGACGCTATTGGTCTGGGGCACGTGGACTAACTACTCAACTTTCCTCTGTGCCTTTGTGTTTGCGGATCCGTATGCAGTACATAAATGAACTTTGTTTCACAGTATGCAATTAACATGGTCTAGGGGACGTGGACTAACTACATATCTTTCCTCTTTGTGTTTGCGGATCCGTACGCAGTACACAAAATGAACTTTATTTTACATTAGGAAATTAACAATGTTTACAATTATATCTGGCTACGAGATTTATCTTGCGTCTTGCTATTTCATCCAGTGTGGAACCGGTAAGGTTATCGAGCATCGTACCAAGGCTATGGTTTACAGTGCCTCGTCAAAGGGCACCACGCATGTATTGCTCTTTGAAGGTTTTTTCATTTATCGGTCTTGACCATAGTTTGGCGGGGTTTGAACACGCGTCATTCATTAGATATTACGTTCGGCAGCTATCGTCGCTTAACTGTGTCTAACTAGAGAGGTTCAAAGTCTGGCTTCACACACAAATTTATTTCTGTTTAAGTTTCGTAACAAGCATTTTAAAAATGACAGTGCGAAGTGTGAAGAAAGACCCATATTGATATTTGAGTTTTTCCGTGGTATTTAGGCTAAATCTCCAAAATTTTCTTGCTCGTTCTGTTACAAAGTACGCACGAAAAGTGACAATTTCCGTTGAAACAATCATTCCAGGAAGGCAAGAGAACCGTCCAGCTTTTAAAATCAACTGCCAAACATATATAATTCGTTGCGTAGTGGAGGTCATAAAATACTCATTTAAACGTTTCCTATAATACACCCATAGGTTTAAACCATGACCCACAAGCATCAACGTTGTTTTATCGCAAGCATGCACCAAAGCGTGGTAAATTTGAAAAAGGCCGAAGGCGATATCTATGTGCCCACAAGTTTTGACATCAGCACCGCCAGACGATACCCATTGCGTTGACTCATCGTCAACGGGTTGTTATTTATTAACAAGACATAGCGCGAACTGGTCAAGCATAAACAACCGGGGAATTGTACACATAAAGCGTGTCGAATAGAGGCAAAGAACACGCAGGCACATTCGTTTTACCGTCTCACGAAGTAAATCCCACCCTTTGCTACCATCTAACGAATAAATTTAAAGACTTTACGCTTGGCTGAGCAATTTTGATCTTTACTGCCCTCTGACGGATTTGACTCGATTGCCTACTAGCGGTCATAATTTTGACCGTTCCGCATGATTGAACATATTTATCTTCTTTAGCGCCCACTCGCGATGCAATTTTATTACTCATTTTGCACTCGTTTGCACGCCGTTCCGTATTTGATCTTGTTATGCAAACAAACTGGGCTGAGTTAACAGTACATTCAGTTATAGCTATGACATGTTTATTTAGTACAGTTTCAACGTTGTAGAATTCACAGAGGACAAAATGTCGTCAAGGAATCCTGGAATCGAGTTGGGTAAGTTCTATTTCTGACAATTTGAGCCACAAACACTGAACACACTGGCAAGCACTGAATTGTTATGAACTTTCAAATTGTTTTAATTTAACTTGATTTGACTTCTTTCGGTCTGTGATTTGCAATTGTTGTTTGGGCCGTTATCTGGCTGTCGGGTACTCGAATTCTAGGGTCTCATGAAGTTTAGTACCATATATCCGATTATCATAAAAATTTCCCATGTTCAGTGTTGGAAACGACTCATCCTAACCCGGGAGACAATGCCAGATGCTTGCAGCATTGGCGCCCGCCAGTTAGGATGATAATATTCTGCCAGTTTTTATTTTGATGACATTCGGGAATATGGTACTAAACTTCGCTAGACTCTTGTTTCTCAGGTTAGGATGAGTCGCTTGCAACATGGGAAATTTTTATGATAATCGGATATATGGTACTAAACTTCATGGGACCCAAGTTTAGTACCGTTACCATGTTCCAGAATATCATCAATATAAAAACTGGCAGAATATTCTCATCCTAACTAGGGGGTGCCAATGATGCAAGCATCTCGCATTGTATCCCGGGTTAGGATAAGTCTCTTACAATCTTGGAAATTTTTATATTAATCGGATATATGATACTGCTGCTAAAGTTCATGAGACCCGAAATCTGCTGCAAATCAGAAATCACGCTGCTACGTTCCAATTTGCTTGTCACACCTGAGATCTTATAGAAAAAATGTTCAGACCGGCTTGTAGGCTATCATGCATTGCTGATTGATAGTCGTGGCAAAAGCCCGTAATATACCTTTCTTGGAGCAGGATTGAATGTCAAACACGCACATAGCACAATATATGAATTTATTTATAGTTGGTCTGTTGGTGGGATGAATCTTTATCTTGTTTGATAACTTTTGGTGGTTATTGATAAACACATTTTTATTACAAATTTACGACTTGTATAAATTGATATATCCAAAAATGCAATTTAATACTTTAATCAAAACTACTTTTAGACCTGGATTGGGTTCAGAGAACCGTCGTAAATCTTCCAGCTGTCAACAGAAGAGCAGAAACGTTACCAAAGAAAAGGACGGTGAAAAAAGCATGGCAGGTATTCTCATTTTGTATAATCATTGGCCAAAGACTGGGTGACAAATTCCTATTATCTTTCAGTGACTTAAAAACTCCCAAGTCCTTTTTTCGAATGCTTCTAAGGGATTTTGAATTAATAACAGCTGCTATAAGAATTTAAGTTATTGTCATAAGGAATATCGATAGTTATGATTATATTTTGTCAACATAGGAGAGCCGAGAATACAGCTTAACCTCATGACGAACTACGACATCTCGCGCAGATACCAGTTCAGAATTGGGTGAAGGTTTTTTGATTGTCGTATTTCTCATTTTGCTGTGCATGGACCTGGTTGGTGGAGGTAACCGTAAGCAGCGCTTACATGAACCACCGCACACCGTCATCATCCCTCACGGGATTCGAATCTTCGTCATGGCGATCAGAGATGCGTGACTTGGAGCGTATTCCCAATGCTTTACTGATTGAGCTAAACGGGCAATATATGTAGTGTAGTCAAGAAGTATTCCCAATGCTTTGAAGATTGAGCCAACCGGCCACCCTAAAGAGGACATTGATATACACTTCTACTTAGAAAGATCATTCTAAGATATACTGGAAAACAGACGATGAATTATTGAGATATTCTAAATAAAGCCAACATGGAAAACTGTATAGTATATGATAAATGTCTAATCCTATCTGCTTGGAAAGATTGTCTGATGCGGGAAACATGCTTGTCCTCCTTATTCACTAATATTAGTAATAGTGTGAGAGAGTTAGTATTTCCTCATTTTTCACATGAAATATTCCTACTATTGGTCTGGTGGGCGTGGACTAACTACTTATCCTTCCTCTGTGCCTTTGTGTTTGCGGATCCGTATGCAGTACATGCAATGATACAGTAGCAAGAGCAATTATGACTAACTTGAGAGGTTCAAAGTCTTGCTGCACACTTACACAAATTTATTTCTGTAACGTTTCGTTTCGTCTGACCAAAGTCAGCCTTCTTCAGACAAGCATTTTAAAAATGCCTGTCTGAAGAAGTCTGACTTTGAATAAAATATATCTATTGCATATTTCAGGCAGCTTGGTTATTACGCGCAACGACTTGTATTGATTTGACAACTTTATCTGGCGACGATACTTTCTCCAACGTACAACGGCTCTGCTATAAAGCTCAACATCCGATCAGAGATGACTTGATCGAAGCTTTAGACATGAAAGATGCTGGTAATATAATGATTAATGAAGCAAAATTATTTTTTTTCTACGTTTGCCTAAACAAGTCCTGAAACAGCACCCAAAAGAAGCCAAATAACATCTATTCGAACTTTCTGAGTTGGCATGATGGACTGACTAGTAGTTAAACATGTTGGCATCGCAGGTTGAAGATCTCGAGTTAGAGTCCTGGCGAGTCTCGCTCATTTATTGAGTAGGCTAAGCCGAACAGGAGAAAAAAAATCATATCTTTTAAGCAATTGTCACCTTGTCCGTCTATAGGTGGCCGCTGTTATAGGGCCTTGGAAAAACTGCAAAGAGCTGATACAACTTGTGGTATCAGCAACTGCACTTTAAGCCAGAAATATCCCGCATGAAACTGAACCACAATGGTTAAGTGCAGTGAGTAGGATTTCCTGAGCGAAAAGAGCAGAGTCCTAATGGCCATGCTAATGATTCCTGCATATATCTCTGGCTCTCCCAAACACGCTGGACACATGTTACTGGGTTGAAATCATTTTGATAGGATTTCCATGATGTATATATTGTATATTAAATTATATCTCAATTATCAAACCCTGTAGGCATGGTTTTTGAATTATTATCTTTATATGTTAGAGCCCAACCGATATTGTTTTTTGCAAGCGATACCGATATTTTGACATTTTCGACCACCGATAACCTATATTTCATCTTACGTTTCTATCCTTTTGTTATGCGTTACAAGGCAATTTAAAGTTTCATCTTGTGTACCCGTAATATGAACGCGAAAAATATTGCGCAATTTTACCTTTGAACAAGAAACGTGTCATTTTGAAAGAATCGTGATGGCCTAGTGGTTAAGCATGTTGGCATCGCAGGTAGAGGATCTCGAGTCCGAGTCTCTGCGAGTCTGGCTCGTTAATTCATGCCCACCACTCAACCCAGGGTGTGATACCTCGGGTAGGGTAAACCGAACAGGAAAGGATCACATCTTTCACCTCCAAATCTAACCTTGTCCGTCTATGGGTGGCTGTTAGTGTAGGGCCTCGGGCAGGGTGATCCACTTCAAGAAGTGGCTATAGAAAAAAAATTGAGCATGTCCATAAGTGTCATTTCAGTTGGCCAGTATTATCGGCCGCTTCTGTGATTGGCTGATATATCAGTAAACAGCAAATTCAAGCCAATTTATCGATATATTGGTCGTACTCTACCTTATCTATTTTCTGAGTGTCGTAAGATACATTACAAAGATTTTTTTGCATCGTTTTACCCTCATCCACGTCATGTTAAAACCACTCGCTTCACTTCTTTCCTAGCAATTGAAAATTTTTTTTACTTGTTTTCCCTTTGAGTGCGAAGACATTTTTCTAAATTCATTCTGAAGGCCAGAAGCAACACGTTAAGAAACTGACTAGCGGTCACTTTGTAACTAGGCCTGGGCACTTTGATTCGAATCGATTCGAAGCACAGATTATTTGAACCTGTCGTGAATCGGTCATTGAAACGAAAACTTGCTGAATAAAGTGGATTTTTCATCTTTAACGACAAATGCAGTCGATTTTTGTCAAATTTGATCAAAATCGATTGCATTTTGTCGTAAAAAATTGAAAATTTTTGCTCTTAGACGCGTAGTGTAATTAAAATATGTTATTCCAATTCTGTTTATACTAATATTTGCAGTTCGTACCTATAAATTTCTTAATTATCACAGTGAAGACAATAATAGTGATGTTTAAAATTGGATATTTGTTATTTTTATGGAATTAGTGATGTTTAAAATTGGATATATGTTATTTTTATGGAGTTAGTGATTTGATCAGATTCGAAAAAATTATTCAAATTCCAAATTATTCGGTTTTGCCTAGCCCTATCTGTAATGCAAATAGCTGAACTATAATTTCATTTTGGCTTTGGACATATAGGTTATTCTGTTCATATTAGCGTTTACTCCAAGCCTTGTTAGAACATATGTTTTCATATTTATAGG
Organism: Styela plicata; assembly: GCA_963675895.2. Lineage (NCBI taxonomy): Eukaryota > Metazoa > Chordata > Ascidiacea > Stolidobranchia > Styelidae > Styela > Styela plicata. Next base: position 20,061,624 of record OZ023142.1, on the reverse strand, counting down.
TATTACTGTAGGTGCAGTGTGCGTCTACCCAGCCAGAGTCAAGGAAGCCGTTCAATATTTGAAAGCTGCAGGAATAAATAATATACCAGTAGCATCGGGTTTGTTTCATTGTATACTTTTTTGTATCGAAATGCGCTCAGAGAAGGCTGCACGAGACATAATAGATATGAAAGTCTCAGTCTGAAACCACTAGCGTGCAGAGACCCACATAAATGCAGGAATGAAGGAAGATTAGGATAGGATAGGATTTCACCTTTATCCTGCGGGAGGGGAAAGCCGAGAATACAGCTTAATCATATGGCGAACCACGACCTCTCGTGCTGCAGACACCACTTACAAATCGGGGGTGGAGGTTTTTGGCTTAACATTTTTACTCATTTTTCCTGTGCTTGAACATGTTGGTGGTGGAAGCCGTAAGCAGCGCTTACGTGAACCACCATGCATCTGCCCAGCAGGCCTCTCACATATAATCATTCTCCAATGGGATTCGAACCCAGGACGTTAGTGATGCATAGCTCGAGGTGTTTTCCAAACGCTTCACCAATTGAGCTAAACGGGCATCCTTCATCCCTAAAAGTTATTTATGGACATAAGTTTTGAAATTCATTTAGGTCTATACAATCAGGAAACTGATGTCAAGATAATAAATTCCAAAGTTGAAAAGTTCAAGATTATATATATAACGGTGTATGTGAGATAATGAGTTCCATTTTTTAGAATGGTGATTTGAAAAATTAAAATAATCTTAAAAATTAATAGTTTTGATTATCAGAAATCACTAAACTTAATTTCATTGGCTGAATTAAACTTTGAACTTATCATGATTCATGCCGAATTTCTCATCGTAATATTTGAGACAATTCTAGATTAGTTACAAATTTACTGCGAAACAGTTCAGATGTATAATCTCTAGGATTGAATATTTTAATTATCAAAAACATACACACAGGCACTGAATTATCTGAATAAAATTTCAAATTACCCAAAATTTTTTGATGTCAATATCCAGTGATTTATATATGTATTTAACCATCTTAGTTGCAACTGGGTTTCCTGCTGGTCAAACACCATTAGAAACCAAACTGATAGAGATCCAAAGAGCGGTGGAATCAGGAGCCACTGAGATTGATATTGTAATTTCAAGAACTAAGGCATTGCATGGAGATTGGAAAGGTAGGTTGCGGTTTGGTAAATGATAATTGCACCTCGACTGTATAGTGTCAACCAGCATAATGGAAGTCTTCCTGTATAAATGACAAAATAGTTACCCAAGAGGGCGAACCAACAAACGGCCACTTAAAAGCTGAGAGCTACTAAGAGATGTGGTACCAGCAATTGCACTTTAATACGGAAAACATCCCAAATGGAACTGAACCACCATGGTAAAGTGCAGTGAGTGGTATCTGCCATGGGCAATGGTAAAACCATTTACCACTTCTTTGCTTCCTTTTAGTCGCCTTTTACGACGCGCAGGAAATACGTTAGGACTATCCTAAACCCGTACCTAAAGGGCCAGAATGAAAAACCAGCCGAGTTTTCCAGTGCAGTGGAATGTCCTCTTGCATATAATCACTACTACTGGAACTGAATCAGAGTCTTATGCTCTGAATGATTAGATGATGTTGCTTGAAGCGTATTTCTTGCACTTTTTTAACACTTCTCTATTGAAAATACCCTATATCAGTGGTTTTCAACCTTTTATGTTTGTGGACCAGTAAATTTTCAAAAATAATTTTGGGGACCGGTTGACTTTCAAAATCAACCCAAAATGTAATTACGATAAAAACTATGCAATGCAAAAGCAAAGAAGTATGAAAACTTCAATTTAATGAGAAGTTTTCTGTTGTCTGTTTGATACCATAAGTGTTAAACGCGGTTCTAATGAGGTTTCTGCAAGGCGAAGTAGAGCGTTGACTGCCATACGATTTCTCTGTTTGGTCTTGATGATCCATAACAACATTGCATGATCGTTCAAGCGATGTTGTAAATTTGAAGCAACAGGGCTAGTTTCTTCCTCTGTGATCACCAGTAACTCACCACTAACTGAAGCAGTACGGCTAGTCCTTCCTCTGTCTTCACCAGTACCGCTAACTTGATTTTCACTGTTAGTTTTCTTTTGAAAGAACTTGATAATACTAGTTTGCTTGACTCCATTTTACTATCAAAGTTTTTTGCTAAATTTTGCGCTTTTAAACATTTTGGCACCATACTTACAGCATTGTGACTTACGGCAGAGTACAAAGTAGACTGTGAACTTTGTCTTACATCACAATACTGCAAATTACAGAACGTGCGAAATTCTAAATCAGTTTAAAATTGGATGTTTCATTTCTTTAATCAATGGACAAGCCTTCAACATATTGCATTTTGCAATTGAGATAAAAAATTGTAATATGTTTGTCGGACCGGGAGGAAAGTTGACGCGGTCCGGCGGTTGAGAACCACTGCCCTATATTTTATATTTATTTACATTCACTTGAACTACTTCGAGTGAGTTTAAATAAATATATTATGCAGGGTATTTTCATACAGTGAATATATTCATATATACCCATAATTTTTATTCATTTTATTAAAATTACCTAATTATTTCCTTTTTTTCATTCCCAGAAATCTACAATGAAGTGAAAGCCTGCAAGAAAACATGTGGGGAGGGAGTCCACATGAAAACTATACTTGGCACAGGAGATCTAGGAACGATGACCAACGTTTATAAAGCTAGTCTTGTTTCCATGATGGCAGGTTGGTGTTTAGATCTTTTTATTTTTTTTTATTGAAATTCACTCTGAGCAAGGCTTGAAGCAGAGTCTAACAGGAACTAACTAGCGGCCACTTAATAGCAAAAAGCTACTAAAAGATGAAGAACCAGCAACTGCACTTTAAGTGGAAAACATTCCAAACAGAACTGAACCACTATGGTAAAGTGCAGTGAGTGGTATCTCCCCTGGGTGATGGTAGAACCATCTACCACTTCTTTGCTTCCTTTTAGTCGTCTCTCATGACACAGAGGATACACGTTAGGACTATTCTAACGCCCGTACCTACAGAGCAAGCGAGGCCGAAATCTGAATCTAAAAGTAGCTGACTAACGACCCTTTTTCACAAAAACTCTACAGAATGTGCTGTTAACTATCATTAACTAGAAGTTTATCATTCTAATACTGTTTCTATCCCATTTCATCTTTCTCCTGTCTCCCACTTCTTATATGACCAATCACTGCACAATATGATGGTGTTGCATTGTGGGTGTGATCATTCATGCATCACCAATGATATATATATCCTTTTTTTTTTATTTTTTTCCTAGGTTTTTATTTTTTGCTGTGGCCTGTCCGTGAACCTACCAGAGGGCTTATAGCCAACAACCGTTAGGCTCGGACCTTTGTGGTGACTATATATCTGTTCTATGTTACAGCTACCCGAGAAGTGCCTTGCTGAAGGGCACACTGAAGGGCACACCGTGATGAAACGGTCAAGCATCGAACCATCGGCCTCCCGGACAATACGATCGCGCTTAACCGACTGAGCCACTGAGCCGGGCACCCATGATATATATCCTGCCATGCTGGTCTGTGAATGTCTCCAGTATTTTATGTTGTGGTAGTCAATGCTGATCTGTTGAAGTTGTGTCTTTTGTATTTTGGAACTTTGTTGATTCTGCCTGATAAAATCTTTATACTTATCAATGAAAATGTGCCAGCTACTGCGCTTTGAATGGAAATAATTTCCAAATGGTTAGAACTGAAAGGTTAATCTTGTAGGTACAGGCTTTAGAATGGTCCTTTTGTATTTCCTGCATGTCGTACGAAGTGACTAAAAAGGAAACAAGTGAGTGGTAGATGAGTTTACCATCGCCCAGGGCAGATACCACTAACTGCTCTTTATCATAGTAATTCAGTTTTGTACGTGATGTTTTCCACTTAGAGTTCAACTGCCGGTACCATATCTTGTAGTAGCTCTTTGTGATTAAGTGGCCGTTAATTGGATCCTTCTAGGCATTCCTTTCAGCCTTTTTTGAGTGGATTTTAATGAAAAAAATAACATAGTGCAGTGAGTGGCTGAAGAGGAAATTTGCGTACAACTCGATCTTGATACATATGGATCACTCCTACCGGGGGTTTAAAAAATCTTTCTGTGCCAGATGAGACGTTGTTAATAAAAAAATTTAAAGCAGATTTCAATCATGATTGTTTAAGACGAAGCTATTATTTCACAATACTTCACTGTACCCTCAAAAGGCCCGATGGATACATGTTAATCCTTCGGGTGTCTGACACAGTTGGTTTTTTTTTTTGAGTGACCAAAAAATCATCAAAACAGTATTGATTTTGAATCTTTTTGTATTTTGGTTGCTATAGGACTAGCAGAAAGAGGCAATAGAAACTTGTTAACGGGAGATATTATGAATTGTTGCCTATTTGCCAAATTTTATTTTGATTCATTCCATTTTTTGGTGTCCGATTAGCAGAGCAGCTGGCTTTCCGCTAGTCTGGCCCCAGTTTTTTTTTTTTTTCTATAGCCACTTCTTTTGGAGTAGATCACCCTGCCCAAGGCCCTGTACTAGTGGCCACTTATAGACGGACATGGTTAGAATTGGGGAAAGATATGATCTTTTCCTGTTCGACTTAGCATACCCAAGTTATTACACCCTGATTTGAGTGGTGGGCATGGATTAACAAGCTGGACTTGAACCCAAGATCTTCAACCTTGTGATGCCAACGGGGAAGAGCCTGTACCTTTCAGTTGCTGCTTTTAGTGTATTTCAATAAAAAAATACCAATCTCTATGATTTAGCATTCATCTTATTTTCTGCATTTTCGATTTCAGGTTCAGATTTCATCAAGACATCCACAGGTAAAGAAGGAGTGAACGCAACATTACCCGTGGGATTAGTCATGGTTAGAGCTATCAGAGAATATTATCAAAAAACTGGATATAAGGTATGTGCAATGATTTGATATTTCGATATCAGGAATGGGATTTGAATATAGCTAAGTTCGGATGCGATCTCAAGTGCTATTTTTTTTATTGAAATTTACTCTGACCAAGGCCAGGAGCAGTGCCTAAAAGGAGCCAACTAACGACCACTTAATAGCACATAGAGCTACTAAAAGATGTAATACCAGCAACTGCACGCTAAATGGAAAACACCCCTAACGAAACTGAACCACCACGGTAAAGTGCAGTGAGTGGTATCTGCCCCTGTTTCCAGTATATCGTAGAGATGAAACTGAGTGCTGGACGGCTACATCGTCCACAGCAGTGACAGTTACTGCTCTTTATTATACCTGTTCAGTCTTCTTTAGGATGTTGTCCGCTTAGAGAGCAGTTGCTGGTATCTTACTACCTGACATGGTTAGTAGACCCGCCAATAACTAGCGGACAAGGAAGGCATTCTGCCACACCATATCTCAGCCCCCTTAAAAGATAGAAAAATTTTAATTATAGATTTGGATTCAGCATCCCCAATAACATCTAATGTGAAGTCTTTTTAATTTCTGAAAGTAAAAACTTAGCTCAATTAGTGATTAATATTGGTCTTACGGTGATCCGTTTGAGCGAAATACAGCCCATTTTTTGCTCTATATGGCATTTTTCAAAAAGTGATAAAACAGAAACCGTTAGGGTTTGGGGGTATAGTTGGTCTTTTTGAAGTCCGGATATATAGGGGAATCAACCCTGAAAAATAATCAGAATTTAAAGAGGGTCGGTTTTTGGGCGGTTCAATTGCCATGGAGTGCCAATTAAATCGCTGGGAATACACTTCAGGCTATCTATCGATAAAATCTTGGATTTGAATCCTGTGAGGAATGATTATATGCAAGAGGTCTGCTTCGCCGTCGCACAATGGTTCGCGTAAGCGCTGTTTACGGCTTCCTCCACCAATGCGTTGAAAAAATGAGAAAACATGTTAAGCCAAAAATCTTTACCCCTGATTCGCAACTGGTGTCTGCGCGAGAGGTCATGTTCGCCATATGGTTAATCCAAATTCTTGGCTTTCCTCTCACACAGAATTAAAATGAAATTCATAGCTTCTTTTCATCTAAGAGACTGTTCGTTGGTTCCTGTTAAGCAATGCTTCCTGCCTTTCTTGAGAGAACTTTTATAGAAATTGATCAAAAGTTAAGCGCGTAAGATGTATTTTCGTTTCAGGTTGGCTTCAAACCAGCAGGTGGTATCCGTAGCGCAAAGGACGCATGTACATGGTTGGCTCTCATGAAAGAAGAACTGGGTGACGAATGGATGAGGAATGACTTGTTCAGGATTGGTGCTTCATCTTTGCTGACTGACATTGAAAGACAGGTTTGTGTTTTTTATAGCAATATTTCACTCTAAGGCAGTGGTTCTCAACATTTTTCTTTTCATGGCCCATTTTCGTTGTGGCTCAATAAATTTTTATGAAAGCAAGAACCTATAAAATATCGCAACGATCGCAGACTGAAAAATCACATTCAGTGTGCATGTAAAGCACGATTTATCGCAAGAATTGCAATTACAGGTCGCATGCATGCTGGGGAATCCCGGTCGCATTCGCAACCCTGTGTGCACCAGGAATAATACTATGTTCCAATCAAGTAAAAAAATCTCAATTCCTCCCCAAGTCATTATTCTTGTAAAATTAAGTGTAGTTGCATAAATGAAACTAAATTCTTCAATAAATCTAGCTTTTTTAAATTGGTCTGTGGCCCACTTTAAAATGTTCCCATAGTCCACTGGTTGTGAACCTCTGCTCTAAGAGAATCTCTGGACCCAGGTGCATAGAATCTTGTTTTCTTCGGGGGTCCATAATTTCCTGGCAATTTTTTTTGTTTGGATGTTTTGTGTCTGAGTAGAGGAGGCCGACATACTGCCTGTCTCACCATTTTGAGGTTTCCAAGCTGCCACTTCTAATTGAAAAGTTGATTGACTTAGGTATTGAGCAGACATGTGCTTTCAGGTCAACCCAAGCCCACCAGTAGGACTGGGCAGTTTGATTCGGTGATTTGAATCGATTCGAAGTACAGATTATTCGAATCTGACGCGAAACGGTCATAGGAAAAAACCTGTTGAATGAAATTTTCCATTTTTAACAACAAAATACAATAATTGATTGTGTTTTGGTATTAAAATGAAAATTTTCGCTCTTGAACTGAGTGTAATTGAGAATACATAGCTTTTAAATCTGCTCAGGCTAATATTTGTATTTCGTAACTGTAAATTTCTTATTTATCATACTGTTATTTTTACAGAATCAGCTATTCAGCCAGATCCGAAAAAAATATATGAATCAGATTCAAATTCTAAATGATTTGGTTTTACTCAGCCCTATTGACAGTGTTATTTTTTTTTCTATTTTTTCTTTTATTCAAATTCACTCTGAGCAAGGCTGGAAGCAGTGCCTGAAAGGAACCGACTAACGGTCACTTAAAAGCAGAGCTACTAAGAGATACATTACCAGCAACTGCACTCTAAATGGACAACATCCCAAGCGGAACTGAACCGCCATGGTAAAGTACAGTAATTTCCAGGAAAAAACTTTTAAGAAGTAGTAGATGGTTTCATCATTGCCCAGGGCAGATACCACTCACTGCAATTCATTATGGCAGTTCAGTTCCGTTTGGGATGTTCTCCGTTTAGAGTACAGTTGCTGGTACTACATCTTTGAGTAGCGCTCTGCTATTAGGTGGTCGTTAGTTAGTTCCTTTAGGCACTGCTTCCGGCCTTGCTCAGAGTGAATTTCAGTAAAAAGAAAATCCATAAGTTCAGATTATCATACGCAACTTCTGCTCTCGTTTCAGATCTACCACTATGTAACTGGAAGATATGCAGCTGCTCATCAACTGCCGATGGCTTGAACCTATAACACAAACAATCCAACCTCTTATATCATATACTTTACTTCAAATATATAAAATAACGAAATTCCTCCACTATGTTACATATTTCCTAATAATTCGTAACAATGTATAATTGAATTGAATCAAAACCCAACTACAAATCCTATTGTCAAAAGAAATTCAGCAAAAGGGCTATTGTCCAATAACTATCCACAACATAAATATCGAAGTTCAAGCAAATAGTTTTATGCAAGAAGCATTTTTCCAAGAATCTCTAAACTTTGGAATTCCTTGCCTTCTTGCTGCTTTCCTGATCGTGTTGATCTACAAGGCTTTAAAACTCGCGTTAATAGACATCTATCAGGGATGGGGGTTCCTTAATTCCTATTCCTGCATTTCATGTAGCTCTTTGCACTTTAGTGGCTTCAGGAGAATTTTCAAGTTTGATTCGTCCCTGTGGCCTTGCTCTGAGCGAATTTCAATAAACAAAATAAAAAAATTTTAGTACTGCAATTTGACCATGTCTTAGTTCTACAATTTGTCATTGACCCCATGCTAGATGTACATATTCCAGACAAGGGTGACAAATTTTTAGTTTTCTTCGGGTGTCCAAAATGGGTAGGCGCGAAAAAGTTCAAAACCATCAACACTGCTATTTCATAGCGGTATTGATGATTTTGAACATTTTTCAATAGGTTGCTCGCAAACCTGCACTCCGAATGCGACATTTAAATCTTCTACCCGCAAATATATCATGGAATATTGACCATTTGGTAAATTTTTTTCTGACGAAAGCATTTTTCCTTGGGCGTCTAAGTAGTAGAATAGCCGCCATTCTGCCAGTCAGTTCCAGACTATGCCTCTGATGAATCCTTCTTATACTTAATCTCAAAAACAAGTCCAGGAAGCTTTACCCTATTAGATCTTTAAGATAGGCACGGGTGCCCGGTTAGCTCAATCGGTAAAGCGTTGGAAATACACTTCGAGCTACGCATCTCAGATTGTCATGACGCAGGTTCGAATCTCCTCAGGAATGATGATTATATGCAAGAGGTCTGCTGGACGCCTCGCCAGTGCACGGTGGTTCACGTAAGCGCTGCTTGCGGCTTCCTCCACCAACCAGGTCCATGCGCAGTGAAATACGATAATCAAAAAACCTTCACCTAGATTCGGAACTGGTATCTGCACGAGAGGTCGTGGTTCGCTATATGGATAAGCTGTATTCTCGGCTTTCCTCTCTCGTAGGATAAAAAAATGATATCCTATCCTCTCGTGACCCATACTTAACAAAAAGTTATACTGACGGAAATTTTCTGATATTCCCTATATATGTTTATATCATGCAATAATATTGAGTGTGGTTCTTGTCGGTTGTGTGGTTTTTAATTCGTTAATAAATAGTAAATCACTGATGCAATAAATGATACACAAATATTTTGTGCTCAGTCTGTTTAGCCTTTTGACAGAAACAACTGACGAGCTAAGTAGCCTCCCCCCCCCCCCTAAATACGCTAGTGAACAGAGATAGTTTTGAATTGGCCAAACGCTCGGAAAATTTGGCCGGTCGTTGTTTTAACCAATCTTGATGTCAAAATCTTGATTGGAATGCTGATTTAGAAATACTCCATGAAATTCTGAGCGCCAAGTATGGGTAACACTGCTAAGACTCTTCAGTCACTACAATGGTCCGGACCCAAGGCACAGAAGTCAAATCTTGGAGGGGGTTTAAAAATTATTTTGGCTTTGTGTTATGGATCAATCAAGAAGTGGTATATGGTTTATATATCGCCCAGGGCAGATACTACTCCCTGCGCTTCACCATGGCGGTTTCAAATTCAGAATGTTTTTCATTTAGAGTTCAGTTGCTGGTTTTACACGCTCTTTTAGAACAAAACAAAAAATATGTTACTGTGCATCAACGGCGTGTTAAAATTTTAGCCAACATTGAAGATATTGCCGCCTAAAATTTTGAAATCTTGGTGGGGAGTTTTGTTCCTACCTCAGATCGAGTTATTACGACTAAAAAATGTATAGACTTTCTATTCTATTGATATTTTGAAAGTCTTCATAAATCAAAAGTCTACTTTTTATTATAAACCGCGTTTATATTGGTTTGCGGAAAACTATTGTCGGGTAAACATAGGTCAATACAAACGATATTTTGTCGTCTGGAATATGAGAGACGTTGAGAAGTTGTTTGACTTCGTGTATCAGTATATTCAACGGATCGTCAATCGGAGAAAAATTCCCTGTAAAATATTCACCAATGCTTGAAAAAAGATTTCTGTATTCATTCAAAGTGTATAAGCGATCGTGCGTGATGCCATTTATCCATTCTTTAGTATTGGTTCGCAGTTGGTCGTAAATTTTGACGTAAAACTCGAAAGCCGCCATCGTGGATGGATGGGCATTGATGCGGCGTAAAAAATCGCGATGAGCTGCAGATAAGGAAACGGTTTTACTTGTGCTGGCTTCCGTTGGAACGTAGGTATATATTGCACAGCATCCTCCTGGTTTTAAAACTCTTTCACATTCTTTTTCAAAAACTTCCATATCAAGCCAGTGTGCAGAGCAAGCGCACGTTATCAAATCGATGCTCTTGTCATCCACCGGCAATATATTATTATGGACTAGCTGGAACGATACATTGCTATTTACATTCAATTTTTTAGCCATGTTTATCTGAGATTCGCTTATATCGATACCAAGTATTGAATCGAATAATGACGAATACATATGAGTGTTCTGTCCACTACCACATCCAACATCGAGCATATTTCCCCATCGTTTTCCACAACCAACAGTCTTTCCTTTATTCAAATATTCTATCACTTTTTCCAAAATGATCCTGGGATATGCCGGACGGCTTTTAACGTATAACTCCGTAAGTTCATCGCCTTCATAACATCTATTGAGTTTGTGTGAAGACATTTTTGATGACTGAAGTTGCAAGAACGTTCAAAGGTGTATCTATCTTTGTTTTTGCGATGTTTGTTCTGCAATAAATTCTTCAGAATACACCTAGTACGAACTTGCTTCAATTCAACTATAATCTATTTTCACCATTTTGAGCTCAAAATTAACGAAAATCTGCTCCTGGTCAGATTTATGTGAAACTCACTACTCATCCTTCTTCGTTATAAAGGGATCTCTATGCTAAGGGCAAAAGTCGCCGAAAACCATTAGATAAAAGGTCGAGCGTCTTTCAACACGCACACTTTTCATCTGACCAGGGTCGGACTTCCTCAGACAAGCATTTTCAACAATGACGAAAACATCAGCTATAACAATAGAAGAGTTCTAGTATGTATGCACAGACTTCCAATAAATATTGACAAAACCATATAACTACATGATCTTGAGCTCCCCGACGCAAAAACTAACACAACAATGCAAACATTAAAAATGAAATTGTTGAAAGAGTTAGTCATACTTGTTCTCTCGGCGTGATTATCGAAGAAAAACTATCTTGGAAAATGCATATTGACTCGTTTTTATCCAAAATCCGGGCTTCTTTTGAAGCTGTTATTAAGATAACGAATCATTTTAACAAGCTATCCCTACTACAACTATACCACTCAATTATTGAAATCCATTATTCATATTCATACTGGGCATCAACGTATATAAATCGTCAAAAGGCTTTTTTGTTGAAATTTACTCTGAGCAAGGCCTTATTAAAAGACACCAACTGAAGGCCACTTCAGAGTAAAAAGTTACTACCGGATGTCATACCAGCAACTGCACTCTAAACGGAAAACATTCCAAAACGAAATGGAACCGTCGGGGTAAAGTGCAGTGAGTAGTATCTGCCCGGGGCGATGGTAATCCATATACCACTTCCTGATTGATCCAATTGATTCCTGATTGATTTTTTAGGATATCATTTTTATCCTGCGGAAAAGAAAAGCCGAGAACATAGCTTAACCATATGGCGAACCACGGCCTCTCGTGCAGATATTAGTTCTGAATCGAGGTGAAGGTTTTTTTATGGATTATCTTATTTCTCATTTTTCCTGTGCATGGACCTGGTTGGTGGAGGAAGTCGTAAGCAGCGCTGACGTGAACCACCATGCACCGGCGAGGCGTCCAGCAGACTTCACGCATATAATCATCATCCCTCACGGGATTCGAATCTGCGTCATGACGATCTGAGATGAGTAGATCGAAGCGAATTCCCAACGCTTTACCGATTGAGCTAACCGGGCACCCCTCTTGAATCGCTTTTCGCAGGGGCAATCGAGAAAGTGTAACTCAGTGCAAGTTGCATGTTTTTTTTTTTTTTTTTTTCATTTCAAAATATTTAGAATCCCAAAATCTTTTTACCACTTTTTCATCCCCAGCTGTGATATGGTGATAATCGCTTTTCTACGCTAGTTTTCCGCTTCAAATTTCAAATAAATCGATATTCTTATACTAGACAGAAACTTTAAACATCGAAATTTTTACAGCCCTGATATTTTTATTGTCATTGTTTGAAATACATGAATGAGGAAGTATGTCCTTGTCCAGATGAAATGTTGCAGAAATATATGTGTGTGGGTAGGAGATTTTGAACCTCTTGTCAAATAAAAATATTGCATATTAGAGATATTTTTCCAGAATTCCACATGTTCCGTAGAATGTACCAATAAGTAAATGAGCTCCGCAGGCGTCCGGAAATGTTGAAATAGATCCGAAAAGCTCTCTTTCAATGGTTAGGTTAAGTAACATAAAATGTATGATTTTTTCTAATAAGCAAAAATACCGTGTTCTCATTCCACAGGAATATAAGTTTAAAGAACCAGATTCGGAACGAACCAAATCCAAATGAAACGAGCCTAGATTATGTGAGAAATCTATGAACATAAAAATTGCAAACTTAATTTTCCACTCTTTTGGCGAGGCCTCTAGAATTGCGTAAACAAATTTTCTCTCACGTAAGGGACGAGAGAAGACAGGCAAAAATTTAATCAAGAGATTTTTCTATCACCCAGAACAAATGCCACTTACTGCACTCCACCTTGGTGGTTTAGTTTTGCATTAAATGTTTCCAACCAATTGTAACTGATTTATCAACTTTGCTGCTTTCAAATCGTTTTAAAATATATTCTTTCATTGGCAATATTGAAAATGATTTATCTTTAATAAAAGACTGCGTGTCATTCTACATAAATCTTTATTCAGAACTTATTTTCTATACAGCACGAAACTTCAGGTGATATGTGTCAGAACTCTGTAATGTAGGTAGAACCATGCAGGAACGAGCTTGAAATATTCCTACCTTATTTCCTGCGTGTCGAAAGATACGACAAAAGGAAAACAAAAAAATGATAAATGGTTTATCATAGCCCAGGTCAGATACCACTCGCTGCACTTCACCATAGCGGTGTAGTTCTGTGTGGAAAGTTTTCCGCTCAGAGTGCAGTTGCCGGCACTTCATCTTGTAGCAGCTCTTTGACAACTGAGGGGCCGTTGGTTCTTTTTAGGCATCGTTTCCGGCTTTGGTCAGAGTGAACTTCCGTGAGAAAAACCGATAGATGTATTTGCACAGCCATAATGTCTACAGTAGTGTCGATATAAACCATGTCCAAAGCCATGTCAATACACACACTCCTTATCGGAGCTGTTCGATTTTATTTTCTAACAACAGTGCAATAAAAATTTGGCTTTCAATTCAAAGTTGGTCGATTAATATAAGATGAAAAAATGAATATGTTATCAATGCTTAAATACAATTGATACCTTTTTTAAATAAAAATAGTCGGGAGGAAAAGCCTTCATCCGTTAAACGCAATCTAGTGGTTATCATATGTTGGCATCGAAGGTTGGAGAAATTTGGTTCAAGACCAGGCAAGTCGAACCTGTTAATCCATGCTCACAGCACTACCCAGAATGTAGTTATTTAGTTGGACGAGCTTGGCTGAAACGGGTGGATCATACTTTCAACAACTACGTCTAACACTCTTGGTCAAGTGAAACTAGCTACTTAAGTCCTTCTTCTATGCCTTTGTGAGAGTGTATTTGTATCCTTTACGCAAAGATGCTATAAAAAGAATATAAACTAACTAGACAAGAGGTTCAAGAGTATTTTTACACACATACTCAAATTTATTTTTGTAACATTTTTTCTGACCGAGATCAGACCATCATTTTAAATATTACCACGAAAAAGCATCAGTTGACAATATTTCATTTCTCCACTGGTTATACGCATGATTGAAAGTTCATTAAATTAACACTGCAACCCCATTTCCACACCAGGACTATAATCTTATAAGACTTTTATATTGTCAAGTGTCAACTATCGCTTTTTATTGTCAGTTTTGAAAATGCTTGACAGAGTAATTTTGATCACAAAAATAAATTTGTGTAGGTGTGTAGAAAAGTTCTTCAACTCCTTGTCTACGTTAAACTCAGTTCGCCTATAAGTGGTTGTTGTTACAGGGTAATCCACTCTCAAACAAGTGGCTATAAAAATTATTCTTCGGTTTAAGCAAAGCTTTCATTATAACCCTTATGCTTACCATGGCATAAACATGCCACATCGCAGGTTGAAGATCTCTGGTTCAAATCTCAGCAGCTCCGTCATGGCATGCTAATTACAACCCAGATCGTAATAACTTGGGCAGGCTCAGCCAAACTGGTAATATCGAATCTTTCCTACCACACTAACCCTGTTAGTCTCTAAGTGATTTCCTTTCATTTTGGTTGATTCAAATGTATCAAATTGTGCCAACCTTCATCGTGAGATGATGTATAACATCATCAACACAACAAGAGGTATAATAGCATATTTTAACAATTAGTACACGATACCCAACTTTGGGCAACTTGGAAGCAAAAAATAAACATATAGGATATAATTCAAACTATCTGCATAAAAACTCCTGCCGCAGCTAAATTATTTACTAAGACATCCAAAATTATGATCTTCCTTTGCCATTTTTCCTTTTCGATTCTGGCATTAGGTTCTTGTTATTTCTAATTGGTACATTGTAAAACAATGGATCTGCGGTCGCAGGCCTACAAATGAGAACCCCTTTGCCTTTTTCTGGCCCAGTTTTCACAAGTCCTTTTCTTTGCTGCGATGCACTTTGAGGTCTCTGTCGATTTTTACGTAGATTTTTGTGTTTTTCTGCTATCATTACTTTGTGTTGACGTCGAACTGAATCTTGTGTGGCTTTATCCGCTAGAGGGCCGACCCATGGTGCTGGATTTTGATACGAAGGTGCTGGGTATTCGTTCAATGACCCTGTTAAGAAATAAATAATATTTCTATACTATTTCGAATAATATTTATTGCAAATGCAGAATATCAAATGGATTCTGAATTCATTCTTTCTCTGTAGGCCTCAGATTACAACTCAACATATTTCCTGAGAGGGAACTAGATAGAATCACGGACAAGTGGTAGACGATTTTACAATCATCCAGGACAGGTCACAGATAATTACCTGCAAGATAGCAGTCCAGACCTTAAATCTTGAGAGGATTTTGCGGTGAAACCGTGTGAACTTTTTTTGGCCTCTTTGTTAAGAAAATAAATCATTTTGACAGTCACAACTAGGCATACAAATGTCGGGAGGGGACTGCCCCCTTCTTCAAAATTCTTTGGAAAGACTTACAGGGTGACATAACACATCATACGGGAGACCTATGCAATTTACGAATCGTAGAGTTTCTATAAATCTGGCCAGTATCAATATTTAATCAAACATTTACCTTGTCGTGGAGATGCAACTTGTTTCTCATTAACTTTTTTCAGCCATTCCTGAAAACACTCTTCGTTCTTTCTTCTCTTTTCCTCCTGTCTCTGTTTTTCTTCAAGCCTCTTCCTTCTTTCCTAGTAATTGAATAGAAAAATATTCCTATTCTTTCATTCCGTTTAAAAACAAGATAAATTTATTTTTTATTAATGGAATTCGATCGAAAAAGTAATGCCTAAAAGGAACCAAACAACGGCCACTCAATCTCAAAGAGCTACTACAATATAATATACAAGCAAATGCACTTTGAGTGGAAAACATCTAAATCAGAACTGGACCAATATGGTAAAGTGCAGTGAGTAGCATCTTATGGTGATGGCAAAATCATCTACACTCTCATTGGTTTCCTTCAAGTCACCTTTTACAATGCACAGGAAATAGTTAAGACTATTGTAAAGCTAATCAACAATCATTTTTCTTGGATGGACAAAATATTAAAAATGTCAAACCGTATTTCATAGCAGTATTCATAATTTTCTAACTTTGCTACAGTTTGGTTGTCAACTGACACTCTTCCAATATAGAATATAGTGGAAATGATGGCCATGTTGGCATCGCAGGTTGAAGATCTCGGGTTCAAGTCCCGGCAAGTTCGACTCGTTAATCTATGCCCACCACTCAACCCAGTGTGTAATAATGCAACTTGGGTAGGCTACGCCGAACAGGAAAAGATCATATCTCCATGTATAAGTGGCCGCTAGTACGGGCTTTGGGCAGGGTGATCCACTCAAAGTAGTGGCTAAAAAAGGTGAGTTGAGTTTCCAAGGATACATCACTATACTCATCTTTGCAATGGCGGCTTGTTGTGATTATGGGATAACATGAAATATCAATGAAATACCTAGTATTGACAAAAAAGTGTAGTTTGCATACAGTCTTATATGCCTCATTCTAACTTGCAATGTAATAAAAAAGGATTTCCTATATACTCATATGGTATTTTAATTGGGAGTCATTCACACAATCTTTGAAACATAGCCGGAAATAGAACAATGTATTTGTAATGCCAGCAATTCCGCGAGTAACCAACCAATGCTGTCCAGCTCTACATCCAATATGCAATTTTTAAAACAAGATAGGATATCATTTTTATCATGCGGAAGAGGAAAGTCGAGAATGCAGCTTATCCATATGGCGTACCACGACCTCTTGTGCAGATACCAGTTCCGAATCTGGGTGAAGGTTTTTGATTATCGTATTTCTCATTTTTTCTGCGCATGGACCTAGTTGGTGGACGAAGCCATAAGCAGTGCTTACATGAACCACCGTGCACCGGCAAGGTGTCCAGCAGACCTCTCACATACAATCATCCCTCACAGGATTCGAACCTGCGTCATGATAATCAGAGATGCGTAGCTTGAAGCGTATTCCCAGCGCTTTACCGATTAAGCTTACCAGACAACCCTAAATTAAATGAATCACCTCTCAGCAGGGTCCTGTACAAGCGGCCACTTACCGGTAGTAACAAACAAGGTTAGTGTTGTCGGTAAATACAATTTTTCTAGTTCAGTCGAGGCTAGCTAATTTACCACATCTTGCCAGTGGTGAGAAGGAATAAACGAGTCATATTCACGGGACCCGAACCCAGAGTGGCAGAATCTTGATTTTCTTCGAGTGTCCAAAATATTCATGTCATTTTCTTTGGGTATGTAACAAAGCTTCAAAACCATCAACACGGCTATTTTATTGCTGCCCTGTCCGTCTATAAGTGGCCGCTGTCACAGGGCCTTAGACAGGGCGATCCACTCTAAAAAGGCTATAAATGAATAATAAAAAATTCATATCAGTATTGATGATTTTGATCCTTTCTATACAGTTTAGTCACTACACGACATTTAATTCTTCTAATCACAGATAAATCATTGATCATTGTCAAATTTTCTTCTGATGGAGCCCATAATCCTCAGGTGTCCGAGTAGCAGCTTAAACCCGACAAGATCTTCAACCTGCTATGCCAACATGAACACCACTAGGTTTAGGACTAGCCGTCAGGTCAGATTTGCTTTAGGAGTGATCAACCCACCTTTTCTTTTTGCTCTCTCTCAATTTCTTCTCTCTTTTCCACCCATCTTTCGTACGCTTGCTTTGCTTTCATGTCAATCTCTCTCTTCTTTTGTAATTTTATTTCTTCTTTTATCATTTTTTCACGTTCTTCAAACTTCTTTTGTAGTTTCATCTAAAACAGATGTAAAGATTTTTTTTTTTTTCATTTTTTTTTATTGAAATTCACTCTGAACAAGGCCAGAAGCAGTACCTAAGATAAACAAACTAACGGCAACTCAATAGCAAAGAACTAATACAAAATAAAGTACCAGAAACTGCACTCTAAGCGGAAACATCACATATGAAACTAAACAACCTTAGTACAGTGTAAGGAGTGTTATTTGCCCTGGGCGATGATAAACCATCTACCACTTCTTTGTTTCCTTTTAGTCGTCTTTTACGACGCCAGAAAATACGTTACGGATTATTCTAAAGGACATTAGTGAAGTCATGCTTCGCCAAGCAATTCTGAAATGTCCAGTTCTGTACCAGGACAATGTGGCCTATATCACTTGAAGCCATCATGATCAAGGCTATGGACAGGGATGCCCAGAACAAATCAAAAATTAAAAAATAGTAAAATTCTCGATTTATGATATATTTCTCAACAGTGGCTTTAGAGCTGGTTGCCATGATGGTAAATACCGGTATCCAGTTTTCCACAATATCGTATCACATCAATCTTTGCAATGCTATTTTTCCGTAACACGGAAAGTTTTTGTCACACCACCTAAAATGGTTACAGGTTGATACAATATCACACAGAGTATTAACAAGCGCCTCTAGCCCACTTACACTAGCTTATATATATATATATATATATTCACAGTTCATCGCAGGCTTATTACCATAGCTATGTTTAAACTTTGACACTATCTATATTTTTTATCGAAATTCGCTCTTGATTAGGCAAGGCTGGGAGCAGAGCAAAAAAAGAACAAATAGTCCCTCAAGTGGCAAAAAGCTACTACTGAACTGCTATGGTAAAATGCAGCGAGAGGCATCTCCCCTGAACGATGGTAAAACCACTTCCCTACCTTCAGCATTTTCTCCTCGCACCATTGCTGATGTCTTATTTCAGCTCTTTTCTTTAATTCTTCTTTTTCAATCCTTTTTCTTTCCTCTGCTTCTTTTTCCTCTTTTTCAGTTTGTTTCTGTATGAAATATTCATGAGATTAGTCCTGGCATGGATAACTTTTGAATTCGTTATAGAACCGAATCGAGACTCAAAGTCGAATCCGGCCTTACAATAAAAAAATAATAACATCTTTACAGGTATTAGATAAAATTGCCATGTTGTATTTCTTGCATGTAGTACGAGGGAGTAAGCGGTTATACCATTGCCCAGGGCAGATACCACTGACAGTACTTTATTATAGCAGCGTAGTTTTACTTGGAATGTTTTCTGCTTAGATTACGGTTTCGGGTACTAAAGAGGCCATAGCTTGGTTGCCTACGGGTGTCCGAAATGGTGAATTCAATTTCTTTGGACATCCATAAAAAAGATTCAAAATCATCAACACTGCTATTTCATAGCAGTATTGATGATTTTGAGCCTTTTTTGTAGTTTGGTTGATACCAGACACTCAGAGGTATTTTGATCTTCTTCTTAACATTTATATCATGACAAATGGCACATTTGCTAAATTTTCCTCTGATGGTTTCCATTTTCATTTGGGTGTCTCAGTAGGAGAGTAGCTGACATTCTGGGTGGATGGTTGTACTGTTGCCCAGTACCAATACCACTTACTGCTCTATATTGTGGCAATGCAGTTTTGCTTAAGATGTTTTCAGCATAGAAATGAAATGAATGTCCAATCTGAATCAAATATTCGTATAAATTTGAAAATCAACATATTCGATTTATTTTACAATAGTAAAAATTTTGATGTTATATATATTTCAGAATAGTGACTACAAAAATTTGCTGATTTTATTGTATAAATCGGTACAAATGAAACAGAAAAGTCCATTTTTGCTCTTCAAATTGATATTATTTCATAGAACAAAAGAAATTGAGACCTGGATTTCTAGATTTTGCAAATGATATTTTCTCTTAAAATAGTTTTAATGCGTTTCTTCATAAAAAACATGGTCAGAACTTATTCGATATTTCATATTCAAAATAATTTGTTAATAATGTATTCGAAAAAGTAAAATATTCAGTTTTGGTCATCTCTGGTCCTGACGTAGGTTCTAATCCGATGGAGGATGCGGATTATATGCGACAGGACACCACTGTTTATGGCTTTTTCATCAATCAGGTCAATGCACAATGAAAAACGAGGTAAATGTTAAGCCAAAATCTTTGACCCCGATTTGGAAATGGTGCCTGTATATAAGGTCGTGGCTTGTCAAGGGGTAAAGTCGTATTCTTGGCATTCCTCTTCCGCAGGCTAAAAATGAAATCCTAGCCTAACCACGACTTGCCTATAAGTAACAGCCGATACAGCGTTATCCACTTAAAATGAGTGGCTGGGAAAAAGTGAAACATAAATTAATAATTTATTATTCAATCATCCATACTTGCTCTTTTATTTTCTCTCGTTCTATCTGCAACTTCTTGACCAACCAATCTTCCCACACACTTAAATCCTGTCTGCTGTCATCTTGTGGCATTTTCATCAAGTCTTTCGTGGTATCATGAGAATCTCGAACTGAAAAGATACAGAAATATTGCATTTGACATCAAACCATCAATGCCCAAATTTGAAATTAGCCCAGTTAGCTCATTGGGGTGCCTGGTTAGATCCTTCGGTATGGTGTTGGGAATACGCTTCGAGTTATGCATCTCTGATCATTAAGATACATGTTCGATTCTTGTGAGGGATGATAATCATGAGAGGTCTGCTCGGCGGCTCGCCGGTGCACGGTGGTTAAAGTGAGTTCTGCTTAATTCTTCCTCCACCAACCAAGTCCATGCACCGAAAAAAAGAGTATATGATAAGCAAAAATATTTCTTGCATATAGTACGTTTTTCTTGCAATATTTTCTGCTTAGATTGCGCAACTCATACAAAGATCTCTAGCACAGTATGACAGAAATTCAGCTACTCTGCTACTTAGACACCCGAAGAAAATTGGAAACCATCAGAACAAAATTTAGCAAAAGGGACACATTGCACGATAATTCTGTGATTAGGAGATTTAAATGAGTTGCAGCCATTTATAGACGGTCACGGTTAGAATTGCTGGTAAGGTATTATCTTTTCCTGTTCCGCTTGGCCTACCCAAGTTGTTACACCCTGGGTTGAGTGGGGCACATGGATTAACGAGCCGGACTCGGCGGGGCTCAAACCTGAGATTTTCAAGCTGCGATGACAATATGTTTAACCACTAGGCGATCGTACCCACAAACTACTATCAATGTACTATCAAATGTATTTTTTTACAATTCGTGTACAAATTCTAACAACAAAAATTTCCATCACATGATATAAATAGTTATTACCAATGAAAATTTTGGTCCTGCACAAATAAGACTTTTTTTATTGAGCAAGGCCGGAAGCAGTACCTAAAAGCACCAACTAACGGCCACTTAATAGCAAAGATCTACTATGAGATGTAGAACCAGCAACTGCACTCTAAGCAAAAACATCCTAAATAGAACAGAGTCTACATGGTAAATTGCAGTGAGTTGTATCTGCCCAAAATTGGAACTTGGGAATAACGGCACTAAGTTTTCATCTCGAGTCAATATATATATTCTTACCTTTCATAGGAGAAACCTGGCGAGGAATATGTTTTTTCCGCTGAGGTGGGGATGAGGGTATTGGTGCAGAAGAAGGAGCCGAAATGTTGCTTCTCGGTGGCTGATCTTGGTGATAACGAGTTGTTGATGCATATTTCGGTGGTGGAATTCTGGAAATAATCAACAAATGAAACAAAATTAAATAAAACAAGATAGTGTGAATACAGAATCGCAAGTAGTCAGGATCTAGGACCCAGGCTGGCAGAATCTTAGTTTTCTTCGGGAGTACGGAATGTTTGTCACTTTCTTTAGATGGACAAAAAAGCTTCGAAACTATCGATTTCATATGCTCATTCATGCTATTTTATAGCAGTGTTGATGATTTCGACCATTTTATACAGTTTGGTGACTAGTACCAGACACTCAAGAAAAGACATTTGAGAACCTTCTATCCCCAGATATGCCATGAAATATCACCTATTTGTAAAATCTTCCTCTGATGAAACCCATTAGCTTCGGGTGTCTGAGTAGCTGAGTAGTTGCCATTCTGCTGAGGTTGTTTTATGGAAAAAAACATTATGACAAACCGCAACTTCTTGGTGAATTAACAATTCCAAGTTTGAAGCTTACTTCCTATACCGTTTACAGATTGAACAACAGGTTAAATAATATTATTTGTTTCAGTGTTTGTATTGACTGATATTCAATGAAAAGGACGGAGCAGTTTATACGTACACAAATACTATGCAACAACTGGTATGTTCGATATAGTGTGTAAACCGAGGCAATTGCGCATGCGCAAGGTTTTATCATACCATGTTACATGCGGCGTGCAACGAAGTAAAAAAATGTGCCTCCCATTCCTACAAAGTCTGAAATAACATGCCTCTCATTCCTATTTCTGTACTTTATTTTTGAAAAGTTCGAACCACACACGCAACCAGTGGGGAGAAGGCACCATATATCGTTTAGATATACATCAGCCAGACTGTTACCAGATTTCATATAGTAATGTTCTAGGTTTTCTTTTAAAAAAGAAACTATTTTGATAGTCTAATTGCTGTGCTATGGTTTGTTATAGCCATAGTTATAGTAGTATAGTGTTATAGTAGTTTAATGTTATGACATGTTATTACAGTATTAAAATTATTTTCAAAAGGTACAAATTTTCAAAACAGTATTTATTTGACTGTGAGTTTTCTCTGAGATTCAAGGAATTTCTTTGTGATGCAACAAAAGGAAATTTTCCGACAGGTCGGCCAGCTAGCTACAAACATACGATCGTACCTTGTTCAGCTGTTCCTTTTAGATTCTTTTTTTTTTGAAAATCCACTTCGATTAACTTTTCTTGAGCGTTTACTAAGTTTTATTAATGAGAGCAAGCAAGCACTTTGAATAGCACGCCAATTCATCATGTCTTGCATGAGCGAGATTTTGTCAAAATCGGAGATGTTTGATTCGTAGTTTTTTTTATAGCCACTTCTTAGAGTGGATCAATCTGTCCATGGCCCTGTAACAGCGGCCACAAATAGACGGACGGGGATACAATTACTGGAAAGATATGATCTTTTCCTATTCGGCTTAGCCTACCCAAGTTATTACACCCGGGGTTGAGTGGTAGGTATGGATAAGCGAGCCGGACTCGCCGGGACTGGAACCCAAGATCTTCAACCTGCGATGCCAGCATGTTTAACCGCTAGACCATCGCGCCCCCTAGATATATTGTTTTAATATTTGAATAAATATTTAATGTATAAATTTAGGAAAAAAATTAAAACTGAATAACAAATCATGTTTGTACAAAAAACAAATCTATCTAAAATTCTGAGGGAAATATTGAAGGCTAGTTGGCACGCCTTATGGTTATGCCGTGTTCTCATCTTTCTTCTCCCACAAAATAAAATCCCAATGTTAACTCAGATAAACAGGCATTTTTGTTCAAATCGGGCATGAACCGGATTTCCAGTGCCCATTCAGTATTATTTACAAAGAAATGACTATCACGTTCATGACCATTTCTGCGACTTTTACTTTAAGCCACAGGCTACAAACGCAAATAAATTTTTGGAATTTTGTGCGATGTAACTATAGTTATGTGAATTCTTATTCAAATCCTGTTACCGTATACTGCGTTTTCATAATTTGAAACAGGTGAGTTAAGATTCAGCGAAGGGTACCGGTACGAAATGACCAATGATAATTTAGGCTATTCAAGGTACCGTACGAATTGACCAGGGTAGTCTAACATTACCGTACCAATTGATTGCCACTCGTACCTCTTGTGCAAACATGCTTTGAGCGAATTTCATTAATACCGGTACCGTAACCTACGGTATACAAAAATAAATTTTAACCTTACCGGTAAGGTATCAAATTCTGAGTTGAACAGTTAAAATTCAGTCCACCAGACTGTATAAAAAGTATAGCCTATATGAAATTACTTTTTAGATGAGCTGAACGATGAAGATTTGAACGCCTCTGAAGGTGACTTGAAATCAGTGGAAGAACGAAATCTTTCGCTCAATTCCTCGCCAGAACTTTCGAAGGAATCGCTGTATCCAGCACTCTCTGCTCGACGAACTGGCGATAACAAATCATACGTATCATCCAAGTCCTCTCGATCCATAACTTATTCCGTGAACACTCCGTAAATCATTAAATTTACATTAAAACGCTGACGCTGAACTGAGCAGTGAACAGCAAAATCCAAACGTGTAAAATGTAAATATTATGATGCTTTTCACGGCTCAATAAACTAGCTGTAGCGATTTCAAAATTGCGCGACGGTTGGTAACTATCCACTAGAGGCAATAGCAATCTGTATCACCAATCAACTTATTTCTGAAATACTGGCTCAGATTTTTTAAACTTTTTTTGACAAACAAACTTCGTTTTTTCAAAAGAAAGTCAATTTAAAGAGGCGCTATATATTCAAAGTCAGGTTATAGCTTTTACCATGCTTCACCCTCATCATAACCGAATAATGTTACATACCGTACCTTGGTTGAATTGCAAAATTTTTTTTTCTCAAAACATACAAACGCTTCTGAACTAAGATAAAGTGAGTGTGATCACTGGGGCTGGAACCGGAAGGGAAAAGTCAAAAGATCAAGGGGACATGTATCTCTCAAAGAATATAGTCAATACGATTTCGGAAGTTTGTACAAAACCCAAAAGATTTCGACTCATTCCGGTGAGACATAAAGCCAATGAATTGAGACAAAACCCATGATTATGTGATCGATTTAAACGACGTCTGTAAAACTTCTATCTAAATAATTTAATTCTATAGTTTAAGTACTTCCTTTCTCCGCCGCCAATTCAGAACATATCAATGGTAATTGAACTAGCAAAATATAATTCAAGGCAGTTAAACGGCAAGAATCAAGCAGAGCGACCGAAAATTATCATATTAATGTTGGTAAAATATAATATACATTTACTCTCGATGAGTTTGCAAAAAACATCGACTTATCGTGGAATTAAAACCAACTACGACGCTAAACAGCAACCATTCCAATCAGAAATTTTATTTTGTCAAACTTGATTCACAGACGAAAGACGTCCCATTGCCGCGATCCATTAGTGACGCATACTTAACAACACATGTCTGGACAATTCCTTTCTCACTGAGGTTGGGCTGCACGTCACGGTCGTTATGCACGCGCGAATTCATTTCAGAACAACTCCCAAAAACAAATCACACTTGTAAGAAAACTGTGTTTGAAGTGTGTTGTCAAGTATAGAATATTCATCGGCGCGATTCATTTTGCGATGGTAAAACCATATGCTACTTTCTTGTTTTTTTTTAGTTACCTCTTCCGACATGCAATAAAACAAATAAATGCATATCTTCCTCAGTCAAACAAAATGCTATATAAAACTCATTTGAACCACTAATTCAAATAATAGAATTTTTGCAGTCGATTGAATGGTTTTATGTTTCCATGTCTGTTGTTTTGCAACGTTAATTTGGATAAAATTATGCCTATATTTGTATTATTTGCAAATTAATATTTAAAGCAGCAGTTATCTTATTAACAATTCAGTATGAATAGAATTTGAATGAACTTACATGGCAGTGTCAACGAAGTGAATTACGTCTTATGGGCCTGCGTGCTCCCTTAATGTGTCATAAAGGTTTGGGTATAGGTCATTTCATAGATATATCCACTGTAACAAAAGTGCAGGAAATTTACTGGTCATTTGTAGTAATAGCCTATTCCCGAAGTTAAAAAACGCCACGTTGATGAGATTTATGCCAATTATGGGCTGATGATGGACCACACCTTCGCGGTGCGTTCTATCAACACCTCATATTTGGCCAAACAATTTTGAATTTTTTTATAAGCCCGCCCTTACAAAGATTCAATTTTGTTTTGTTTTTGTAATTGATTATTGGCTTGATTTGTTTATCGCTTTAACAACTATATCGCCATCTAGAGGGAACCCAATTTGGCACATAATATCGGTACAAAATTGATTTTTTATATATAATACTTTACCATGTGTATACATCTAATAGCACAAAATGCCACACCACCTCCCTAACAAAAACGTAACAAAAATTTAACAGCGGAAATAAAAATTTATGATCTGCGTTTCCAAAAGATATTTCATAATGTGAGGCATGAGTCTCATCGCCTTCTTGTACTCAACTGGGGCTGAGCAAAACCGAATCATTTGAAATTAGAATCTGATTTAAATATTTTTTTCGAATCGGATCGAATCACTAATTATATGTAAATAACAAATATTCCATTTTTATTATTGTAACTTGTCTTTATCGTGGAAATGAAAAAATTTATCGTTTATATTGTATTTTCAATTCACAGTAAGACCAACAATATTCATATTTTAACGTCGAAATATAATCGCAAAATTTGACCTAAATCGATTGCACTTCGTAGTTAAAAATGAAAATCCTAGTCCATTTAACAAGTTTGAACGATTCACGATTGATTCGAATGAATTGTGCTTCGAATCGATTCGGATCACCGAATTGAATTGCCCAGCCCTATGCTCAACAAAGAACGTAACGAAAATTTCTAATCTAATAAGTTACTCACAATACTATTTATTTAAATTATAATAAGTGACGGTGCGATGAGGACGTCATAACTTCTCTTTCGTATTTATTGCGTGTCGTATGCGTAGGGATCGGCAATTCTATTGGGGGCTTCATATCCATCGAAGAACGAGTCATTGAAATCAGACTTATTTTGATGGCAAAAATAGAATCAAAATTGTTATAGATTTTGCTCAAATTTATTTCTGCCCCTTGAGGTGAAGTGTGAGTTAAAAGCATATTACCTAAAGTAGTCTATTTTTGTCATTAAATTAGTAAATTTATATTATTGGAGTTTGGACAAACTTTAATAGTGACACGGGCATTAAATTACCGATTTGACGCGAATCGAAATAAAAAATTTCCGAAACAGAAACGAAGTACAAATGATTCGGCTTTATCCAGTTCAAGTTTTGGACGCCTATGAAAGAAACGAGGGAAGTGGCCAACGGCTCTACCATTGTCCATGAAATATGCTTCTCATTGCAATCTTCAATGACGGTTCACTGTTTTTCGATAACTTTTTGTATTTTTTTTTTTTTTTTATTTGATAAATTTAAACGAATAAGTCAGACTGCCAGATAAAAGCACAAAAATTAAAAAAAAATAATATAAATATTCTGAGATTTGTTCCACGCAAAGATGGGAGTTGCATCTAAAAAAACAAACTGATAGCCACACAATGGCAAAGAGCTGCTACGACATGTAGTAGGAATAACTTCACCCTAAGCCGTGTAGGTACGGGCTATAGAATATCCCTAACGTGTTTCCTGCGTATCGTAGGGGACGACTAAAAGGAAGCAAAGAAGTGGTAGATGGTTCTACCATCGCCAAGGCCAGATACCACTCACTGCACTTTACCATGATGGTTCAGTTCTGTTTGGGCTGTTTCCGCTTACAATGCAATTACTGGTACTACTTCTTTCAGTAGCTCTTTGCTATTAAGTAGTCCTTAGTTGGTTCATTTTGGGCTCTGCTTCCGGCCTCGCTCAGAGTGAATTTCAATAAAAAAAGTAAAAAGAAAACTTCCACAACAGTGCAGTTGCTTGTTTGCCATTGCCATTGCTGCCCCCAAACAATAAATTTGCTACACTGTAACAAGAGTACAGTTAATTTACTGGTCATTTGCAGTAAATGCATATTTCCGAAGTTAAAAAACGTCATGTTGTTGGGATTTATGCCAATTATGGCTGTTGATGGACGATACCTTCGCCGTTCGTTCCATCCGCACCCCATATTTTTGCCAAAAAAAGTCAATTTTGAACTTTTTTCAATTCCGCCAAGTAAAATTACTGTCAAAGGCAAGCAGGGGGTCATTTTTTGCAAACAAATTTCCAACAAAAACCGGGTTGTAACGTTTTACAATATCATCTAGTGTCTAGCACGGACCTTGCATGAATTTCCTCCAGAGAGAACCCAACTTGGCCCATAATAACAAAAGAAAATTGATTTTTTAATATTTTTTGCATATATACATTGAATAGCACAAAAAGCTGCACCACCCCCCTAATAAAAAAATGTAATGAAAATTAACAGCGGTAATAAAAAGACATTTTTGTTTGTAACTTATATTTGTTTTTGATGGGCGTGGACCTCATGATCTGATTAGATCAGCGGTTCTCAATCAGTGCGCCATGGAAACATGTTGAAGTTGGCCACAGACCAATCTAAAAAAGCTAGATTTATTGAAGAATTTAGTTTCATTTGTGCAACTATGCCTAATTTTACGGGAATAATGGCTCGGGGAAGAATTGAAATTTTTTGATTTGATTGGAACATTTGGTGCACACAGGCTTGCGAAAGCGACCGGGATTCCCCAGCATGCATGCAACCTGCAATCGCGATTCTTGCCGTGCTGTAAATGCGCACTGAATGCGATTTTTCAGTCTGCGACCGATATTTTATAGGTTCTTGCTTTCATAAAAATTTATTGGGCCACAGAATTTTTGTGCAACGAAAATGGGCCACGAAAAGAAAAAGGTTTAGAGCCACCGAATCAGATGTTCATTATAAATGATTATTTAATATATAATAACAAGGTAAGGGACGGTCTCTTACTTAATATTCAATGTATATTATAGAAAATCAAATTTGACCAAAATCGAGTGTATTTTGTCATTCATATAAAAATTTCCACTCTATTTAGCAAGTTTTTGTTCGCCTTTGGACTTGGATGTAATTAAAAATACATTACTTTTAATTCTGCTTTAGCTAATATTTGTAGTTTGTAATCGTAAATTACTGGATTATCATAATGGAGACAATAATAGTAATGGTAAATATTGGATATTTAGTATTTTTGTGAAATCAGCGATTTTATCCGATTTGAAAAAATTTTTCGAATCAGATTCGAATTCCAAATGATTTGGTTTTGCAATTTGTACTAGTTGCAACCTATTAAAATGAGAAAAAATAATAATATCTTCAATAAAAATACATTATTTAAACCTGGCGAAAATTGAATTCTGCCGAGGTGGCGAGCATTATTCTATCAGAAATTTTATTTTGTCAGACATGCGCCACAGATACGTATCACATCGATACGTTGCACATATTTAACAAAAAGGTGATTTTTCAACAAGTTGTTTACATGAGACCTGCCAATCACATGTTTTATTTTGTCAAGCATGTGCCACTTTCAACCTTACATGTGGGTTTTCTCATTACGTGTATGCCATACATGGCTCATATCAACAAAATGTTCACTTTAATGAACACTTTTTCGAAATGCACAAATAGAAGCAACGTCTCCCTGATAAATTTAGAAATAAAAATTAATAGTCATCATAAAAAAAAGACATTATGCACTTGTAAGTAAAATAAAATTTGTTCCGTTGTGAATGGGCTCCTGATAAACCGTGCTTAATTTGAATTCGCTTAAAATTCTATTTCGTCAAGCATGCGCCACAGATATACGGCGTCTCGTCGGTGCGATTCATCTGTGACACATAGTAAACATAATAAGCAAATTTTCCCGATTTGTGAGCCACTGATGGATGGACCATCTCCTAGCCGCACGATCCAATAGATTCTCCCAAACAAAGACATCTCAATTTGGAACCGTTTGAGTAGGAAAAGGTGCTTTGGGTTCGGTTCAGGCAAGGCTTTTCTACAATTCTTCCCTATAATAAAAAGTTGATTTTATAGTTTTTATTTCAATAGCGCGATAGCATCGAATAACGTCAAAATAGCGGAATTACAGCATTTGTGCTACATTCGCAGGCTTCGCAAAGAAAGTCAATCGTCGATAAATGGAAACCAGTTCTGGTACTGTTTTATAGTGTATAAAACATGGCTTGTTAATTCAGGAACACTTTATATACATTTAAAAATGTGCACCCATGTGCCTGCATTTAAATTTTTATAGGCTCTTATTGTAATGCATCGCCGTAATATGGAGACACGAGAAAGCGTTCATGGCAAGCGCTGTTAAAAACGAAAAAGTAGATATGAGAGTTATAAATGAATGGAATGCACCAAATTTTTTTAGATTTTTTGTTGAGAAAGTATATTCTGTTTGCAGCAAACCAACAAGACTCTGTATATTACGTGGTTGCGCGCTGGAGTCGCGAGATAATTTTAATTATTTCAAAGATATTTTTTGTTAAAATTATAAAATCTTGGAAGGCGGTCCATTTGGCGGGGGGTGGGGGAGTGACAAGGCCCGCTCCATTGGTGACTTCTAAATAAAAAAAAATAACTTAAATTTCTGATTGGGAATGTGGAATGTAAATTTTATAAAAGTATCGTAAATTTATCGTTCAGTTTAATATACTTCCAAAATGCTGATGAGATTTATTACAAATATAGACCGCAAAATTCGAGTTGTTTGGACAGCACTGAATATAATTTTTTTATAGCCAGTTCTTGTAGTGGATCACCCTGCTTAAGGCCCCGTATTAGCGGCCACTGTGATGTGATCTTTACGTGTTCGGCTCAGCCTACACAAGTTATTATACCCTGGGTTGAGTGGTGGGGAAATATTGATGAGCCGGGACTCGAAGCCGATATCTTCAACCTGTGATGCCAACATGTTTAACCACTAGGCAATCGCGCCAACCACATAACGGTTAAAATACGTGCTACCGTTATTACATTATTACCTCCTAACATGGGTTTCTAAAACTAAGTATATGCCATACATGGCCCATATCAAAAATGGCTTATTTTAATAGATATTTACCTATAATACACATCGAAGAGTACAAAAGCCCGCAACGCCCCTAATAAAGAGAGAAATAAAATATAAATATCCCCATAAAAAATACATTATCTATTCCTAACGAAAATGGAATTCTGGCAAGCATAGCGGGCTTTACCTCATAAGAAGTTTCACTATGTCAAGCATGCGCCACAGATGGACCGCGTCTCATAGACGCGATCCACCAGTGACACATACTTAACAAAAGATTCTTTGACAACGAGAGAGACTCGCCCAATTAGGAATCTTGCTTTGTCAAGTATGTGTCACAGATAATCCGCGTCTGATCGACGCGATCCATCAGTGACAAATACTTAACGGAAAATGCAAATTTTTTCCGATTGGTAAGCCAATGATGGACCGTGTCCAGCGACACAAAAGGAACTGAAGTTGAGGTGAACTGAAGGCGCCTCAACAGTGCAAACAACTGGTTTAGACTGGGTTTTTATATATACAATTCTGACTCATATTGAAAAGTCGACTTTATAAATTATTTCCACAGCACGGACTAAAATCAAGAAACGTCTACATGGCATGCCCTATAGTTACGGGATTCAGAATAATCCTTACGTATTTTCTAAGTGACGTAAGAGGCGACAAAAACTAAGCGAAGAAGTGGTAGATTCTTTTTACCATCACCCAGTGCAGGTACCACTCACTGCAATTTATTTTAGCGGGTCAGTTTCATTTGGGATGTTTTCTGCATAGAGTGCAGATGCTGGTAATATATTTTGCAGCAGGTTCTCGAAACATGTCTTGTTCAGTATATTTCACTGATAATCACCTCGATGACACGCGGTTCATCTGTGGCGCATGTTTGACCGGGTGTGGCCGTTACTGTCTCCTTTTGGGCACCTTTTCCAGCCTTTGTTTAAAGTGATTCGATACAAAAAAGAATCCTGCATCTGCGTTAAATTCACAGGAGTTGCAAAGAAACCAGATTGATTGTGCAATTTGGGAACACGAAAGATAAATAAAAAACGGTTCCGGTAAATGTTTATATTGTGTAAAACTACGCTGGTTGATAGGGAAACGTTTCATGTTCATTTTATGGTTTGCACTCATGAGGCTGCATTTAAATTTTATGGCCTCTCTCTTTTACGGCCTTTTAGTGGATCACCTTAAGAGGAACATCCTAGCAGCCACCTATACACACTGTAACAAAAGTACAGTAAATTTACTGGTCATTTGCAGTAATTGCATAATTCCAAAGTTATAAAAAACGCCACGTTGATGAGATTTATGCCAATTATCGGCTGTTGCTGGACCGCACCTTCGCGGTGCGTTCCATGATCACCCAATTTTTGGCCGAAAAAGTCAATTTTAAATTTTTTTCAATACCGCCAAATAAAATTACTTTCAAAGACCAGTTATTTTGTTGCATTTTTTGTTACAATCCAATTTGTTACAATAGTGTTGTTGGAAAAGAATGAAAGTTTCGGTTCGGGCTGAGTTATTATATCATGGATTGAATGATTAGAATCATATCGACCAATTTTATTCTGGTCTTTATAGTTTTGTTTAATAGCATGTTTTTAAAGCCATTTCTGAAGTGGGTCACTGCGACTAATGCCCTCTACCACTTATAGAAGGACAGTGTTGGAGTTGTTGGAAAGATATGATCTTTCCGGTTCGGACTAGCTTACTCAAGTTATTACACCCTGGGATGAGCGGTTGCTAGCTCATTGCACTTAAACTTTAACTCCGCTCAGTAGCACCCGATTTGTACTTGATGGTTGTTGATACGCGTAATTTAAACTACGAAAGGAGGATGACTCTTCTCCTTGTTAACTGAAAATCAAAACAGCCATAACAGATATATATAAACGGCTATCATACACTATCAACCCCTTCCTAGTTTAATGTTCCATTCTTCAAACAGTGAGATGTTTTGCCCAAAAAAAGTTAATTATGGTTCAACGATGGATCGCACCGTCTCGGCGCTTGGTAAATCCTTATACATTATAAAACATTTTTAATTTGCATAGTAAGGTTGCGCTGCTATTGGCTGAATTAAAATCAATAATTAGGGCCTTAAACACGCCCCAAGGAGATGTTACATTCAGCAAAAAATGATATCAATTTAATAATATATGCTGTATTCCGTCAACATCCCATAAATGGCGAATCTTATAAATGGCACAAAAGGCTGCAACGCCCCGTAATAAAACGAGAAACATTTTGATTTTATATTTTATCGGTACCCTGCTATTAGCTGAAAAAGACAATTTTTAAAACACAAACCACGCCTACTACCCCGTCAGAGGAAGTTTACCCAAACACAGCGGTGACGGAAGGAGTCAAATCTGATGGGTTAAATGAAAGAAAAGTGGAAGGTTTTTTGGCCTCTTTGTTGAGAAATTACACCATTTTAGCGGCGAAAACGACAAGACTCTGTATAATCGTGTTTGCGCGCTAAAGTCGAGCTAAAATTTTGCCTATTTTGAGGATTTTTTTGTTAAACTTCCAGAATATTGGGGAAATGTCCAAAATGTTTTGACAAGTATGAGTCACTGATGAACCGCGCCGACGAGGCGCGGTTCATTGGTGACTCATGCTTGACAAAATAAAATTTTCGTCCGGATTAATCCCAAGTATGGGCCGAAAAAGTCAATATTGTAGTTTTATTTCAATATCGCCGAATAAAATAACTATCAACGACGATTTAAACTGCATTTTTATCGCAGATCAACAAGTCACAGATTGCTGAGAAAAAGAGATTTTATAGTTTAGTTTCAAAACTATACTGAATAAAATTAATATCAAAAAATGGGTTATTTTTACTGCATTTTTATTGCAGTGTAAATTGTATATTTACATCCCTCGCAAAGAAACCCGTTTTTCCAGAGACAAAAGAGAGATAAAACCACTTCTCGTGATAGTCTATATCGTATAAAATATAACTGGTTAGTACAGGAACCCTTTGAATACTTTTTACAGTTTGCACTCATGTGGCTGCATTTAAATGTTTATGGTAGCGCATTCTGGTTGGCATATTAAAGATATGCAGGGAGTCACATAAATGTTACTCCCAACTTATTGCTTTCTGACCATTTGGGAGTGTTTTAGTCAAAATAAGTTATTTTTGGCATTGTAAATTTTTTTTAATTGAAATTCACTCTGCACAAGGCCGTAAACAGTGCCTAAAAGGATCTAATGATCACTTAACAGTGAAAGATGTAAAACCAGCAACTGCACTCTAAACGAAAAACATCCTAAAAGTACCTGAATCACCATGGTAAAGCGCAGAGAGAGTGATACATGCCCTGGGTGAAGGTAAAACCATCTACCACTTCCTACATGGTGTATTATGTCGTCCGTATTCAGTCCATATGTGGCTTATACTTGACAAAATGTAATGATTTGTTTAACTCAAGGACAGGTTGTAAAGTGACAAGGCAATACTACAGGCTAAAATAGGAGGTATAAAAACGCAAAAAAATAGTTCAATCACGCATTTATACTTTGCACACTTCGACGAAAGTGTAATAAATTCACCGTATTTCTAAGAATAGTATATATTAGAGAAATAACTTGTGAGCGCGATGGCCTAAGGGTTAAAATGTTGACCTCGCAGGTTGAATAACTCAGGTTCAAGCGAGTCCGGCTCGTTTATTCATGCCCATCACTCAGCCCAGGGTGTAATAACTTGGGTAGGTTAAGCCGAACAGGAAAAGATCATATCTTTCCAGTAATTGTAACCCTGTCCGCCTATAAGTGGCCGCTGTTACAGGGCCTTGGCGGGTTGACCCACTCCAAGAAGTGGCCATGGAAAAAAAATCCATGCCCACCACTCAACCCAGGGTGTAATAACTTGGGTAGGTTAAACCGAACAGGAAAAGATCATATCTTTCCAGTAATTGTAACCCTGTCCGCCTATAAGTGGCCGCTGTTACAGGGCCTTAGACAGGGTGACCAACTTAAAAAAGTGGCTATAAAAAAAAATCCATGCCCACCACTCAACCCCTGGAGATATAACTTGGGTAGGATAAGCGTAACCGAACAGATCATATCTTTTCAACAACTCTAACCCCGTCCGTCTTTAAGAAGGCCGCTAGTCCACGGCCTTGTCAGGGTGATCTACTCCGAGAAGTTGATATAAAAAGAATTCAGCCTCATTGATGAGATTTCTGTGAAGTATCGCAAGACGTTCCATCAACAGATCATAAATGAATAAATGAGGCGATTATAGAATTTCATTAATTTCATTTCATAATCGCTGAGTAAAATTACTACCACAAAACAGCGATATTACTGCATTTTTTGCAGCGTATGATGTAACTTCACAGCCCGCACAAAGTAATTAAATCGTAAATGAAAACCAGTTCAGGTAATGGTTTCTATTGTATAAAACGTTACTGGTTAACCCAGGAGCGTTTTATATATATTTTATAGTTTGCACTAATGTGGTTGCACTCAAATTTTTATGAGCTGAATATCTTCTGTTTTTTTTTATGTTTTTGGCTTTCGAATTATTTGTTTTGCCTTTACCATGAGGCATTTTAACCAATATACGCAGACATGTGTGCACTATAGGGCTGGGCAAAACCGAATCATTTGGAATTCGAATCTGATTCGAATAATTTTTTCCGAATCGGATCGTTGATTTCTTGAAAATAACAAATATCCCATTTTTACTATTACTATTATAGTCGTCATTTAATATTCCGACATTAAGATGATTAGGAATATACAGTTACGAATTAAAAATATAAGCATAAACTGAGTTAAATCCACGTATTTTCATTTCAACGACGAATTACAACTGATTTCGATCGAATTTGACCGATTGCATTTTGACGTTGAAAATGAAAAAATGCACTTCATTCGGCATGTTTTTATTCCTGCGACCGATTCACAATTGATTCGAATAATCTGTATTTTGAATCGATTCAAATTGCCTAGCCCTAGTGCACTAGCAGATCTGAGGGAAGGATTGCGTTTACTGTTGCAAGTGTACCCCCCCCCCCCCCCCCCCCCCCCCCCCCCGCCCCCACTCCTTCATGAAAAATGTGAGTTGCGTGCCTCCAACACGGTTACAGCCCGAATTCTCTCTTCAATTATGTCTGTACACAGAAAACAAAATTGTAAACTGCTATACAAAAACCTCATCCATTATTGCAAACTGGAATCTGCACGTGAGTTCGTGATTTGCCTTACGTTAAAGCCGAATCCTCGGCTTTGCTCCCCCGCAGGAGGAATTGGTATCTGCACGAGATGTCGTGGTTTGCCATATGGTTGAGCTGTATCCTCAGCTTTGCTCTCCCGCAAAAGGAATTGCTATATGCACGAGAGATCGTGGTTTGCCATATGTTCAAGTCATATCTTCGGCTTTGCTCTCCTGCAGGAGGCATTGGTATATGCACGAGAGGACGTGGTTTTCCATATGTTTGAACAGTATCCTCGGCTTTTCTCTCTCGCAGGAGGCATTGGTATCTGTACGAAAGGTCGTGGTTTGCCATACGTTCGAGTCGTATCCTCGGCTTTGCTCTCCCGCAGGAGGAATTGGTATATGCACGAGAGGACGTGGTTTTCCATATGTTCAAGTCATATCCTCGGCTTTGCTCTCTCGCAGGATAAAAATCAAATCTTATTCCATACAGAGATGTGCTTTGCCATATGTTAAAGCCGTATCCTCGGCTTTGCTCTCCCGCAGGAGGAATTGGTATTTGCACGAGAGGTCGAGGCTTATCACATGTTTGAGCCGTATCCCCGTCTTTGTTCTCTCGCAGGATAAAAATCAAACCCTATTCTATACATAGAAGCTCAGCTCAACGCAATAAAATACGCCGAGTTTCATTTCGAGAAATACACATCGACAGAGCCGTCGGAGACAGGCGACCACTGGTTGTTACAAGAGTGCTTTTACTGCTTTATATCTATTTTCAATCTGCACTCGTTTGACTGTATTTAAATTTTACAGGGCAACTTTGTTCTATAGTCCTGCTTGAATTGATGTCGTTGAACCTCAAATCGTGTTGAGTTGTAATATCGATTATTCCAAACTGAAAATTTTTGTAACAACATCTTCCGCTAAGTATGAGTCATTGATGGATCGCGTCGATGAGACGCGGTCCATATATGGCTCATGCTTGGTAAAAGTTCTGATCGAGCGTGATCTAGTCTTGTTTCAATGATTGTTAATACATCATTTAACCTTAACTCGAGTTTGCAGCGCTAAGCTGAGTCGTCATTTCATTTACGCTCCCATTCAGATTTGTTTATTAAAACAAGTTTAGGTATTAGTCACTGATGGATCGCGCCGTCGAAGCGCGGTCTATATGTGGCTCATGTTTGACAAAATAATATTTGTGGTTGGCCTGAGCCGTAAAAGCACTGACGGCAGAAGCAGAGGGACAAGGGGGTCCTAAACACTGCCTAAATCAGCAAAACATATGATAAAATTGCAAAAAAAACGGTAATTTTTCGCGCGCCTTCGATTCGAACTGCCTTTTCCCTGAATCTTAAAATCAAATTCTAACATTAAATATGTTTTAACCTAAAACTTCACCGTTTTTGGAAAATGATTCAAATTTTTTTGCGCGCGGTTAGTAGGACTAGGATTTGGCTCTGGTATATGAGTGGCTGTCAGTCAAATCTTTCTAGGCTCAAATTCTGGTCTTGCTAAGAACTGACTGAATAAAATAATTAAAAATAAAGAAAAATAAATTCCCTTCGGAGGCGTCGGAAACAGTTCATCATACTGGCAAACTCAGGGTCGTTTTATGTGCTTTTCATTGTTTACCATTTTGTGACTCCATCTGATATTTACAACCCATATGTGGGCCTGATGAAATGAAACGCCGAGGCGCGGCTTTCAACAGCATATAGTTGGCTGAAAAAGTGACATTCTTATTACTGTTGAAATTCACTTAAGTAAGAGCGAGCGGAAAATGACCTCAAAGGGACCAACTAACGAACGCTTAAATGCCTGTTTAAAATGTAGTACCAGCTACTGAACTCTAAATGGAAAATATCCGAGATAGGACTGAACTATTAAAAGCGCGATGCAGTAAGGGGTCAGGTGTTGATAGCGCGTACCGTCCAGGTGTGGTCCATCAACAGACTATACTTGGCATGAATCTGATCAACATGGCAATTTCGAATTATGCGATTATACAACTGTAGATTAGGGATTTAGAATAGTACCAACGTTTTTCCTGCGTGTCGTAGAAGGTGAATAAATGGAAGCAAGGAAGGTGTAGACGCCCAAAGCACCTACCATTCACTGCACTTTTCTGTGGAGGTAAGTTCTGTTTAGAATGTTTTCCGTTTAGAGTGCAGTTGTTGGCACTACATCCACGTTATAAATTACTTAGAACGCCCCCTCCCCTTCCCAATATTCCATACCTAACATAACCAGAGTGATAATTTGAAGAAGAAGCGGTTAAAAAAACTGAACACTTATATGACTATATAGACACTATTAAATGTAATATATGCAACTGCACTCTACGTGCAGCAATCTTCCTGCAAATAAACAGTAAATTGACTGCGTTTTTGTTACTATGTATCTGAAAGTGGGTAGATTTACATAGTTTTCCAGTAAATTCACTTGGTGAAACCTTTGCTTCCGTTAATTCTGCTATTAAGTGACGTTAGTTGGTTCCTTTTAGGCTTCCGGCCTTACTTAGGGTGAATTCCAATTGAAAGAAAATGAAAAGAAAAAACATTTGAACTAAGTAAATCAGACATTCATGTAATTGATTGAAAGCAGCCTGAGAATGAACTCAGTAAACTCTCTGTACTTTGTACTCTTTGTACTCTTATCTAGAATTGTCAAGACTAAGCTGGTCCCTCGTTTCGGTGGCGCGATCCGTTTTACAATTCAATACTGGTCAAAACCTGTTTAAATGTGTTTTGTTAAAGTATGGTTCCGACATATACCACATAAAAAGTCGCTACTTCGAACAAAAAAGCTGTTAAATATTATGATTTTCCCTCTGCACCCGCACGGCAACCAAATTAAAATTTGTCCGCGTGTTCTTCAAGTTTAAGTCACTGATGGATCGCGCCGCCAAGGCGCGGTTCATCCATGACTCATGCTTGGCAAAATAAAAATTACTGTCCGGATGTAACGAAATAAACGATTGAGCTATACAGGGGCAACAGATACCGTAAAATATAATTGAATCATATCCATAAAAGCAACATTTATTGAAAGCATCTTCATGAAACTACTTTGAAACGTGTAGTCTGGCACGATCGTATCGGCCAACAAGACGGTAAAGGAATTGGAGTAACGTTGTGACTAAAATACAACCATAAAAGTACTTGTGTTCATTTAAACTCACTTTTCAACGATACAGTACTCGCTAAGTGCCTTGTTGAAGGGCACGTTCAGTGGTGAAAACTGCCAAGCAGTAAACCATCTGTTTGGACATCGCGATCGCGCTTAACAGAAAGAGCTACCGAGCCAGCTCAAACGAAGTTGAAATTGTGTCTTCCGTATTACAGAGTGTATGCCCAACATCTACACTCTGAGCAAAAAACAACACAATCGGAAATGAACCTTGAACAGTTTCGATCATTCAGAAACAAATTTTTTTCGTGTTCAAATTTTGCCACGTGTACTAACGAAAATTATATATACAAATTACAAATACCGTTACGATAAAAATTCAGTAAATTTGCCATCCTTCTCAGAAATCGCCTCATCCAAAATTGTAAACGGCCCTGTTGATTTGGATTTTTGTATGGATTGTTGATGAACATCATCAGCTCGGTGGTGCGTTCTATCTAAAGTCCATAATTTGCAGAAAAAAAATAGAGTTTATGATTTTATTTCAATATCAAGAAAGTTAATAGTCAAAAAGACAAAGACCGTGTTTTCGTTTGCGTTCGAGAAACCGACTCGTGCGACACAGTGGCTTGTCCGATAATTTACCCGTAGGTGCACATATTCAGAAATTCTGTTTCATTGAACTTGAAATAAAGACGCACCAGGCTGCAGAATGTCACAGTGTATTTCCTGAATGTGGTGACGCCTGGAAGGCAATGAAATTAGGCGTTGTGGGTATTAGGTTTGTTTAGGATATTTCCTGCTCAGAACTGTTGCTGTTATTAAAATATAATTTATGTTTTTCCGGCGGGAGATGGGAGCTGAGGATGTGACTTGACTAATTGCTTATTTCCAAAGTTAAAAACGTCATGTTGATGACATTTATGTCAATCGCGGTGCGTTCCATCAACAATCCAACGCTGGCCCAAAATGCCAAGTTTTAATTTTTTCAACATCGTCAAGTAAAATTACTGTCAAAGACCAGTGACTTAGTTGCATTTTTTGTTACAGTGAACGACCTCTCGTGTAGCCACCATCTCTAGTTCGGGGATGGCGTTTTGCAAAACCGTTCGCTGATTTTGGCTGTTCATAAACATGGTAGGTGGGGGAAGCCGCAAACATTGGTTTCGTAAATCACCATCCCAGCAATCTTCTCGCATATATTCACCTCGCACGAGAACAGGACTTTAGTGACGCGTAGTTCGGAACGTATACACTTTGTAGTGACTCTTCCCCATAAGCGCGAGTGTTATTCGGTTTCTTTTAAGGACTCCTGGCTTTGCTTTGAGTGAATAAAATATATATATAAGTAAAAATATACCCTTATCACCTAATTTTGTTTGGTAGAACATGGGTGACGTATTTAGGTATACTGTAACAAAAATATGCAACAAAATCACTGGTCTTTGACAGTAATTTTACTTGGCGATATTGAAAAAATTCAAAATTGACTTTTTTGGTCAAATATGTGGCGTTGTTGGAACGCACCGCGAAGGCGTTCAACATGGCGTTTTTTAACTTTGGAAAAATGCAATAATTGCAAATGACCAGTAAATTTACTGTACTTTTGTTACAGTGTGGGGACAGTTTAAGTTATTTAAAACGTAGAGAATTCCACCAATTTTTATTATCTATCTGGTTAAACGCCCCGATTTCATTTGTGAAAAAATTGTGCGCTTACTGTCGTGCTATCCGACCTTTATAGGCGGAAAAATGCTGGCTTTCAGCAAAAAATATCTCTGTGGCGCTTTATATTGCGTCATATTTTGTTCACCAAGTCTCCTCCCACTTTAAGGTTGTAAAAAAGCCACTGATTGGTGAATAACGCTGTCAAGGGAACCAAACGCCCCGTTCGCTGCGCGCATATGTCCATCATGAACGACAATAAATATCTCTGATGCACACACCCAGAGTTGATAGAAGTTCTAGACGAGGGGCGTTCACAGTGCGGTATAAACTGGACCAAACCGCCGCATTCCCACTCTATCAAGACCCGCTCAAATGTTCCATATTAAGGAACGATGCTTTGAGTTTTCGTCAGTCGGACGATATACTTGATGCGTGAAACAGGGTAAGTTTTATTATTGGGATTCGGAGTCCTGTAAAATAACAAATTATAATGTTCTAATTTGAAAAACTGAAACCTCACAAATCTGATTTTTATTAAGAAATTTATTGAAATATATTAATACATATATTTGAAAATATGAAAAGTATTCACTGCGTAAAGTAATTGTCGTTGATAAAGCGAGTTAAAATTACAATAACACGGCTATAAGCAACTAAAACAAAATATAATTTTTAATACTAAAATTTTAGAGCCTGGTAAAACGTATCAAGCTCGCCAAGCTTGAATATTCCTTCCAAGTTATGCCTTCTCGAGCAAGGCCACAGACAGATCTCTTGTTGTTGTTGCTTGCCAAAAAAACTCTGATAGCCACAAATATTACAGGTAGTGCTTTTAGGATTCGAGTCCTATTCGGATACTTTTTCGGATCGATCGCGAATTCCGTCTGAGTAACAAATTCCCCGTTTTTATCATTAATATTTGTCCAATTATTATAATGCTATTTCAGTTCATTTTGCAAGTTTGTGTTCCTATCCCAGTAGGAAAAAGTTGCTTTAGTTAAGCATAGACGCTGTGACTTTTGCTCGAGAAAATAAAATATCTGATTCGTTATGACCGATTTGCGAACGATTTGAATAATTTATGCTTCGAATCGATTACCAAGCCCTGACAACAAATTATCATTGCAATTAGGGCTGGGCTAAACCGAATCATTTGGAATTCGAATCTGATTAGAATCGATCGAATCGTTAATTTCATAAAAAGAGCAAATATCCCATATTTACTATTACTATTATAGTCGCAATTATGATGATTAGGAAATATACAGTTACAAATCACAAATATTAGCATACTCTGTCTTAAAAGCGATGTATATTCATTTTAACGACAAAATACAGTGGATTTTGGTCAAATTTGACCAAAAGAAAAATGGAAAAATTCGCCTAATTTAGCTTGCGCTTGTTCATATTACCGATTCACAATTGATTCGAATATTCTGTCGAACCACCGAATCGAATTGCCCAGCCCTAATTGCAACATTTCACTTCAATTATCTGTCTATCTTTTCTGCCTTTTTTCAGGGCAAATAAATATTAGAATAGATTAAATATCTAAAATTGCATTACTAAATTGTTCTGCGAATAACAAGAAATATGGGTCGAACAATTGATGAGAACAGCAATTTTAAAGTCGAAGAAGAAACGGAGAAAAGGGCGAAAGACCCAGATCAAAGGTAATAATTGTATTCTGTAGGAAAAGGTAATTGGTAAATAAACCATGTTAAATGTGGAATGAGATTTTGATCTTTTGTAGTTTAATAGGATAATGAATAAAATAAACTCGTCACAGTGGTTTATTATAAGTGTTTCTAGATCTTTTGTGGACTTTTGAATAAAAATTACTCTAACCAAGGCCGGTAGTAGAGCATAAAAGTAATCTACTGACGGACACTTTTATTAGACAAAGCAAAAATGTGGCACCAGTGTGAACTGCAGCATAAATAAGGTTCGGCTGTTCGATTCGTTGGTTCGAATCGATTCAGGGCTCAGACTATTCGAAGCACCATCTGCCATGGGCGATGGTAAAAACACCTACCCCTTCTATGCTTCCATTTAGTCGCCTTTCACGACACGCAGAAAACGAGCGAAAATTTTTGGTTAATATTGATGGAAAATGCACAATTCTGGAATCCCAACCAACACAGATTAACAGTAATTTATCTTCCGAGCTTAAATAACGCCGCCAGTGTGCGTCTACCATTTTCTCATACCAAGCGAAACTGGTCCATGAAAAATTCGACACAGAATGCACATTACACACTAAGAGGCAAAAGAGAGTTGGAAGTCCCTTGGTTAAAAGCATAAACCACTAAAGCGCGTAAAAGAGAAAATTGTTCGCATGTAATATCTTGCAACAAAAGTTTTGCTTTGTCAAGCATGCACCACAGATGGACCTCATCGACGCGATCTATCAGTGACACTGCCCTTCACCATAGCAGTTCAATTCAATTTGTGATGTTTCCCGCTTAGTTGCTGGTACTGCATCTTGTAATAGCTCTTTGCTATTATGTGGCCTTAAGTCGTCTTCTCTTTGGTACTGCTTTTGGTACCGAGTGAATTTCACTGAGAAAAAAAAGATGTTTGGATTAGATTTTTCTGACTGGATATGCTGTTTAATTTAAAATTTTCATTAGAAAAAAAATTGTCAAAATGCCTCTTGTTAAGCATTGGTCACTGATGGATCGCGTCGATGGGACGCGGTCCATCTGTGGCTCATACATGCGCCAAGAACTTGCCATAAATATACCAGTCCACTGAAAGAATTCAGTAGGTTGCAAATAGGGCTGAGCAATTCGATTCAGTGATTCGAATCGATTCGAAGTACAAATTGTTCGAATCAATTGTGAATCTGTCATAGGAACAAAAGCATGCTAAATGGATCGGAATTTTTCATTTTTAATGACAAAATACAGTTGATTTTGGTCGAATTCGACCAAAAGCGATTGAATTTAGTCGTTAAAATAAAAATATTTTTTCTTGGACTGGGGCGTAATTGAAAATACATCGCTTTTAGGTCAGTTTATGTTGACATTAAATAAAATTAAATTAGAAGTTCCTAATTATCATAATGTAGACAATAATAGTAATAGTAAAAATGGTATACTTGGGTTTCGAAACAATATTCGAATCAGATTCGAATTCTAAATGATTCGATTTTGCCCAGCCCCAGTTGCAAAAGCAGGGAATATGCTGCGAGGACGGCGGTTAAACATAACAAACAATAATCAATGGTAGCGGAAGGTATTAGGTGTGAGGAGGGGGGTGGGCATGAACAAGATCCAAAAAATTCTCTCGAAAGAAATTGGGCGCCGATAACGTGAGAGACTTTTTGAGAAAAAGTAGTCATTTGTGAACGATAAAGAACGAAAAACGTATATAAAAAGCTTTAATAACATTCTTCGGTTGGATATGCTGTTTAATTAATTACCCAATTGTACCCATTTGTTTAATTACCGAATGCTATTTAAGCTTACCCAATTGTCCCCATTAAAAAAACATGTGTCAAAATATATTTTGT
Source organism: Styela plicata (assembly GCA_963675895.2). Classification (NCBI taxonomy): domain Eukaryota; kingdom Metazoa; phylum Chordata; class Ascidiacea; order Stolidobranchia; family Styelidae; genus Styela; species Styela plicata. Next base: position 20,017,630 of record OZ023142.1, on the reverse strand, counting down.
TAAGCTTGAATCACTGATGGATCGCATCTGTGGGTCTTGTTTGACAAAATGAAAATTCTGATTTTGATAGGTAAAGAACTTGCTATAAACATGCCTGCCTACTGAATGACTTCTGTAAGCCTTTATGCGCCACAGACGGACGAAATTTTTTTGACTTTTTTGCGAAGAAGTCATCATGTTTTAACAAAAAATTTATCCTCTGCGCGGTTAGACAGACCTCTGTTGTGCATGCTTGACGAAATGAAAATATTGTTTTGTATTGGTTCTAATTACTTTTGTGCCCAGCAAGACGAAGGTTTAAGATGGAACGTTTCATTTTTACCCCCCCCCCCCCCCCTTCAACCGCAATTGTAATGGTTACATGGGTATCCGACTCCAATTTAGTTTTACACAGTCCTTGGCGTATTCACAAACTTCTGTCTTGGCGCAAAATTTGAAAATCTTTTGGCTTTTTTTGTGAAGAAGTCATCATTTTTGAACAAAAATGTTAGTCTTTTATACGAGCATTTTACAATATCCCTCATCCAAAATCTTGAACTAAAACCCTCATGAGATATATATATAATATGAATATAAATAATATAATAGATGAAATTATTCATATTATATCGCGTTCATTGTATCAGAAAATGAGGATTTCTGACGATTTTTTTACGTAAATTGTAAGTGAATTTCATAAATATTTAATAATAAAAAAAAGAAATACACTTTGATCAAAATTTTCAAACCCCAACAGCAAAACTCACCCTTAAGATATATACTATTATTACAGGGGGTTTTTCGAAACACGCTGAGCTGCTCGTCAAATAAGCAATAATCTTACACAATATTGCTCCCTTATTTGAATCAGTTATAATTTGCTTGAGATCAGGTGATAATATTCTCTTATGTTAGTAATTGCTTCCCAGTAAAATGGCCGCAAAATTGACGTCATTTTGTGAGATTAGTCGGGGCACTAATTTCATAGTTCGTTTGTTGAAACAAAAACATCACAATTAGGGCTAGGCAAAACCGAATCACTTGGAATTCAAATCTGATTCAAATAATTTTTTCGAATCGAATCGAAACACTCATTCTTTGTAAATTTGCTATTGCAAAAATGAAAATCCTAGTTCACTTAACAAGTGTTTTCACGAACTAATTGTTCTTCGAATCGATTCGAATCAGCGAATCGAATTGCCCAGCCCTACTCAACGCGCCTTGGCAGTGCGATCATCTGCGGCTCATGCTTGATAAAACTTGTTCAGACAAACGATATCTGACTGAGATACTCGCCCAGATAAAAGTTAGAAAAGAAGATGCCTTACCATGCATGGCTAATCCATAAAGTGAGTCGTAAAGAGGTGGGCCATGCATCGCTCATGTACGGTAATATAGAAGATATTTGACTCCGTGGATGATGTTCGCTTTACAAAAAGTTTTTTTTTTTTCTAAAAAGACCGGTTTAATCTATTCGGGCGGAAAAAATGACGGCTGCGCAGTTACCGATTGGTCGCCTAAATTTTATCTCCTACTTTCAATTTCGCTCGTTTGAGCCCGTTGTTTTGTGGGCAAACTAGGGTATAAAATTAATTTATAGTCGTCTCGTATGACAATCATATCATTAATATTTTGGTCAAAGAACCGTAGTTATTAGCTTTTCTAAGAAAAGCGGTTTCAAGTGAGTATTATATTCAGGCGGTTTCATTGTCGCCAGGGCAGTCACAAATCACTGTACTTCCGCGTATAGTGCAGTTGCTGGCACTATAGATTGCGGTAGCTTTTGTAATTCTTGTGGCTGTTAGCTGGCTTCGTTAGGCGCTGCTTTCGGGCCTTGTTATAATTTGAGCGGATATCTATATAATAAATGATTCACAGTTTACGGGCTCCTCTTTGAAATCCATTAATTTTAGGATCAAATAGGGTATTATATCTTTTTAAAAATGATGCGATTTCAAATTGCCTTTTTTTTTATTGAAATTCACTCTAGAAAAACCAATAGCAGCATCTGTAGAAACCAACTTAACGTGCCTTCTATGTCAAGGATATCTCACAAAATATAGTGCCAGCAGTTGCACTCTTGGCTAAAAATATCCACAAACAGAAACTGAGAGTCATAACAATTTATACCGTTTAGTATCTGCCCGGGCAATGGTTAAACACATACAGGAATATGTGATTCCTTTTAAACGCCCCTTTAAACAAGAAGAATGAAATTCGTTAGGGATAATTTTAACGATACTTTTGGAGAAATTTAACGTTATCCCAGGGACAGAAACTACTCCACTGTACTTTACCTGGTGGTTCTGTTTTTTTTATGCGGATATTCGCTCGTAGCGCAATTACTGGTAATTCATCTTGTAGTAACTTGCAGATCCAAGAGTTCTCTAGTTGTCTCTTCCAACATTCTTTTGGAGAATACAGGAGCGTTTGCACTGTAAACAGTAATATTTTGTAATTTTTGGTTGATTTTCCATCAGTGACCGTGCTTGACGTTGATTTGTTTTTGCAATATTTTCTTTGTGAGCAAGCAATTTATGTGCCCGAATTTTAATCACATTACGATTAAATTAACAATTGGAAGTATTATCCCATAGCGCTATTACAATTGTAATTTTGCATTCATTACTTTTTTATCAATAAAAGTATTATTTTGCAGTGATTTTCATGAAGTTCGTAAGATATTGTATTTTTTTTTCAAATATACGGAACAAAAAAAAAGAAGTAATCAGTGTTTTTGACATAATTTTCACGGTCATATGATTGAAAATTAAACGATTATATTCGCCTTACTTCTGGCATTTAGTAGCTGTTGCCATGTATGGGCTGTTGATGAAACACAACTCGTCGGTGCGTTTCATCAACAGCCATACTTGGCATAAAACCTCATCAACAACGACCAAATTTTTGAAAATACACAATTACTGCAAAATTGACGATAATTTATGGTACTTTTTCACAGTGTGTAATTGCACCGTGTAGCATCCCTTTCTTCTAGAAATCTACCTTGAAATACCGCGGTTTTGCAAAACGATTCGTGTGTATTTAAAAATGGAAAAGTCGCTCTATCATTATTAATTTGTGGGAAATTTTGATTTTTACGGGCAGGCCATTTTTTATTAGGTTCCTCTCTGAGCAAGACCGGAAGCAGTGCCAGAAGTAACCGAATAAACGGCCATTATTAGCAAAGAGGTACTAGTACATGTAGTACCTGCAATGCTCACTCTAAACGGAACTGAATCAGCCTGGTAAAGTGCAATAAGTGATATCTGCCCAGGCGTGGGTAAAATATCTACTGCTACTTTGTTCCATTTCAGTGCCTTTTTACGACACACAGGAAATACGTTTCGGATTATTCTAAAGCCCGTAACCACAGGGCTTATAAGAGAGTCAGCTGGTAGCATCGCAAGTAGATGAGGTTTAGTTGCAATTCCAGATCTTTTATAGCGAATGGATTACCAATTGATTATATTTAATAGAAATTATTTGTGGACCAATTTCAAAATGGACAAATTTCTTAAAATATTGGTGAAAAATATGCAAAATTTTTTTTAAGCAATGTAGAATGAAGTGTTGTGCTTGGAGTGGCCCCTGGCGATTGTAAAAAACCATCTAGACCTCATCGTTTCTTTTTAGTCGTTACTCTTACGACACGCAGGGATTACGTCAGAATAATTCCAAGGTCCGCACATATGGTATACCTTGGATGTATTTGATCAATTCGTTATGAAAAAGTTCCTTCTTTCGATCTTTGCTCCTAAGAAGGAGTTTCAAAATGGCTGTTTGCTTACATCGTGTACGAAATGCGGTTTTATGGACCTGCCCGAACCAGCTATATTTCCACCCTCCGAAACCACAGAGTAAAGCATCGCTCGGATAAGCGTTGTTTGCCTGTTTCATAGATGCGTTTATATAGTTTTTTTTAGTGAAATTTTCCATTAATTAAGGTATTGGGTATGGGGTGGCCTTTAGCTACCGTTCAAATTGAATTGATAGAAACTTACAGCACTAGAGGAATTCAAATTTTGTCCAGACATATTATATGAATCTTTTTTTGTTATTAGTTTAGTGTAATCATGTCG